>OY728162.1:952359608-952959608 GCA_963277665.1 Viscum album | reverse complement strand
GTAAACTCAAAATGCCCATATCTTGATTGGAAGGCAGTCTTTGGAATATCTTTCTTCTTCACCCTCAGTTGATGATAACCAGATCGAAGGTCAACCATGGAGAAGAATTGAGGCCCATGAAGATGGTCAAATAAATCATCAATTCTTGGAAGAGGTTATTTGTTCTTGACTGTTATCCCATTCAGTTCTCTATAATCAATGCATAGTTGCATTTATCAATCCTTCTTCTTCACAAATAGAACTGGTGCTCCCCAAGGAGACATGCTCGGTCGGATAATCCCCTTCTCCAACAAGTCTTGGAGTTGTTTCTTTAACTCTTATAGCTCCACATTTTCCATTCTATATAGAGTCTTTGTTATCGGTTGAGACCCAGGTATGAGTTCAATGGAGAACTCTACCTCTCTTTCTGGGGGAGGTAAAGGTAAATCCTCAAGAAATACATCCATGTATTCCTGAACAATTGGAACATCTTCTATTGGTATGCTCCATTTTCCTACTTCATCATCACCGATTAACTCCATAATGAATGCTATAGGAGGTTCTTCTAGATAAGGATCAGTTTGAGATATCATTCCATGGAAGATAATTGTAGGTCGTTCATTCAAGACTACTGAGATTTCCTTACTTTTGCATTTTATCATAGCATTATACATTGAGAGCCAGTCCATCCCTAGTATAACGTCAAATTCCAACATGGGAATGACTACTAGATTTGTGATAAGATTGTGCTCACTGAAGTAAACACTAGAGTCTCTAAACACTGTTGATGCATGGATAATCCCACTTGGAGTCTTGACTGAAAACTCTACATCTAGAAGTTTGGGGATTGATTCTATATTCCTTGAAAACTTGGAGGAAATAAAGGAATGCGTAGAACCAGAATCAAATGAAGTACTTGCTAGTTTTGAGAGGACAACAACAGTACCTGCTACCACATCGTTCGGAACATCAACTTAAGTTGTTGTGTTAGCGAAAGCATGACCTTGCTCCCTTGGCCTCTGCTGAGGTTGATTGTGATTCCCCTACACCACCCTCGGATTTGGACATTGATATGAAAAGTGCCCAAGCTGTCCACACTTGAAGCATGTGACTTCGGGTAGGGATAGAACCTTCTTTCCTCTTTCGTTAGTGTTGGGAAGTTGAGGTATCACATCACTACGACAATTCCGTGAAATTTGGCCTTCTTTTCCACACCTATAGCACTTACCACTTCCGATCAATTAGTTCCCCGAATGCTTCTTCCCACATTTATTGCATGTGGAATGTTGCATATGATTTCCACTTCTTTCCTGATCAAAACTTCTTCCCAGGCTTGTTTCTAGAGTTATATTCTTCTCATTAGATTTTTGAGACCACTGTGTCTCCCCAAACTCTAGTTCAACTTTCATAGCACTTAGAACAATTTCTTTATAGCTATCATAGTCCCTGTTGGCTAGATTCTTCCGCAGATGAGGTCGTAGTCCACCAAAGAATCTATCAACCTTCCCATTAGGGTCCATGACAAAGCTTGAGGTATAATGGGAAAGCCTTGTAAAGTTCATCTCGTAGGTTCCAACTAATTCATTCTCCTTCTGCTTCAGCTCGAGAAATTCTTTCTCTATTCTCGTTCTCATCGAACAAGAGAAATACTTATTAAATAATATTCCTCGAAACTCTTCCCACTCCATAGCTTCCATCTCTCCTCGTGGATTCGTGTTTTTTATTAGTGACCACCACTGATCAGCTTTTCCTTCTAGGCGGTAAACAGCAAGGGTAACTTTTTCTTGATCCGAACAATGAAGTACAAAAATGATATTTTCAATAGAGCTTATCCATTGTTCCACAACCGATGGGTTAGTAGATCCATTGAATGTTGATGGTTGTTGACGCATAGGGGACTCAACAGAATGTCGTTCCCTTCGTGGTGAGATCGACCTCTCAGCTTGATTCATGTTATTACTCATAACATGAGTTAGTTGGTTCATCATTCGCATGAATGTTTCCATTCTAGATTCCATCGGAGGGCCGTCAGCACATGGTGCATTGCGGTCACCATCTGCATGGTTCCTCCTATTGCCCGCCATTTTATAAACGAAAAAAAACCTTAGTGAGAAACTTATTTCATTTATGAATCTTTTAACTAAGACTTCATGCTTAGACAATTACGCTTCTCTATAATTCCTTCATAATGATTCCTAAAAATCTTGTGATTAACCAATCATATCCCCCGAGAGTGTCATAACCAATAGTGCATCAAGGACCGTTATAGTGCGACAGTTACCATTCGAGTCTAGCTCAAAGCTGTATTTTCAGGTTTTACCTTATGTACATCTGTGCCAGAGCCGCCTCTACCTGCTCGTATCCAGACATGGATGTATTTGTTTGATAAAAAACTTACTCAATACTTACCAAAATACATTGAAGTTTTCCTATATTTAAACTTTTCTATAGGGTTCTTCCTAATGTTTTTATATCCTAATTTCCACAAATAAATAAACCATCCTTTGATACCAACTATAGCATCCCTCCTTTTTATAACATAAACTTTCCTTACAATACACAAAACTGAGGATCTTTAAGGATTAGTGTCTTGGAAACCAGGAACATAATACATGAAAACAACATAAAAAATTATTCATAAACACTTGAAAGGCTTATCCTTATGTTCATCCTAGGTTTATTACTACATCTCATAACTTGGGGACATACATAAAAAAAAGGTGAGCAGAAATCCTAGTAAGGTAAACAAGAGAAATATTTTACATGTGAACTTGAGATACTTCAATAAGGTCATGAATAAAACTTCAAGGCATGAGAAAGAAATCATGAGGCATTTCATAATAAAAATAACATTTTTTATAACTTGAAGATGTGGCTACATCATTTAACATATAAAATCATGATCATATCACCAAGGTCTATCCCCAAGGTGTCATTTTAAAATTACCAAGGTTATTCACCAAGATATCGTGAAAATTGTAATCTCTGGTGGTTACATCATTACCCAATGCATTGGACGCTATCAGGGCGGACCCTTAAATTTGCCTTTATTATCAAGTGAGCCACACATATCCTCATCAAACATTTCTTAAATAACCCATAAAACATAAAATAAATTGGTTTCATTTCATAATCATAACGTTTGAAGAAAAACTATTTTAAAGACATGATCTTTACGTCACTTTAAACCCACGGAAGGGGAGAGCGGGTCACATGTATGTAAATCCCAGAATTTAAAATATAACATTTTGATATATATGTTAATACCACTATAGAATTAAGTGCTTTTAGTATTCACTTTATAACATAAAATAATTTTGAGAAAATAGAGAGGCATTTTGAGACGAAAATTCTGCAGCATAACGGCTATGTTTCTGGTTTTTAGAAAACATTGAAAAGAGAGTGGACATGGGTAAAACATTCATAAATGACCCATAAAATAGTAGAGGGACAGAATAACAAGGATATATGAACGTGGTAAACAAATTTTAAGGAAATAACATTTGAAATGAAAAACATGGAAGGAAGACAAAAATTAGATTTCTCTTATGAAAGTTCGGAAGCCTAACGGCGTTACATAAAATTAAAAAAAATGATTTGAAAAAATAAAATAGGGTATCTCATAATGTGAACATAAGAGTTCAGTATGATATATATAGATATCGTGCCCCAAAATAATTTAAAAGGAACTTGAGAGACTTGACCTGAATGTTGAACTTTGAAAAGAATGTGAAGTGTGAAAGAATCCCCTTAAAAATTCGGCAGCCTATCGATGCCACTTAAAACATCAAAATACTTAATTGAAGAGATAAAATGGGGTATCTAATCATATTATCATAAAATATCAGTATTATAGATATATAGATCATACCCCAACATAATAAAAAGGAACTTGAAAGACTTGACAAGAAAATTGAACTTGAAAATGAGAAGGGTGAAAGAATCCGTTAAAAAAATTCGGTAGCCTAACATCGCCACTTAAACATTGATAAAACGAATTGATAAGAGAAATAAGGGGTGTATCATCATATGAAAATGAAAAAGGAAGTAAGATGAATATATAAGAACATCCTCCAACATAAGAACATGGAGCATAAAAGAAATGACATGAAAGAGATTACTTGAAAAGAAAGAGAGAGGTTGGTCCCCTTACCTTAAAACGTAACTCTTAAAACTCAATGGTTTGGACCTTGAGGGCTTGGGGGCATCTTGGGAGGACTCCTTGGGAGGTAAGGAGACCAGAAAGTCATTGGGGGATAGTTGGGAGTGAAAACTAAAGGAGGAAAGGTTAGGTATTTATAGGGAAAGTGAGGGGACAAGGCATTAATGGCCAAGTGACACCTCACAAGTGCTTTTCTCAAAACCATGTTCTCTCCCATGGAATTTACCAGGGATTTAGGCCACATGGGGCCCCCAATACAATAATTCATCACCTTTGTCCGGAAAACCCTTAAAATATCTCATGACATCATCATGACACAGTTATGATGTCATTAAACATACCGAAACCCTAAAACTGCATTTTTACTATTCACTGAAAAATTCATCTTTCTTAGAAGAATCCAAAAATTTCACCTTAACCACATATCAATTCTCTAATTAAAAATATAAACTACATTTTATAAAAATAGTTTTCTAACTATTTTTAATTTACTTTTTAAATAAAACACTATTCACCGGGAATTCATTTTTCTCAGAAAAAATCCCCAAAATTTACCATAACATAATATCGATGCTCTGAGTTCAAAAATAAAGTCCATTTTATAGAAATAATTTTATAATTATTTTTAAATAAATTTTTAATTAAATAACACTATTCACCTGAAAAAACTAATACTTGACTAATAATTTATGAAACCGTTATTTTCCCATTTTATTGAATCTAATTACTTAATCAAGGTGTCTAAAGTATATTAAAACATTTTTAAGTGAGATTACTAATCCATTTGGTCACATTACTAATCCTAAGCGTAAAATCAGTATTCATAATTTACTATTCATAAAAAATTAATTTGATCTTATTAGACTCCAAATTCCTTACTGAACACTTTTGATGAAGACCATTTATTGAAAATCAATACACATCATTAATTATTTAAGGTTTACATAAATATTTTAAAATATCTGTTTTTTTCAAAATTCATCAATAAAATACTTCCTAAAATTATCCAGACATTTGAAATTTCAGAAACATCACTAAAGGAAGAAATCTCAATTTATTCATCCCAAAGGATTGCACAAAGAAGCTATAGTCTCGTCACATTGCCCCTTATAACACCAACATATGACCATAGTGTAAGGTGTGATATGGTGAGAGAATCTGAGGGAGGCTCAGATAACATTGCCCTAGTAGTAATCTATACTAACTTGAACTTCTCCCGCAGGCATTTCCGTTCAAGCTTGACACGCTGGAGTTCAGCTTGGGCTTGGTCCAAAGCGAAGCCCAAAGATGCTACCTCTGTCCCAAGCTCTGATAAGTGGGTTTCATAAGGTTCGAGTGTACTGGATGAAGCCATCGACTCCTCTTTCTGCATTATCCATTAACATCTCTATTAAATCATTATGAGCAAGTTAATATACTATTTAAAATGTTTGGGTCGTTATAATGACAATGTTGTTGGGGGAACAATTGAAACAATGAACTACTCCTCAAGAATGCCCCCATGAAACCAGAAATCACTTCTTATAAAGTCCCTGAACAATATACAATGTATATGCATCCTAAAACCTCTCTTTATAGTGATGATGAGTTTCAATTAAATAAGTTACAAAAATGAGGGTATGAAAATAAAAAAATTGTTAAAATATTAAATTATTTACACTTGAAATCCGCTGATATCATTGCATCATCAATGTCCCTATAAAAAATTTAATGAAGACCAATTACATCACCCAGGAGCACAACCTCGATATAGTAAATATAATTAATTGAAATAATAGAATTTAAATTATACCTAGAAAATAAATATGAAACAGGAAGCACTCAAAAAATCAACCATAATAGTAAAATACAAGACTTTGAGATAATGCCGCTCATGCAAGAGAATGTGAGGGAGATGTATGGCGAGAAGGAGAGACTGAGTGGGGAAACAATAAACAGAATTGTAATGGAATGCCGATAAGAGGATGTGATGGCAAGGGAGGGATAGTGAGAGACACTAATTCGATGCCAAGGAGAGGAATCTGTGGCAATAACAAATATACTGTATACATAGGGAGTAATGCAAGGAGCGGGGAAAATGAAGGCAATATTCTATTGAGCTGAAGCTGTCTCGTATGATTCAATTGATACCATATGATATCGACCATTTCATAAGCGAATAAATTAATCTTCAAATAGATTCAACGGTAACAAAAAAATGAACAGCAATGAATAGACACTGAATCCATCAATAGTTTACATTAAAGTAGGTTTTGGTAAATACATGGTTACCTTAAAAATAGCCAACACAATTCTTGATCCAAAAATTACTCCCAAGATTCTATTAATATCATATGAGAACGATAGTTTCTTATGCAAATAATTTGTAGTAGACAGTGCGAGCTTGAATTCAAATGAAAACAGAGTGTCTAGTAATAACACAATGATCGTTAAATACTGTACAATGATTCAATCCATAGATAAGATTTTATAACATTTGGGAAAATCTAGTGTTACCTATAACATAGGTGAAACAATTCCCAAGATGAAGTTGTATCGATGGAATCAATTGATATTTTATGAAATCGGAGGTGTAGAAGATCGTGAGCGGGAGTTGGTGGGAATGGGGGAGCAAGATGCTGAGAAGTTAGAGGAGGAAAGGTATATATGAATATGGTGGAGGAGTGGGTAGTGTATGAGGACCAAAATACTGAACAGGGGAGAGAATAAGTGGATTTTCATCCTACGAGTGTGATGAAATAGCCGTCGATTTAGAATTCTACTTGAGGAAGACGATGAAGGAATGTAACCCTAAGCTTGAAGTTGGGTAGCGATAATGCGTAGCTCGGAGCCGATTTTTGAGGGGTTTTGTGGGGGTACGATTGGGAATTGGAGGGTTATTTGGTAAATGGAGACGTGAAAATGGTGATGTGGTTTATTCTAGAGGTGACACATATGAAAAGAGACACCCAAGATTAGTATATATAGTAGATTTATTTTGGGTTGTCCATTTCTTTCCTCTTTTTTATGATTATTTATATTTTGGAGAAATCATTATCTTGTGTACTCAATTTATGACCTCGGTGCTTATCTCCATCCCGAGAGGATCAATAATGCCTCTCGAGACTTGTCGCAGTTTGGCCTAGGTGACCGATTCAAGGTCGACTTGGGCTGGTTCGTGAGACGACCACATCTAATTGAATTTTTATAATTATCAAATTAGTTATTATGGAAAAGTATTCTGTAACTATGACTATTTAAATATCACCTTGAGCGGAATTTTCTCTCATGGGTCCAAAAAAATTAAAAAAAAAATCAATAAAACATGAATGTTGGACTGAATTTCAACCCTTTTATGATTTCCTTTAATGATTATCCCTTTTGGATTGCCTCAAAAATCAAACCCGTTTGGATTTTGATATGAGTAAAGTCTCTCAACAAATCTCAACATAAAATTCATCATAAAATACTTTGATAAATATTAATCAAATATATATTACATTAGTTATTGATGTCAATTAAACTCAGATATATGGAATGGTTGAAGTCTCCAATCAAAACATGATTCCCACTGGTCCTCTCACATGGTCTAACAACCATTCCATATTTTATCCTATTTAATAGGAATGTTTTATTTCTAAATAAAACCATATTAAAATCATCACCCAACTAAAGTAAGCATAAAAATTATGATTAATACACTCAACTAACAAAAAATATTATGACTCCAAAATTAGTTTGGGGTTCTATTTATTTTACTATGTTTTGATATTTTGTTGTAAGGGTAACATAGTTCTTTTATCAATTTATGTTTATTTTACAATGATACACACACAAAAACACACACTCATAGATACACACACACACACACATACAATTACAACAGTTCGAGGAGGGGGAGAAATACAATGAAAACACTACTCTACACCAATTGGGAATAACACGGCGAGTCTCAAACTCAAGAACCCACCAAGACACACTAAGTACACTACCGACCAAGATAGGCCCTAGGGGAATATATATATATATATATATATGGAAATATATATTTTCTTATCTATTGGATTTCATTTTCCAAACTTATAATGAAAGAGTTATTTTATAATTATTTATTTATATATTATGGTTCTGGAATTCCAAATTAGGAAGATGATTTATTTAATTTCATTATAAATTATGGTTAAATGTTCATTTTTTTGTAATTATGTGTATTATAAGATCTATGTTAAATATATATATATGTTTAAATGTGTATGAGATAGACATTGCACGGGTTTGCATGTTTTTCTTCCTTTTTTTGATATTTCTTATTGATGTGGGTTATTACTTTATGCCAAGTTCATTATGAATGTCCCTAGGATCTCATGGATGGGTTTTTGTGTATTAGATGGCCTCTATAGAATCTTTCATATGGGTTGATATATTCTAACAACCTCCATAGAATCCTTATGATGGTTTGGTATGGTGATATGACATCCCAAGAGTATTGAGATGTTTTCAAATATTTGATATACCATTAATTTTAAAAGTAATAATTCATTATTTTTCTACATCACTTTTTCTAAAAAATAGAATAGAAGATACAAATTTATATATATTAAAATTTATTGCAGTTTTTTTCTTGTGACTCATCCCCCATCTCTTTTATAGAAAATATCCATCATGATAACCTTCATCTCCCAAATAACCATTATTACAATTTGTTGCTTGAAACTCAGCCCAACCTATTTTATGTTTCTTGTACAACTATGAGCATTAGTCATCCAATGGATGACTACTACATAGATTATTTCAATATACATAGGTTCATGTCTACAACAGATGAACGATGGTTCAAACAACAAAATGCAGTGAAAAATGGTTGGGAGATGATGTGATGGGGTAGAGTTTTCTATAACATTAACCTTTGAATGAATTCATTGGATAAAAAATGACTTAGTGGATAATTTTTTTCTTAATTCCAATTACCTATTTTCTTCAACATAATGAAATTATTTAAAACAATAAAATATTGATTTTCTATTATTATAATTGTCTACAACTTTCACCTTTGATAAGGAATATCTTATATGTATTTATTTATATATTTTACACAATTAATATTTTATGAACCTAATATGATGGATATGAATAAAAAATGGATGCACCTTAATTGTTTGAAAAGTGAGAATGAAGATAGAGTTAAATATTTCATTTATTTTTTAATAGAGAATGAAGACCGCCATTATAAAAACAACTTCACATGTTTATATTGTTTTTATTGAAGAAAAATTAGTCTGTAAGAGTTGGATGAACATTTTATTTGTCAACTAATAGATCAAATCTATATATTATCAACTAAACATGGAAAAAAATAAAAGCGAACACTGATTCAGATGATACTGTGGTTTATGAATCATTTGATATGAATAACTTTGTAAATGATGTAGGAGATTGCATGGAACAAATGAAAATTGGAATTGAATACGAACTTAGTGATTATCTGAAGATGTTTGAGGAGACAAAAACTCATTCAAAGAAACCATTGTATTTCTGTTGTACTGAATACACAATATTTTTTGATATATTGGAGTTATGTAATTTGAAATATTCTAGTTGATGGACTAACATCAACTTTTCATAACTACGTGGTCTACTGAATGATATGATACCCAAAGAAAATGATCTACCATGCAGATCATAGGATGCTAAAAAAATGTTACATTCAATGGGAATGATCTATAAATAAATACATGCTTTTCCAAATGATAGTATATTGTTTTTCAAGGACCACTAATCACTCATGAAATGATCCTAATTGTGACGTAGATTGATATAATAAAATTGAATCAAGTCCATCAAAATTGGCATCGAATTTTCAAATTATTCAATAGGTTATAAGACTATATGAATGGTAGGAAACCACGCGAAAATTAACCTTGAATACCAATATAATAATTAAATATGTGAAAATACAACATCCAACCGATTATCCTTAGCAGAATAAAATTGGCAATCTTGGAAACCAGACTATCCCTATAATAAATACTAGATAAAGAAAAAAACCTCACCAGATGCAACATCCATAAATGTATTTGATTTCACTGGTCATTCTACACCATGAATATAAATCTTATGTGCTGGTGTCACCATTTCCTGAATCTCTTTCCCAAGAGGGTAGTGATGAAGAGTTCCAAGTACATGAGAAACATATGAATGAAGTGATCAATGTTCAATTTTTGATTTTATCATCAAGGTCTTTTGAACGAATGAAGTATTAGAAAAACATGAATTCCTTTTGCATGATTTAGCATATCCAGGGACTGTAAATAAAAGATAGCATGATTGGAATGATTTGAGGACACCATGGCACTCCATCAGAGTAATCTTAGAGAGGGTTCCATAGATGGGTCTCATTTAGTCAATATCATAGTATACATTAATCACCTGAAGGTTATAGGGATTAAGATCCTTGAATAACTAGGTACTAATCTCATTATTGAATCACTACCTCATAAATTATCATGTTTTGTTGTGTATTTGAATATGAACAACATTTATAAGTATCTACTAGATATTCTTATCCTCCTTAGTCATGTGGAAAAATACACGAAGTGAGAAAATACTTCTATCCTTATGGTGAATAATAGGAAATGAAAGGTGAAGATATTTAGGCCCAAATCTTCTTGAAACCCTCCCATGAAAAGGAATATCAAATGGTATAGATGGGAACATGATGATGTTTGTTTCACATGTGGTATAAAGGACCACTTAAAGAAAAACTACACCATGCTAATGAAGCAATGGGAAGCTTCAGTTGTGTTTTTTATCGAGTGAAATTTATATGTTTCTAAAAATTGGATATTAGATACATCCTATAGTGTACACATATGTATCCAAATATAAAAACCATATAGATTTAAAAAAAATCACTAAGGGGAGGTAGATCTATGACATCCAGTATATCAAGACTTCTTATTGCTTCTATTATTAACCACCACCTCATGTTGTCCACTGGGAAGAACATGGTATTAAAAGGATATTATTATGTGACTTTTATAAAAAAACACATTATTTTTTAATCCAAACTGTATTCAAATGGATATATTTACATGTTCTAAAATGAATGTTTCCAATTTTATAAGTATAAAATTTGATTTGGTAATGTAAATTTATTTAAATGTCTTTACATGTTGGATTATACAAACCAAGTAATGGAAATGAATAACAAAGTTACTCCACATTACTCATAGAACACCAAAGTTTTCCATCACTGGCTAGGTCATGTAAATGAGAAACACTTGAAAAATATACATCAATATCTATAATTCAATTATTTCACACTAAAACCACTTGGTGTATGTCATGCATGTTTACATGAAAAAATGACCAAATCCCCATTTAGAGGGAATGGTGAAAGGGCCAAATATCATCTTGAATTGGTTCATATCGATGTGTGTGGACTGTTTCCAGTTGAAAAAAGGGGTTGATTCTCATACTTCATAACTTTTACTGATGATTTTAGTCAATATAGATATATCTAATTTATGATTTATTATTCAGATGCTTTAGATAAGTTCATGGAATACATTAATGATGTTGAAAACCGGCTTAGTAAGAAGATTAAGAAAATCTACTCAGAATGAGATGTAGAATATCTTAATCAATACATCATTAAATACTTACTGTTGTTTGGGATCATATACCAACTCACTCCTCCTTACACACCTTAGTGGAATTGTGTACGCAAAAGGAGGAATCACACCTTATTGGACATGGTGAGATCGATGATAAGTCATAAAATTATTCCACTATCCTTTTGGGGATATGAGTTATAAATAACGGCACACATACTAATACCGGTAATAACTAAATTAATAAGCGGTATTCCGTATTAGCTTTGGAGTGGAAGAAAATCATTTTTCTCACATTTACATGTATAGTGAAGTGAAGCATTTAATAAGGCCTCTTCAGGTAACAAACTCATACCCCGAGGTACAAAGTGTACATTTATAGGATACACTAATGAAATAAGAGGATATTACCTATACAAACATTGATACAAAAAGGTTATAGAGTAAAGACACATCATATTATTTTAGAGGGAGAACATATCGTAAAGAGATAGTGGGAGTGAGATAAACATCGTTGAAGTCGAGTTTCAAGGTACATAAGAGTTGGTACAATAGTAGATTCCAAAATTCCCCATGGATGAAAGATCTATTCCCAAGACACAAGTGCTATGTAGGAGTACAAGAGTTGTTATAGAACCAAAACGATACGATTTTCTAGTTACTGAGGATGGTGACTCATTTTTAGTCGGTAATAATGAGCCTCTAATTGAAAGGAAAGCAGTAAGTGGAACATAAATTTGCAAGTGGTATAAAGCCATGAATTTTGAAATGGATTCCACGTACCAAAATCATGTATGTATTTTGGTAGATACTCTAGTAGATGTTAGCCCAGCTGGTTGCAAATGAATATTCAAAACGAAACTAGACATATTTGTACAAGTGAGTGCCTATAAGGCATGATTGTTTGAAAATTATTTAAATACTTTCAAGTCATTGACTACATTGATACCTTTTCACTAGTTGCAATGAAAAAATCCATTAGAATTCTATAGGACATTACTTCTTACAATGAATATGAAACTTGGGAAATGGATGTCAAAATAGCCTTCCCCAATGGGTACCTTTAGAAAGATTTCCATATGACACAAACTGAAGGGTTTCTGACTCTTAAGGATTCCAATAAGATATATAGGTTTTAAAAATCCATTTACGGATTAAATGAAAATACTAGGTTATATAACTTTCATTTTTATGAATCCATAATGTAGTTTGGTTTTATAAATAATGAATATGTGACTTGGGTCTACAAACTGTTTAGTGGGAGTGCAGTCGTTTCCATAATTGATTATGTTGAAGACATATTACTTATTAGAAACGAAATACCAGTTTTATTATCTGTTAAGATATGGTTGTATACGTGTTTCTCCATGTTTGACTTGAGAGAGATAATATAATTTCTTGGGATCATGATCCATCGTGATAGATCCAAGAGATTTCAGGGTGTAAGTCAAATGCCATACATTGACAAGATACTAAAGAGATTCAGTATGGAAAAATCAAAGAGGGGATTATTGAAAATTCCACATGACATTCATCTTTCCAAGAAAATATTTCCTCAAATGCATAAGGAATGAAAAATAATGGAATAGATGCCATCCAGATAATAGATTGGTTCAATCATGTGTGCTATGTTATGTACTAGTCTAGATGTTTCCTATGCCTTATGTGCAGTATGATGATATCAAGATGATCCAGGTGACCACCATTGGATGGTAGTCAAGACTATCCTTAGGTATATGCCGCGTAATAAGGATATGATCATAGTTTTTAGAGGATATTAAGAACTTTTAATCATATGATATTCACATTATAGTTTCTAGACTGATCAAGAGGACATGAATTCACAAACAGGATAGAACTTCACGTTTAATAAAGGTGTTGTGAGTTGTAAGGGCTCAAAGAAAGGTCTGGTCATAGATTCTATAGTGGATTTTGAGTATATTGATACTTTTGTGGAAGATAAACTAGCTGTTTGGATGTGGAGATTCATCTAAGATATGAATGTGGTGCCACAAAGTAATGATCCCATCACACTCTATTGTAATAATACTGCAATAATAGATTTTACAAAAGAGCGAAGGACACATCAGTAGATGAAGAACATACTATGGAAGGATCATCTCATGAAGAATTCTTCCTAGATAGGTGAATTTGTAGATAGTAGTATTTCCACAGAAGATAACATGGTCGACCCCTTGACTAAAGCGTTGACTTAGCAGAAACATTATTTTCATGTGAGGTCATTTTTATGAAAAACTATTTTCCATGGCAGTTTACCGATATTATTTTAAATTAAATAATTAATGATTTTGGTTTTTAATTTTAAAAAATTGATAAAATTTTTTATTTAGAAGATAAAAATTTATTTACTGTGAACCATTTAATTTTTTCCTTTTTGAATAGTCACCTTGCTAAATTTTATTACTATGGTAAACTGTAAATTGAAGAATATTGGTTAAAAATAAAATTATAAAGGCAATAAAACAACCCTAACAAATGAAAAACATTTATTGTATTAATTCATTTTTACTCATATAAACAAAGGATATAAATTATGTTTTTTAATGGAAGATTTTCCATAAAATGTCATATATAATATTTAAATCAATGAAAGTCACAAAATGTATGTTTTTTGTCTTAAATATCCTTTAAGGGTCCACATATATAATATTTAAATCATATAATGTCACAAATTATCACATTATAATATTTTTTAATAAAAATTCAAATATGTCACATTCATGTGTAAAATAATTTATCATTTTTAATATGGGGTTATTAGAATATATTTTTGACTATAAATAATATCTTAAAATATTGAATATATATCTTCATAATTGTATTTTATTTTTAATTTTTAGTGAAAAATAACTGTATTTAATAATTAGAAAACGCAAATGTAGTAATTATTTTATTAATGAAAATATATAAAAATATATTAAAAATATTAAAATAAATTTAATTTGAGATACCTAATGGGATAATTTTTTTAAATGTACAAAACATGTCTGGGAAATAATATATTACATTTTTCGAACTTAACTTGTCATATTGTTATTTTTCAAATCCCAACTAATGAATAGTCTTAAAATTAAAAGTGATGATATTTTTTCAAAAATAATATTTTATTAAAGTATCTCAGAAAATAATACATATTAAAAAATAAATAATAAATTGAATTGGGCATAAAAAGTTATATAAAGGTCTTTTATGGTCTATTTTTTTAATATAAGTTATTATTTAAACCTTTTAAAATTGAATTGTTTTTTACATTTGTAATCATTAACATAGGTTAATTTAGGGTTACTCAAAATGATAAAGATTATAACAAGAACAAAAAATCCCTAAATATATTTATTAAGGATATTATTGACTTAACTTATCATATATTTTAATACAAAGTGTTTTTGAGCAATTTGGGTTGATATTGAATTTATTAAAAATTAATATTTTCAGAAATTCCAAAAGGGTCTCTAACCTCAATTACAATCGGGTACCACCTCCCTCACTTATTCAAATCATATTGACCCTTAAATATCGACCAAAACAAAAATATTTACTTTTTCTACTTTCATATCCACATTCTAAAAGATCTGGCCTTCTTAAAAGAGAAACCCTAGTGCCCCTAAGGGGAGATCTACTAAAAGTTCTCCGAAGAAGAGGTAAATGTCTTTATTAAATCATTCAAGTCTATTTCCTCTTTTGATTTTCACATCATGTGTTTTTTTATAAATTAATAAATATAGTGTAAAATATATTATCAAATTTTATAATTATTATTTATAAACCATATTTTACCTTTTATGAATCCTATGAAAAATATAAGCACCACGTGCGTGTACGCACGACTTATCAACTCCATATCGTGGTGTAATTTATTTTTCATCCCAATGTTTCCTTAATGGGAATAATGAGGGAAATAATAGATATATAAAATAATTATAACATTATATTAATTATGGAACAAAATTTTTATCATCCACTTCTTTACCATTTCATCATTAAAGGAATGATATCGTCGCTTGTGCTTACATACTTCCTATAGTCTCCGCAATGCAATGAGTTTCATTCATCCTGATCACTATAAAGAATGATTATATAAATGTTTATTGTGAATATATATGATATATATTACATTAATATAATTCTGGAGATTAAATAATTATATCCTATACACAATAACTGGGACATTGATGACAAAACATGAATATGAAATGAAGTAGTTTACACCCGAAAGAAGCATAATAATAAAATGTTATTATATAATATGTGAAGATATAATAATAGGAGAACATATATGATATTATAAATAATAATAAGATTCTGGAAAAAAATTTAAAACATTATTTAAACCATTTTTCGTGTGTTTTAGATATTTACTAAATAATTAGACATAAAGAAACAGTTAATTTCACAATGAAATTATTATCTAGGATTTTTTATATGTGAGTATCTACTGATGAATATTTATCATCCATATCCATGTTTGATAAAGAAAATATCCACATTATTTTTACTATTATTCCCTAATTGATAATTTCATTTTTACCAATGCCAATACTTTTACTTCAATTTGAATGGAATATTTTATTTATTTTCCTAACAAGGAACTTTTTGATTCTTTTGACAAAAATATAAGAGGAATGTTTATTTAACTTATAAAAAAATGAACATATTTTTCCACATTCATGATGTACTAATTCCTTGAAGCTTATTTTATATTATATTATATTTATTTTTATAGTAAATGATTTCTCTCGAAATTATATGGCATTTTAAGAAAAGAACATGTTTTCAAAGGAGAAATTAAAATTTCTAAAGAAGAATTATTTTAAGTGATCTCTTAAATTTTTTTCTATCTATAATAAATATATTTTATATTACCTATTCATTAATAGAAATATTTTTTAAGGATATTATATCTATTGTTAATATGGTTTGTTCATGATTATTATGCAATGATATTTATGAAACACATTTCATTTCCATGGGTTATATTATGATATAATGATGTTTAAAAACCCATTTCATTTTATGCGTTAAAAAACATTAATGATGTATTTTATTGTGTCACACATATGTATAAATTTAATTATGTGATGGGTGAGACCTTTACATTCCTAGAATTAATTGGGTAGGGATTTGTATCTCATGAGATAGTTAAGACTGAAAGGGGAAGTGAACCTAGTTTAACAGTACATGGTTGGAATGGGGAGTGAACTTTCTTCAGTAAGGGACTTTTTTTGCTAGTATATTTTTTATAGAGGGCCTTAAAAAATATGAAAATTATTTTCTATGCTTATTTTTAGTCCACAATTTCATTAATTATATAATGATCTCATGGAATATGTTCTTTGATTATTTATTATCTTCAATGATTTCTTCCCTTACATGAAATCATGATTGTCGATATGTAGTATATAATTCTCAAAAGTTATTTTCTTATTCTTATTCAATTATGATTATTTCAGCCCCCTTCATTTCCATTAATGAGAATATGAGCTCACCCTTTTCTTATGTTTCGTTTCCCAATGATACGAATAAATGTATTAAGTAAGATGTTCCTGAAAGGGTTATATTCATGAATGAATAAGTGGGAGATGATGTAGAGGTTTAATGAATCCGTATTTTTTCGTTTCCCAGTTTCTAATGAAACTAAACATATATTATTCTATCATGGGATTTTATGTTATGTAATGATTATTACTCTATTTATATGTAATTTCTATATAAGAATGGTTTGGTCGATTATATTTGTTATGAGATCATGGTTTAGTTAAAATTTGGATAAGAGGATGAGAAAACCATAGTAAGAACACTATGTATATATCTATATTTATAATATAATATTTTTGTTTTGATGATGAACATTAATAAAGGTGTCATAAATAGAAATTTTATATTTAATTTTCTTTGAATTTTTAGTTTTCCCACTATGATTAGTGTTTCTCACCAAATGATTTTCGGTTTTAGCCAATGGGAAGAACCCGATGGAATCATGTTAATGTAGAGTGAAATGGGAAAAGAAATTATTATCCTCATGGGAAAATTAATTTTATCAGATTTGGAATGAAAATTATTATTAAAATTACCGCACAATTGTCTGAAGACATGAATCATGCAGGACTTCAAAACAAGAAAATGTGGGAACCACATTCTGTTGAGTCTTTCATGAGGTTGTAATCACTATCATTCATTGGGTCTTTTGGTCTACTGGTTACTGAATTATTGATTAGTACCACTAAAAATTTATTTTTATTCCCCCATTTCTGGAACTCAAGAAATTCATTTTGTCAGATTTTCATTTTTAAGGTGAAGAAGATCAATGGTGGAATATCATAACTAATATAAGGATACATTTTGAGATTTAACCCATGGATTTAGATGAGTTCATGAATTTATTTTTTAATAAGCACTTTCCACATATTCATCAAATGACGATGGATAAATTTTATATTGAGCTTAAGTTAAAGATTGATGAATCCATCGATACCTACAAAGAAAATTTTAAAATACATGAAATGTATACTTATGGAAATTCTCATATAACATTAGAGTAAGGTGGATCAATTGATTAGTTTCTAAAAACCATGTCTCTAATGGGAATTATCCATTAGGGACGTATGTAGTTATGATTAAATAGTTTTATGGGATTTCAAGGCGGATATAGAGATTGGAGATAACAATTAATATTATGGGTTCAATAAGAAGAGAAAAATGGAATTCAAAGGAAAATATAAAATCCATAGTAAAAAGAAGTTGATATTTCCATTATTTATAATGTGTGGAAATAATCAAGGAGGAATATATCTTAAGTGTACTATGATAAGTTATATTTGTGGAAAAAAGTTCATTGATAAATTGACTGTTGAATTGATTTGAAAAGAATAACTATTTATGAGAATAGACAAATGGATACACATAATGCACCACCGACACATCAATGTTTCGAGTGAATGGAAAATTGGTATTATGCAAAACAATTCCCATATATGAGGGTTATCAATGATGATCATGGTATGTAACATCTTAAGCACAAATACAAAGGTAAATTAAATTTGATCACTATTGGTAATGTGGAGTAAGACAATTAAGTGGCGACTGGTAAACATACCATCCTTTATAAAGTAGTTAAAATTTTATTTGTTTCCAGATCCACCCACACATTAATTTGTATATTTTTTTCAAAGGTTATCCCATATTAACTCAACCAATAGATGATGAGTTAGCTATGAAAACATATAATGGAAAAACAATTGCATCAAATGTTTATAATTATTATCTGGTTAATGATTGTTGGAATATTATTCGTGATAATCATAAGATAATTTCTTTAGTTTAATTCGATGTAATTATTGGAATCTGTTGGTTTTTTTTATATGGATATCATATAAGTTTCAATGAAGTGAATTCATATTTCATATTTCAAATGAATCTATGATCATTTATCGATGCAAGGATGAATATTAAATTCAAATTGAAATTACATCTCTCTTATGGGTATTAATTCATATAATTGAAGGTCGTCTATCTCAGATGATTGGGGAGAAACTCACCCTTCTGTATACACCTATTATACGATTGTTTTTTAAGCCTTTAAAGAATAAATTTATATTATTTAATTTAATAGTGAAGTTATATTTTCAATATAACTCCTATTAGGTACCTTTTTTATTTCAAAGAATCTTTATAGAATTACCCTAAATGAATTGTAATAATTGCATAAGAAACTCTAGAAAAACCATCATTGGTGATTCATAAAACCGAGTGTGTCACCTAGGGGTGCACTTTTTCTATTAGTTAAGAAGAAATATGGATCAATGATACTCTATATTAATTATAGAGAACACAACAAGATCACTATAAAGAACAAATATCTTATAACCTTGTATTGATTAATTATTTGATCAAATATGTAAAGCTCAATACTTTTCCAAGATTGATCTTCATTCTGGATATCATCAATTTATGGTCAAGAAATAGGATATAGCCAAGAAAACATTCCTTTTATGGTCTGGACACTATTAATTGATAGTGACCCCATTTGGTATTAAAAATTCCCCCACTATCATTATGGATTGAATGAATAGAGTCTTTATAGAATATCTAGATCAGTTATTTATAGTCTTTACTGATAAAATTCTGGTATATTCAAAGAGAATGGAAGAACATTTTAATCACTTTCATATTGTATTGAAGACCCTGAGAAATGATAATATTTATACAAAATTTACCACGTGTGAGTTTTTAGATTCAGAAAGGTTCATGTTTTGGTCACATAATCTCAATAGTGGGGAAATCTATGGATCTAGAAAAGATAGAAGTTATGGACAGTTAGCCTAAAAAATTAATAGCAACTGAGATCCAATATTTTCTTTTGTTTTATGGATATTATCAATGTTTTGTGAATGAATTTTAAATATTATCTAGTCCACTCACCAAGTTTAATTGTAATGGAGTTAAGTTCATATAAACAGAAGAATGTGAAGGGAATTTCAAGTAGTTGAAAAGTAGGTTAGTCAGTGCACTTGTTCTCACACTACCTTATAATTGGAAATGGTTTGTGAGATGTGGTGATGAATCAAGGAAGGGGATGTGATGTGTTCTCATTAAAAATATTATAGTGATATCTTATGCCTCATGACAATTGAAAAACCATAAAAAAATTAACCAACTCATGATTTGGATTTAGCTACATTAATGTTGGTATTAAAGATATAGAGGGATTTTATATATGGAGAAAGGTGTGAGATATATATATATATACTGATCCTAAAAGTTAAAAGTATATTTTCACTCAAACTATGGTGAATATGTGCCAAATAATATGGATAATGTTGATTAATGGTTATGACTTCTCAATAAATTACCACCCTGAGAAATTGAATAATGTGGTAGATGCTTTCAGTGAAAAGGACTATGTGCCTATTTATGACGATGTTGAAAAAAGATCCAATATTTATGGATTTGTAAAAGATTGATCTAGAAATTATAAATGATGGGGAGAAATCATATCTGTCTCAAATGAATGATCAATTATATATATAAGTGAATAATATAGAGGCACAAAAGGATGATATAGAGCTACAAAAGAAGGTGGGAATTGTTCATGAGTTCGACATTTAATTTGATTGAATAATAATTTCAAGGAACTATTTTTTCCCTCTCGAACATGAATTAAAGAAGGAGTTGTTGGATGATCCTCATATTTCATAATTATCTATTTAACTTTTTTTGTAAAATGATGTATGGGGACCTGAAATAGTATTTATAGTGGGTTGGAATAAAGAGAAATACAGTAGAATATGGTTTTTGATGCTTGGAATTTCAGTAATTTAAGGCTGAGAGTTTGATTTCTAAGGTGATCTTACAACCATTACCGATACCAGAATAAAAATAGAAAAATACCACCATAGACTTTTTCATCGAACTTCCTATAACATATAATTAAAATGAAGCATTATTACTTATATTTGATTGCCTTAAAAAGTCATTATACTTCATTTCTATCAGATAAGGCTAATATCTTAATAATATTTCTAGATATTTTATTAAGGAAGTGGTAAGATTAAATAGAGTACCACTTTCCATTATATGTAATAAAGACCTATAGTTTACATCGATCTTCCCGAGAATAATTCATCAGGATTTGGATACAGACATAAGTTTCATCACGACTTATCATCCATAGTAATATGGTCAGTATGAGAGGAATATTAAAACTCTATAAGACACATTGATAGATTTCCCTTTGTATTTCAAATGTGGTTGCGATAAACACCTACCTTTGGTAGAATTTTCATACCAAAATCGCTATAACTCCAGTATTCAGAAGGATCCTTATAAAGAAGCATATTGTTAAAAGTGTAGAACTCTAAAATGTTCAAATTAAGTTGGGGAAATAAATCTATTGGGACCAGATATAGTTAATGAAATGACAGATAAGGTTAGATCTATTCAAAAACACATAAGAGCATCTCATAGTCGAATAAAACATATTTATAAAATTGATGAAAAGACATTGATTTTGAAGTGGGTGGCAAGGTATTTATATGAATATCTCCCTAGAAGAGTGAAAATATATTTATAAGTAAAGGAAATAGAATCCTTAGGTATATTGATCATTTTTTAAATTCTTGATTTTGTTGAGAATGTTGCTTATAGATTAGTGCTTCATTGAATATCTCTAAAGTTCATGATGTGTTCTATGTATATCTCTTGATAATGAAAATACCAGATCCTTCACATTTAATATACTCAATAGTTATACTACTATTGCATGACCTTTCTTTTGAAGAACAATTGATAGAGATTTTGGATCAAAATGAAAATGTTCTATGAAGCAAGACCACTCACATGGTTAATGATTTTTGTTGGAACCATCAATTTGAAGAAGCTATTTTGAAACCTAAGGATGCGATGAGGTAGAGGTATCGTCATATGGGTATTTCTAGGTGATAATTTTTAGGGGAAAATATTCTTTTATAGGGGGTTGAATTTAACACCGGGATATTTTAATTAATATTTCACTATAAATAATTTGAATTCTTCAATAGATTGCATTTCATGAAACCGTGAGTTTAAAAAAACTATGAGAAAATATTAGAATAACCTAGACAAAAAATTTTTGGCTATAAATATTAATAACTAACTTATGAAATAAATATAAATCTCAAACTGAATATGTATTTATTGGTACGTTCTTTAAAAATAATCATGCAATTTTGGTAAAATCACTTTATTTTTCAAAAAACTTGATTTTATAAAAAATGATTTTTCATTAATTTTTATAATGAATATTAATTTTAATAATTTAAATAAAATAGATTTTTAAAACTTAATTTTATTTTTTAATTATTAATTATCTTAATTTTTTTTGAATGCATTTATTATTTTAAAATAACAGTGAAAACACTACTTTTTATTAAAAAATGTATTTTATTTAAAAGTATTTATAAAGTTTAATTTGGGTTTGGATTAGTTTTAATGTTCTAATTAGTGAATATTGATTTAGAATATTCCAATTATGATTCTTTAAAATATTTTTACTTGATTTTATTATAAAAATATTTTATGTTTTAAAATGGCGTTTTTCTTAAGTACTGTTTTTCATGGAATTTTATCAGAATTATTTTAAAGTAAATTATGAAACATAAATATTTTAAATTTTTAAAAATGGATGAGAAATTAGGATTCATATGGTCTCAATTTAGTGAATTTTTATCTTTTATTTTTGTCCAATGTAAATAGTAATGTTTTAAGTTTTATTAACATGGTAGAACGTAAATTGGATAATCTTGGTTAAAAAAATTATAAAGACTATAAATTAACCATAAAAATACCATATGTTTATTAGATGAAGATAATTCTACCATAAATATATAATTATATAAACTAAGTTGTTTAATAGACACATTTCCATGGAAATGAGTTATATAATTTTTAAATCAATGTAAGTCACAAAAAGTCACTTTCTTGGTCATAAATATACATTATGTTTCCACATGGGGAAAACGGTATTTTATGAACAAATTTAAATATAAAATTTTAATTTAAGAAACATATTTACATGTTATGAATTTATTTTTGACTTTTTGGAAACTTATATTGTATTATTATATTTATAATATTCTGTTTTAAAAAAATCAAAGATGTGACATTCATGGTTAAAATAATATATCATTTATAATATTGGGTAACCCAAAAAATTTATTTGAATGTCAATATTATTATGAAATCTAGATGATTTATCTTTGTCTTGGTATTTTATCTATAATTTTTAGGGATTGAATATGTATATTAAATTATGATTCAATGCTAATGTAGTAATTATTTTGCTAATGGAAACATAAATAAATGTCATCAAAAACATTAAAAACATATATTTTGAGATAATTAATGTTATAAATTAATTTTATAGATGACATTGACCTCATAGAGTTACAATAAAATATTTTTTGGAAGATAACTTATTGTCGACATATTTTTCAAAGTCCAACTAATGAATAGTGCCTAAATCGACACTAATGACATTACATCAAAATTTTATTTTATTAAATTATTTAAAATTAATAAAACATATCTAAAAATAATAAATATTTATAATATGGTTTATAATGTTATAAATTGTGTAGTTATGGTATAATTTACATCACATAAGTAAAAAATTACATCCTTTAAAAATTTAAAACATTGTTAACTTTGTTAAAATTAAAACAGGTTAACTAAGGATTAAACCAAATGATAAGGTATAAAATTATATATATAATGATATAAATAATATATTGGTTGATGATATTGCAGCTTTATTTTATCTTATATTAGAATAAATTTCATCTTAGTGGTTTTGGGATTGATATTGAATTAATTATAAATTTATACTTTTAGAAATTAAAAATGTTTCCCAAAACTCAATTATAAAAGGGGACCTCCTCTCACATGTATTCCTATCATATTGATTCATAAATACAAATAAAACATGAAAATATATCTTCTAAACTTCCCTTTATAAATTTTATAGGTTCAATTATTCAAAAAATACCAACCCTAGGGTCCCCAATGGGATATTTAATGAATGTATTCTGTAAAAGAGGTAACCGTATTTACCCACTTTTTCATGATCATTTTTATTTTACTTATTATTCTTTTGTTTTTTCCATTATTAAGTAATAAATATAGTATAAAATATATTCATAGATGTTATTATGAATACGTATCAGGCATATTCAACCATATTTCAATCCTATAAAAAATAGAAGCATTGTTCATGTATACATACAAGTTACCGTCTCCATGCCATTGTTTAATATGATTTTCATCAATTCATTACCATTATGGGTATAATGAGGTAAATCATAAATATGTATATATAAATAATATTATGACATGATTTTATTATTTAACAAAATATATACCATCCACTTTTTTACCATTTCACCATTATAGAAATGATATCGTCCCTCATGTTTATGTTCGACATATCGTATCCACAACGTGATGTGATTCATTCATCATGATCATAATTAAATAATGACATTATAAATGTATATAATGAATAATAATGAAACATTATTAACAAACTGATGATAAGATGATATAATAAGTTCATATATGATATTATAAATATTAATATGGTTATTTTATATATTAATAACATTATTTTAACAGTTATACAAGAGTATCAAATATGTCAGAATAAAATTTGACCTAATGTTAAGGTTAGTTTTACAATCACATTATTATGTATGATTGTCTATACATAAGTATCTAATAGTATATATTTATCTTCATAAACATGTTTCGTAAAAATATTTTCCAAAATATTATTAATTTTATTATAAAATTTTTAAATTCTTTTTTACCAATGTGTTAACTATTACTAAATGGTCAGCAAGGATTCTTTTTGTCATTTTTTAACGAGGTGCATTATGAAATTTTTGAAAAAAAAATACTAGAGGACTAATTTTTTAACTTATACAAAATGAAAATATATTTCAGCATTCATGATGTATTAATTACTTGAAACTTACCTTATATTTTGCGAAGGTTATTTTCAAATAAAATGTATCCTTTTAAAATTGCGTAAATTTTTTATTTTTTTTTCTATATACGATAACATTATTTAATGTTACTAATGATTTAATAAGGATATTTCCCATGATTAATATCCCTTTTATTCATATGGTTGGTTAATTTTTTTTGATGGAATGATATTTATTAAACATGTTTCTTTTTCATGGGTAATGTTATGATGGAATAAAAAACCAATTTCATTCCATGGGTTCTAATATGGTGAGTGATTTATGTTCTTGTGGAACACAGATGAATAGTTTTCATTTTGAGATGTGTGGGACCAATATCACTCCCTAATGAATTTGTAAAATTTTTACATATCATGGTATTTATAGGAATATAATGATAAGTGAACTCGGTATAGTAATATTTGGATGGAATGTGGAGTGAAATCTATTGTGTATGTGACTTTGTATGCTATAATGGTCTTTTAAGTGAGCCTTAAAAAATATGAAAATTATTTTCTAGGATTATATGTATGATACAATTTTATGTATTATGTTATGTTCTCATGTACAATGTTCCTCGATTATTTATGAACATATTTTATTTCTTCCCTATCATAATATCATGATCTATGATATGCATAATATAATTTTCAAATGTTATTTTCATTTTCTTTTTACCTTTTTCATATGTTATCTACCTTGATAACCCTTACTGTGCATATAATATCACCATTTTTTCAATTTCCTTTCCCTAGGATATGAATAAAGGAATTAAGTATAATTTTACAAAGGGGTTCTAGTTATAAAGTAATAAGAGAGGGATGATGTAGATGTTTTATGTATCAAGTGTTTATGTTTCCCAGTTTCAAATTCCACTAAAACTATATATTTTTGGTGTGGTTTTTTATATTATCTAAGGAATATTATTCTATTAGGATGTAATATCTAAATATTAAATGTTTGGAATGTTATATTCTTACTACAACAAAACTAATTATTATTGTTACTAGGGTGTATACCTAGTTTATTGAGAACTGTAGTTGGGGTGTATAATCAACCACTACTGATATGGAATTGGTGTGTATAAAATGTTCCCATTGTATTTACTTCGATATATATTGGGGAAAAGTTTCTAGGGTGTCTAAATAAAATGTAAAATAGTTTTATTTTATACTGAACCATATAAATATCATTTATTATGATATCTATTAATATAAAATCATATGAAGTAATTTTGGGAGATAATATTTGGTGGATTCGGAGCTATAATAGGTTCATGAAGAAGAATGAAAAAAGAATATAATTAAAAAAATAAGACCACTAAATAACCCCACTCTTAGTTGTATGTCTCTCTTAGGGAGCTATATATCATATCATAGTGACTCGATCAAACAAATTATTTTCAATGAAAAATAATATGACATATTCAATTTCTTAATTCAGTTATATTTATATTAAGTGAGGATAAACCTTATAGGGAATGTTTATGTTTTATAAAATCATAATTATATAGTTTTTGTTCATTTTATTTTCTTTTAATTTTTTTCATTTCTTAAATTTTTCTAAAATTTTATATATAATAAAATTGAAATATGTAACTTCCCTAACCTGATCTACATGAATAGTTCCCAAGATATAGTGATTCATCACCTCAGGATTTCATCATTGTACAGTAGTGTATATTGACTAGGATTTGGGGTCTATAATCAATGTTAAGGATACTGTCCCCTCAATATCAAACAATAATAAAATAAAAAATTTATATAAGTATGCATAAAAAACAAAGAATAAAATTTAAATTAAAAACTAATCATATAAAAAATACAACACTATACAACATTAAAATGATGTTATACTACAATATATAATTCATTAAAACCAAAAAGGTAAAACATTTTCCCAATCACTTATAGACATAACCAAATGAATAAAAATAAATAATGGCGGTTCCACTAAAAATGATTTCTAATTTAGTTAAAATCATCTATATATCCCCATATACCTAATTCACCATAATCAACCATATAAAAGCCTATATTATATCAAGAATGCTAAAAACAAGGCTTCCATGTTGATTGAGTTGTATGCATAGTGTTTGAGAGTAAAACATAATTGGGAACCTCCAATAGGCCAATTAATACATTCCATAATATCTACACTATGTTTAGGATTGACAAGATTAAAAATGCATTAATATTTCACAGAAATATAATAGATTCAAGTCCCTATATTCTTACCAGTACACCATGATGCCTGAGATAGTATTCTATTGATTTTTTGGTGGGCCATTCTGATATCAACACAGTGAGGGAACCTAAATACCATCCCATGGACACTTAGAATATGTGATCAATTAACAAGAAAAACATTGAGAGAACTATTAGATTTGAACTTGATCCATTTCATCCAAAATAACTTGTCCAAGGAATAGATGATGGGTTACACAAATTCTCAATTTCACCACATCCATTTTAGACCAGTCTATTAGAGTAGTCTATATTTAAGGGAAATGAATCTCCACTCTAGTAACCTAGAATCCAAATCAATCATGGAAATTACATGAACATCCTATATAATATCATTATTAGGATAATATAAAATAAAACCCAATATATGTAATCACACATCCCTTTATAATAAACCATATTGTATCATGTTAATTCTATGATCACATCTATTAAACAACATATCTAGGCCTTTCAATAACCTAAAAAACCATAACTAATATTTGTTATCCCTAACATAAACAATAATACTCATAATTATATCTCAACAATAATGAGAAATTTTTTTATAGATCATCATATATCTATTCATCTCATAGTTCCGGAAAATATTTTCAAATAAGATATTTTATCTCACAATGGTCACAACATATAGCTTGATCACAAAGGATCTAACCCTGATCCATTCTCATTGACAGAAGCACAAAATAATAACCTAAGTAATCTTTAAATAACCCATATACATCACCTATACCTATACACACAAACTATATAAGACCATATCCTTGGTGAAATTATATCCCATTATATTTTGTCTTTTAAAACACAGATGAACCACCCAAGGAGAAACCAATTACAAATTTAAACCCTTGTCTCTATCCTTTTATATGATACTTACCATAGTGGAAAAGGAACATTAGGTCTTCATGGACCCTCTAATGTAGAAAAAAATCATATTAATGGGAGGAACCATGGTTTATAGAGTACACTCTTATTATAATGGTTCCAATAAGGCGAGAATTATTGAATATCAACCAATATGATTACTCTTAATAAAATCATTATGACGATACACCATGCCATGGAAAAAACATATAATAAATTTCATTCCCAAACACCTAATATACCCTTTATGGAAAATATATAGGTTAGAATAAAACATCCATGCCATAGAAAGATGACATATATGGAATAAACCACCTGAAACAATCCACCAAAAGGAATAATTATAGTCGATGCCCAACTGCCCTGAATGTGACCCTCCATAGAAAAACATATTTCATAAAATATTTTAAGTATATTTTTGTGGAATTAAAGCAAAACTAGTTGATATATCATATCTATGGGTGGTTTATAGTTGCCCATTATGTCACTATATCCTATGAAAAAAGTATATATGATTTATAATAGGCTCTACCTGTTTAATCTAAAAAATTTAATCACTTGTGGATGTACCCCTAACACAGACTACCATTATTTTGTACCAAACCACACATAAATCATTCAATATACTACCTAATATTTAAAGGAATCCATAAATTGAAATCATAGGAGTTACCTAATTTTAGATCATGACTTCATTGGTCCTCAATTTTAGGAAATCAATGCATTTAGAAAAAAATTTAAATTAGGGGGAATTATTATTGAGTAAAAAATTAGTGAAAGGATTAAAAAACAAAGGGAAATATTTGGTAATCCTTAGAAATAAGAGGAAACATTTACAAATGGTTCATAATTTTTAAAATACCTATAAATAAAGCAGGGTACTGGGGATTCAACCAAAATACTAGTAGTATATCATAAGAAGAATGGTTAACCACTAGACTCTTGGTGGGTAAAAAATTGGATTCAAATTCAATAAAAGATGTTATAATGAATTTCCAACCCCACTGATAATCTATTATCATCCCAACCACTCATTCCATAGAGTTTTTTATATATAATAAGGGGATTTAATTAAAATAAAAATGAAATCATGACAAATCTTTTTCCAACTACTCCTCCATACACAAATATTCTATTTGGAAAAAAAGTATCTTAATAGTGTCTCTCCTAAATGATATATATTATTTTCAACATATAACTTACACTTATTCACCTAGAACACATCCTATTGCTTAAATAAAATTGATTGTGAAGGAAAATTCATTGAAAATTATAAACCATTAGGATTATCATTCTTGAGTGGAATCCTTGTGCATCTCTAGAGTATCACAACATTATATGGGCCAAAATATAACATTCCACATGACTCATAATTCAAAGAGGATAAATTATAGCTAGCCCAATTCCTAATGATAGCAATTTTAATTTCTTATAAAATTACATGAATTTGATAAGGTACAAGACTCCATACATTCTAAATAAATTATCACATTTGAGTTGAATACTAATATAAATGACCACGTTTGACAAGAACCAGTTGGTATCTTGCATAATCACATTTCTAAAACATTCCTATAAAATCAAGACCGTAAATGATAATTAATCTTCTAAATCATGATTCCCCAACACCAAATATATAACTGAATTATTGAATTAAAAATACTAACCACCATGCTTGACCATTCTAGTTTGTAGAAGAAAATTATCCACTCTAAACTGTATAGTCGAATCACCTAATTAAATCCACCTAATTCATAATCATGGATTAATAGTCATTGAAATGTATGAAACAAAATATTTTACTATACTAACCTTGTTATTAACATACTAAAATATTGTGTAATAAATTAACTACACAAAAACTCCTACCATGCATCAATTTTTGCCCACAAAACAACTTTTTAAATGATACATATCAATCCATAAATCTAATGATTTTCTGGAACTATATAGAATATAAATAATTATATGTAGATATTCTAGGAGATATCTTAATTAGACTCCAACTCAGATCAGAATATATATAAGAATAAATGTTCAAAAAAACTCACAAAATACTAGGGATGCTATAGCTATTAAATTAATAGGATACTCCCCACTATTGGATTATCGATATAATTGTCCAACAAAACATGAATGTCAACTTTTTGATATCACCAAATTTATAATACTCTAAATCCATTATTGATACAACCAAACATACCTATCTTATGATCCTTGATATAGGGTTTTTAAAAAAACTAGTTATCTCTAACACATTTTACACCATCACATACCAATCACCGTCACAATAAGCGGTCCTTAAATACATGGATAAAACATCACACTCTAATAAAATATTATGATACAAGTTAGACTATATTTATAATCTAGTATATAGAGATTAATGTTGAAATTTTTTAAATTTCAAAGAACAAATTACGGTCCCCCTATTACCACCACTCTCCAATATCTCCACAAATTTTGGTTTTAAATTAGTGTCACATAAAAAAATACCAAATATAGATCTTTAATTTGATCCCCATAAATTATCCAATCTATCCAACAAAAAATAGAATTCATTATTTTTAGTTTTGAGAATCTAATAATTAATATGTATTTTGTAGGAATTACATATATACCCCTGTTGTATCATGAATACTCCTCCCATATCCAACCATAATGTGTTAAAAAGATTTCAGAATAGTAGATGTAAAGGGAAATTTTATTAGGGTACTACTCCTTAGCCACATTCCCTTCCACTCTCATCATCAGTACATGAGAAAATTTTGTCTCAGATATTACATTTTAAGATAAGATCTTTATCTAGGTGATAACTCTAGAATAAATTATTAATATAACATTTTTCAGAATATCCTACTCCAAGGATGTCGCTTTTTCTATGCTTCATACATATTTTCCAAAAAAATCCATAAAAATAATCCCTAAACACACTTTTGACTGCCTATCAGATGAGTTATTATGAAAAAATAATCTAATATATCAAATATATTACATTACTAACCCCTATCAGTTATCTAAAATTATAATCCTTAAAACCAAACCACAATAAATCACAATAATATTAAATTTATTTTAATAACTCATCTGTATAATCAAAAAATAATTACAAGAAACATTTTGAATAGTTTTTCATTTTATTTTTTATATAATTTTATTGGTTTTATGATAAAAACATTATATTATATTGACTAAAAATATTTCTATGTTTTAAATAATCATTTTTAGAAACATTATCTTTAGTTTTTATTTTAATTAAATTTTGGAACACAATTAAATCATTAATTTAAAGATCAATTTTTTACATTCAAATATATATATATATATTTATTTATTTATTTATTTTGGACATGTATCATTTGAATAATTTATAAATTATTTATTTTTTAAATTTTATTTTAAATTCTAATTTTTCTTTACAAAAATATTTATTTAAATTTATTTATTGAAAACATATATGGATAGTGTTGGAAATGATGTAAGGATAACAATGTCTATATTAGATGCTAGAACAATGACAGTGATTCAATGTCATCTGTGTCCAAATTGAAAAGTTAATGAATAAACAATCGTTGTCCATATCATGTTCCAAAACAATATTTGAAACAAAATATGTCTATGGTATATATTTGGAGGGAATTAAAATTTAAATGTTCCACTGAACCACATAAAAAGTAACATCAACTCTTGTTACCGTCTATATCATTATTAATAGTAATGATGATTTTGAAATACTATTTTCATTGAACACACACTCAAAAATCACATGTTAATTCTCTATGTATTTGATAATGATATAGTGAATGAAAATCATCATAAGTATCATTGTGATTCTAAAAATTCAAATAAAAATGAATAATAAAAAACAAACTATCATTGAACACCAAATAGAATTTGTTTGAACCACATAGTCAGCATAAAAACATTATCATTTCCCAAATTCCAAAAATTTAATTAATTAAATTTCTAAGAAATTTTGTGTTCATAATATAGTATATAACCAAAACTAACAATGTTTATATTCACACCCAAGAAATCATCAGGAATATATCCCCATTATAATTCACAACGAATCCCAATTCTAATGTAATTTTTTCCTTATAAGAAAATTTCATTTTCTGATCATCCTCACATATATTCAAATTTTATAATGATGGGAAAATGCTGTTATTTTTAAAAAGGACCATATTTATCATTTCAATTACATGTGTTCATAAATAAATATACATGGGATCATTAATTATTCATTGTACCAAACTACAATACTAAATTGGATAAGGATTAAATGAGCAATAAATATGGAGATGAATCCTAACGATGGGGAGAGGAATAAGATCATGGATAATAGTGCCAAAATTCATGATTACCATTACAGAAAGAATATCCATTTCAAATCAATAGTTCATATACATGTGATATAAATGTTGAAAGGTCACTTATTTCCTAAGGGAATTATTTATAACGTTATTATTTATTGTGATTATAGAAATAAATCAAAGGGATCCTCACTCATTATATATTGAGATAAGGAGAGGATAAATATACATGTTATAGTAAAGATTATTGCGGAAGCTATATGATATTATTGTGGTTATGAGATTATACCGGAGAAACACATCAATGTTGAGGATTATCTGTAAACGAAAAATATTGTAGGATTTCAAAAAAATGCACATTATTCCTTATTCCCTTAGTCAGTGATGATTATTGTCTTATTATATGCTTAGTTATATAATTTGGAAAGTGTCATTAATTAAATTTATTTTAATAATCAACTATGAATTTTTGGTTTGTGATATTTTACCAATATATTAATTATTATTTCATGTTTTTATAGATTCTCTATGTGTATTATTTATGGTGAAAAATTGGAAACTCATATAACCCACTGAGAATTTGTATCAACATAATATTCTAAAGAAGAACATTATATTTGATACAACGTATGATAAAAAAACCAAACATAATTGAAAATATAGAACCTTAAAACCATATGATATAATTATTTTCAAATAATTTAAATATCTTTAATATATTTAATTACACACAACACCAAAGTTATCATGCATGACACCCAATCGTGATATTAAATGAATCATTACATATATTTAAAATATTATTTTTTAATATCATAGATATAAATTATATATTAATTTTTTGGGTATTAATTGTAACAAATAAATGGATTAAACATGTATATAATAAATTCACTGTTTATCTATTTATTTGAAATAAAATAATAATCATTTTAAGTGAAAGTAATATTCACTAAAAACTGTATTTTTCTAAATAGGTTTAGTCGTTATTTGTGAAAATATTTTAAAATTATTTTTAACAATTTAAATTTTTTTGGAAAAATAAATCTCATTATATATATAATAATACCAAAATTATCATAGGTTGATATTCTAGGGTTTTTAAGAGAGGTTTCATTTCTTGATGAATACTAAAAATACTGAATTTTAAATGAGAAATTCCATTTTTGTTTAAATTATTTACATGGATAAGTTATAAATTTAATTTTTTTAAAATAAAATTACATAATTTATATATTTAACAATACAATTTATGTAATTAGAATCCATTTTATGTGAAATTTTGATTTAAAAACATTTTAAAATTTTAGACATTTTCTCTTTAAAACACCACATTCTCATCACATATACGAGACTAATGTTATATTAATTTTTTACACTAATGTGAATTAAATTATAAAAAATTGATTCCATATTTGGAATCAATTTTTTTTAATTTCTAATAAGGGAAACATATTTTTTAAATAAAACAAATAGTGAAACAGAAAATACATATTTAGCATGGTTAAGCTAAAAACGGATTTACTGTGGAGTTAAACGAAGAAGATAAAGATACAATATGACATAAAAACTTATCTAACAACAATTTTATGAATATATTTGGACATAATATATTATATTTTCTATAATTATTCATTTTTAAGACTTTATTCATGAAAAAATGTGAGTATGATTGAATCTTTTCAAAACATTACAAGTATGCCACTCACCTCACTTACTAAAGGCCACCCCCTCACCACTATTATTCAAACCATAAAATCAATTTTTTTCTAAAAATAACTACCCATATAACTTCCAAAATTCCCTAATATAATCATATAATCCTTATTCTAGGAATAAATATATCCTTGAAAGGATTTATTTCACACATAAAGATGATACATTAAGAAGAGGTAAAACTTTTCAAAAAGTAATTTTATTTAATTTCATTATCCACCTTCTTAAATTTTTTTAATACATTATTATATAATTTCATAAGTATATTACATATACTGGGATGTATTTATAATAAAATAATGACCTAAAAACATCCCCACTTCTATCAAATTGGTTGTGAAATCATCATTCATGTGTACAGTACTACCACCTGACGAACCGTTGTGGTTCGCTATTCCTATAGCACCATTCATAGTTGGGTATGATGATGGATATAAATTTTATAAATTATATTTATATTATAATGTTACCTATTATGTTTTTATATCAATTATAAATTTTTAAACTTCAATTCCTTAAGGAATATGATATCATCACTTGTGCGTATAATGCACTACTGTCTCACGAAGTGATGTGATTTGTATTTCACAAAAGATTAACATGGTAGGTTATAAGATAAAAGTTAATAATTATATATGATATAAATGAAACAATTATTATATTCATCAAATATTTATCATTTTTTATATAGAATTTGTATCATTTTATTTCATACCCTTTCACTCTCTTAATGATGAAAACACTTTTCATGGATTAGTGGACATCCGCCTTCAAGAAGCAACATAACTATATTTTCCTCACTACAAACAATGGAAAAAAAAAATATATATATATATATATATATAACATGTTATGTTTAATATTATTATCATTATACAAATATTATATATATTACCTACCTTCTTTTCATAATGATCATAGGAAAATGGAAACCTTACTCATGCTCACATACGACCTACCATCTCTGTGAACGTAACATAGTGAATTTTTCAAAACCATATTTTTTGATAGGTTTTGAATGTGAAATTGATTGAAAAATTTGATAATTATTATATTATTATTAATCTATTAATAATTATATTGTGTAATATGTACATGAACTAAATCATTATTGAAACAACATGAATAAGTACATAAGGCAATGAACACCTGAAACAAGGAAAATAACAAACGAATATTAACAAAAGGGGGGTAAAATGTTTTTAATGGAAAAAACTTATTTTATAAATATAAATATGGTTCTATTCTAAGTTAATAATATGTTTAAAACTACTATAATGAAGTTTAAACAATGCACAATAAAAAAACATGAGGTAAGGAATTTTTTAACTGAATTTCCATTCATTCGGTTAAACTTATACTTATTTGACTACGTCATTATATTTTTACGTGTATAATTAATTTTGATTAAATAACGATTTATTTAATCATGTTTTAAGTGTATTTATAGTTAAAATAGATAATTCATTCATTTATTAATTCTCACTTCAACATTCTGATCATTGTAAACGTTTATTCGACAAAATTATACTAATTGATATTGATTATACATATATTTGAGGTGAAAAAATTTATTTGAACCATTACTAATAAAAAATTTTCATTTTATTATCATATATTTATTAATTATATTTTCATTTGAAATTTACATTTTACACTTTCTTAACTTAAAATTATTGATAAAATATTTTTATGAAATCTGATTTTATTTTTAACTTTGAGTAGAAAATCTTTTTATTCAAAACCCATGTTTTTTAAAATTGTTTTCAAATTTTAAAAATGATTTATTAATTAAACCTCTACCAATTTTATCCTTTATTTGAAATGGTTTAATTGGAATCATATTTTTAGTTTCTAAATGAACCAATTTTTTAAACTTTTTAATGTGAAAAAGCAATGTTCTTTTTAACATGAACAACATGCATTGAATTACCTGCTATCCTAACCAACATTTCAATGGTAATTTATTTGAATGTTTACATGATTATTTTAAACAAATTTTTTATAATATTATTTATTTCATTTAAAAAAAATTATAAGAAAAGTATTTTCAAAATGATTTATACATTAAAAATTTATTTTAAGAATGAAAAAGATATTTTCGTCAAGAGCAATTTTAATGATTTTATATGTCATTTATATTAACCAATGAAATCAAATATTTAATGTACATATGATCAACTAGGGATATGTTGTATCATTATCATACTTATTTTTTCTTTTGTTGATTTATTAATAGTTTAATTGGGGATGTAATATTTTATTACCATTCACCATTTTACCCAGAATAGTTTATGATTATCTTTATTGATTTTGTTATGTATTAAAATTTCCTATGTGAGTATTTCATTATAAATTTTTATGTTCATTATGTTTAGCACATTTTATATGAGGAATGCATCAGGCTTTAAATTTGACGGGTGAGGCATGTTGTATCCCTTAGATACATCAGTAGGCCCCATCACACAATTTGGATATGGTTTCAGTCGAGGCCTTACACAATTATATAGATGCCTGGGAAGAATTATTCAATAATATTAGGTGTATTCCAATTAATCCTTGATGGTATCAAATCTCTTGTCATGATGCCTCAATGGTAGGTTTTATATTTCCCTCATTATACATCCCTTCATTATATATTCATTTATTGATATTCCAGCGGATTATTTGATTAGTTTGAATATCGATGGTCAAGATTCCTGCACATTATTTTTATTTATATATATTTATTTGATTATATATTATGAATTACATATTATGATCAAATTATTGATTAAAAAACATGTTTTAGTTATTTTCATTTCCATATTGATTTTACCTTATTCATTCATAGCTTTTACTCTAAAAAATCCAAACTGAGTATTTGATCTCACCCATATTTGTTTTCCTTATCTTGGAATCCATGATATATACTATGATTTATGTTAATGAATATTCTAGAGGGAATAATGTTTTTCATGAAAAAATAAAAAAATATTTCGTAATATGTACTTGAAAATATAATAATGAATTATGTGTGTGTATAGTTTACGAAGAATACTAAACTATTTGATCCTATATGATTTGACCGGTTGTATCTTATGAAAATGTTATAAAGTTCAATGTTGACTTTGAGTAACTAGAGTTGGGTTCGTTTCAATTGGTATCAAAGGGTGTTTAATAAAAACATTGGGAACTAGATTTAGGAGATCATTGGGTAGAGAATATAAAACTATAGATAAAATTGATAATGTGCATAAAAGAATATCCTAATTTTTGTAAAACAATATATCATGTGGTTTTTCTTATAAATGCATCAATTTATAGATAATACAACCAGAATTTGTCCTAGAATAGAGGTACTTAGGGGTAATAACTCCATAAATGTTGTATCTGGATTGACATGAGAATTTACTGGAACATAACAATGATAATTACTACACACCTAGTTTGAAACTCTCAGGGGACATGCTTAAGATATTTCACATCTTTTATAAAACAATTATGTAGGATTTAGAATAGATATATCCCCAAGGAAAGCATATTTACAATTATGCGAATATCTCTATCATGTGTTTCACTAGTTTTTCTTTTATACATTATTATTCATAAAGTTAGGATATAATATAGTGTATGTACTTATTTAAAAATATAACCTAATGAAAGGAATATAAATTGTATCAATGCACATACTCCATGTTGGGATTTACGTCACGGATAAGATAATGAATCTGGAGATGGATCTCATAAAATTATAACCATATTAGGGAATATGGATTAGGTAATGAGTAATAACTTTTATCATATAGATATACTTGCAGATCCACCACATGGTTTGTCAATGTTAGACCACTTCATGTTTTATAATCCTCCATCATTCAGAAGGACTAAAAATCCATATTTTTTGTCAAATGGAAATGTTCTATAGAGAAGTTAATTCTCACACTAAGATGTATCCAATGGGAGAAAGTTGTCATGGTAGTTCATCAACTATCATGAGATATAGATTAGTTGTGGTAGTTTATTCAAAACAATAAGGATTTGGATAAAATAAAAAGAATTCCATGGAACAATTCAAATTAATATTTATGGAATAATAATTTCCTTGTGTCCAATGAGAGTATTTGGAAAAGGAATTATTAATTCTATGTCATAATGAAGTGTAAAATATTTCTAAGTATGATGCCAAATTTACATGATTGCAAGGAATGCTATGAACAATATACGTAATTCACAGAGAAAGACTGGTCATTTTTTTAATGTATTAATAAAATCCTTCTAAGGATACTATTTTATAAAACCTTTTCATCACATGAGGATATAGTATCCTATGATATCAATCTAGATAAATAATTATCCATTTATTATAAATCTATATGGAATCAAAAAAGAATAGGTTGGAAGATAAAATGACAAAGAAATGTAATAGAGGAATGAAGGATTTTTTAACATGTGATACTTGGGGAATTAAACACTTTTATAAAATCTTAAAATGGAAAGTATTTCTCTTTAGGTGTGGAGAAAATTAATCACATGGTCATGATTTTCAAGAGAATGAATGAATTATACAGTGTTCAATTCCTTGACTACTAGGATATTGGAAACTAATAAAATGAATTCCCCAAGAATCAATGGAATGCACTTGATAAGAATCTATGTGATCACGGTCAAGGTTATGATATTACTACAGAAGAATAGGAATGATTGATGTTTTTGTGTTTGTATTAAATATTTATGTTAGTGGAATATTTTATAAGTGGTATCCTTGTAATAATAATTTCTAATTGTATAAGGATTGTTCAGTAGTTATTTTTTGTTAAGGATTTTAATGCTTATGTAGAGTAGTATTAATGACCAAGAAAAATGATTCAGTGGAAATTTGAACTTTCAGGAAAATACATGAATGACGGAAAGATAACCCTTAATAAATTATTGACGTTGATAAAATGATGTTTATATAATGATATGATTGATATGGATAAAATAAATTTGATATAATAGAAAACCTTGGAAATTATTAATGATAAGGTTCCTTCTGAAATTTAGTGAACATATTTATTATGTTTTCAATAATAAAATTTTATAAGGGTGATAAGGTTAACATTTTATAAAATGGTTTTAGTTGAACATTGTATGAGGGTTCAATGATCAATTTATTACATCAACATATAATAATTTAGGAATGTTGGATTACCAATGATAACCATTTTTTTATAATAATAACATGAGATATAAGGAATAACCGATCCATCTATTAAGGACCTTATGATCCATTAAAATGGAATTTTAGTACATTACGCCTAAAACTCTTTTTTTGGATATTCATTTGTTTGAGTAAGTGAAGAAATGGAAATTTATCAAGGCATTACCAATTGATGAAATTGGTATTATCAATTAGAAACATGTAATTTTCCAATATTTATTAATATTTTTAGATAGTAAAAGAATTCCACAACATTAATAAATAGATATAAAAAAAATGTTATCCTACTATATTCACATCTGATGAATCATATGTTCCTTTAAATCATCTTAGATTTATGGTTTTTAAAGACCTAGAAAATATATTTATAATGAACCATACTTTACATGCATTGATATTATATGAAAATTGAAGTATATTCATTACAATATATAATAAATCCCCATCATGACCGTATTAGTATAGTGTCTTTAGAAAATTAGAATCCTAAAAAATGATTAATAAAACATCAACATTGTCTCCTGCTTATTTAATCATATCTAGAATCATTTTAGACATATCATTCTTAATACCGTTATTCATGACGTTGGTAAAATAATCATATTAAAGGGTGAGTTCAAATTCTTAGTAAGGGTAAACAAGGAAAATATCAATCATATCGTAATCATAATACAGAAGAACTTAACATTTTAAAGACTTATCCTACATTTGAAAGATCATGATATCATGTCCTGGGATAAACGTTCAGAAGAATTACTGGTCATAATATAAAAATTGATAACATAATACATGATGTTTTTTGTCATTCACATAATCTTATATAATCATTTCATATTAGTCAAGAAACATTTCCAAGACCATCACAGCAGACAAAGTCCATTACTAATCTAGGTTTACTTTCCATTTTATTCATGTATTAATAAAATGGATTTACTTTTAATTATAGACATTTATAACTCATGATATATAAATCATTACCCAATGATTTGGAGGGAGATATAGGTTCCACACATAAAATAAGAAAACTATTCTTACGTGTTCCTTATAAAACATAAATCATAGCATAACTGATGGAATAAAATGGCTTTCTTAAACATCATTACCACATGATCTATATAAAAAAATGGAATACATAAATATAATACTATAAAAAAATAAAATTATAGTGATAATTGGGAATGAAACATAACCCTGTTTAAATAATGTCATCATAAATGGTAAACAATTTTGATAAAACACATGAATTCTATTAATGAGGAAAAGATCCTTTCTTATTCAAAAACGTTTTGTTTTCTCAAAATGACATTAAAATTTAATTGAAAATAATTTAATTGAATATAATATTGAAATATTATAACATAAGAATCGTTTAAATAATTAATTATAAAATAATATGAATTAGTTGACTCTATATATGTTAAAAACATTATTATCGTACTTTTACCGAAAAATGTCCCAAAAAACCTCGTACCAAAAATGACAAAATATTCCTTTCATGAAATTTAATATAAATTCACCAATGCATAAAATTTAGTTTAAATAATCATAGAATAGTATAAATAATATGACATATTTAGGAAACATGGATGTGGATGATAAATAGACACCATTAAATACTTACATATAAACAATCTCAGATAATAAGGATGTTGTGAAATTATCCCTAACCTTAGGCCTAATATCGTTGTATGTATACGAACCTCATTCATAATGATTTAAATGATGTAATTGACTTATTATAGAATAATAGTCATATTTATGATATCATATATTAATATATTATCATCCTTTCATTAGTAACAATTCACTTTCACTCATTATTCGGATATTAATTGGTTTATCTTCTCATGAATGTTTTTTCAGATAAGTTCATGCTCCAATTCTTACGTTATAGTTATTTAATTTACATAATGATATTATTATAATATATATCATATTTACTAATTTAAATCAACTATATAATTGTGTTTTAATGAATATCAACTGGAATGAATCACATAGAATCGTGTAGATAATCGGTTATACAAACGCATAAGCAACGATATCATTCCAATAATTGTTGAATGGTATTGAAGTGGATGGTTTATAATATATAATAATCAGTATAAAGTAATAATAATAATTTATCATTATTATTTTTATCATTATATATATCCAATTAATGTGGGGGTGAAAAGGATATTACACCACAATGTAGAGATGGTAAGTCATACATACATGGTGATTTCATTTTTCATATGTTAGAGAGAAGGTGGAATATGGTTGTTTCATAATTACAATAAATTATAAGTACATTAGTTATATTTTGGTTATTATATTATGAAGAAACAAATAATGATGAGGAAGCATAAAAAAAATGTTTGAATGAATCAATAGAAGATATTACCTTGTCCTTGACGTGCTTCCTCTAAATATTGTCATAGAGCACTAGAGTTGGTCTTTTTAGATTACCAGAACCTTTAGAATGTAAATAGGGAAGTTCAAATGGAAAAAAGGGAATGGTATTTCGGGGATTTGAGGATCAAAGTGAAGTGACGAGGTGTGGGAGGTGGTTCCCTTCTTTAATTGAGGAAAGGGCCACCTTTGGAAACACCACAAAAAATAATTTATAATAAAATAAAACCCCAAAACAAAAAATCAAAATATGACAAATTTAGAGATTATATTAGATTTGTTTGTAATATTATATACCAATAAATGTTGTATATGTATTATTTTCAATTTAAACATTATATTTTTAATTAAAACATAGTTATTATATTTAATTTTTAACTTGGGTGACAAATAATTCAATATTAAAAGGGTAATATATTTACATATTTGATGTAAAATAGAACATAAATAAATATATTAGATCAGTTAATACCATATCACAATTATATTATATTTTAATTTTTCTTAAATATTTTTAAATAATTTAATAAAACATTATTTTGATATACATTCAATAGTATAAATTTTAACAATATTCAATTATTTGATTTTTAAAATTATTTATATAACAAGATGAAATTTAAAAAACAATTTAATTATATTAATATGAGGTCAAGGTAGTCTATAAAATTATTTTTAAATGTAAATGAGGACAAATTATATTTACATTAATATTTTAAATAAAATTTATTTAATATTTTTCTTAATAAAATAATTATTAAAACAATTTTGTGTAATTATTTAATATGATTATTTATTGAATAAAAATTTAAAATAAATTAATTTGATGAATATAAATATACAAGATTTTGGATGAATATTTTTTGTCTAATTCAACTGTTGAAAAATCCAATATTTAAAATGTTATACTTATTAAATTATGTATGTGACAACATTAACATCACTTTAAATAAAAAAATATAAATTTAATAATCCCTTATATAAGGCAACAAATGGTCCATAAATCGACCCCTGGATGAATTTATTTGTGATATACTTGACCAATAAGATTTATCCAAGTGTTTGGACCTTTTAATGGGTATTATTTTACTAAAAACAATATTACTGAGTTTTCATCAATTAAAAAATTTCTGGACCATTAATGTATAAAATATTAAGGAAATAATATATTTCCAAAAAATTGAAAATAAATTACCATGAAAAAGAAAAAACATTATATTTAAAATGATTATTTATAATAAAAATTATCTTTTGTATAACCTTATATTAAAAATAATTTAGTTATTAAAATTTTATTGAGACATATTCAACTTTTTATTAAATAAAAAAAATTAAATCTCTTAATATCTTCATGTGAATTAAAATGGGTAAAATTTTGTCCAAAGGATGATTTAGCTCAAAACACACTCAGAAAATGATATTAATATGAGTGTTAGGGTAATTTTATAATAGTATTTTTACCCTTGATTACCAGTTTTACCCCTTTACAATATTAATAAAAATTACCATTGTTATTATTCCTAAATCCCAAAAAATAAAATAAATATATTTAGATAATTTTGTCATAATGATTCCAAATATGGATTTCAGTTTTCAAAATTGAAAGCCCGAAAGTTTCATTAATAAATTTAAAATTAATCATGTTGTCAAAAAAAGAGTGCATATTTTAATTTCTAAAATATTGAAAAATATTGAAATTTTTTTATATCTGAAATCAATGTAAAATTAATGATAATAACATATAGTATATGAAATGATAAAAATATTTCATATTTATACTTTAAAACCATTCTTATTTATAATTTTACTATAAAATTATTTGGATGAATATTTTTTCAAACATAAATAAGTGTTTTTTACTATTCATCAAAATGTGATAGTTATGAGAAAAATATCAGAAATTCATCCAATGTATGTTTATATATCCCTCTTCAAAAGAACATGTTTATGTATTCATATTAAAATTACTAATGTGTGAAAATCATAATTTAAAATGGGTTCTCCATTCAAAGCCGTAAAATTAATTTTATAATTTAGGGTTTTACACGTCAATTAGGGTTTATACATACCTTATGACTAAAATATCCATTTTATGAATATAAACATTTTTTATTCATTATATAACACACACATATATATAATTTATTTATTTAAAAATTGTAATTCACTGATAAAATAAAAATATCTAATTTATTTGTATTTTTTTATAAATAATTGATTACCAATGAATTCACAATTCATTTTCATAAGATATTTATACTCATTCCAAAAAAACTAACAAGAAGTCTACAATTGTAATTTTATAGAAAGGGTGTCTCGTGGTTTGATTAAACAAACAATTGGGTGAAATGAAATGTCCTAATGAATTAAAATTATTTAAATAAAAAATTTCATAAAATCATTCGGGTGTTACATGATTGATAATTTACTTTCATATAATAAATATCATCAATAAATCTCTATAATTATTTATTCCTTTTCCTCCATGACCATATCATCACTATCCACAAATGTTCACATATGTAGAAACCTACTAATGTGATATTATGTATGCCCTTTATACTTCCCATTCTATCTTATTAAGAGAATGTTGTATAAAATTGTTTCATGATGTGGGTTTTTAAGAAAATAATTTTCAAATATCACTCCCTTCAATTCCAAGATCGTGATTAAATTTTGAGTATACAAATTAATTATGGTGGGGACAGTGCATTACCCTAAAATTCTAAAATAAGAACATTTTATTTGATTGAATGTATGATACACAACACCAATAATTGAAGAAAATATAATAACATAATACCATAGGATATATTTATTTCTAAATGAATTCAATATCTTAAACAACTTTCATTACATGCAACACCAAATTTTACAAAAACATGACGTATTTTTAAAATATTATTTTTTCAACATAATAGTTACAACATAGCCATTAAATAATAGGGTATGAATAATTATATCATAATTGTTTAAAAATTTATAAAATAAATTAAATTGTTATATATTCATTATTTTTAAAATATGAACCATTTGAATGAAAAGTAAATGTTTTGGAAAAACAATATTTTTTCTAAACAGATGCATAATCGAGCTCTGGGAAAATATTTCAAAATTATTTTTAAAAAATTTTAGATACCTTATTTACTAAAATAATCATAAATTTTTAAATAATAATACAATAAATAAATTATGGTTATTTTTTATTTTTATGAGAAGTTTAAATTTTTTATTAATATTATAAAATATTGAATTTTATGTGGATACTATATTTTAATTTAAATTATTTTTATGTATAAATTTTACATTAAATTGGTTTAAAAGTAAGATTACATAAATAATAAGTATATTAGTCCTTTTTATTTTAGTTTAATAAATATCATATTAAATTATGATATATGGACATTGTAAACATTCAAAAATTCACTTTTAATAAACCCCCTTTGTCATCACATCAGTGGGATTAATATTAAATTCTAATTTCCATCTTAAATGAATTAAAATTTTAAAATTTATTAAATAAAATTAATAATATTAATTTATGATTTATTAAAACTTTATCACAAATTTTCATCCAAAATAGTGGTGAAAATTATAAAAATTATTTAAATCGGTGTAGGTAAAAACTGATTAACCTAGGGTTTAAATTAAGAAAATATGGGATAAAGATGACCTAAATCTATATAAAACATACATTTTATGGAAATATTTCTACCTAAAAACTTATAGTTTCAATTATATTCCATTTCAAAGGCTTTTTGTATGACAAAAACATGGGTATGATTTAATATTTTTAAAAAATAAAAGCTATGGGTATCACTTCACTAATAAAAGGCCACCAATCTCTGATCTTTTTTAAAAATTATTAAAAAATTTGATAAGCCATGTACAACCCAAAATAACTTCCTAAAATCAATCATATAACACAATAAGACTTATTTTGAGTAAAAATCTAACCTAGTAAGGCTTTAGTGGAACCGAATTGTTGATACATGGAGATGTGGTAATGTTGTTTAATAAGAGTTTTTATATCAATTTTTCCTACACCTCCTTCAGTTCTTATTAAACCATTATTATATAATATAATCAATATATAATATACTAAAATATTTTTTTATTATAATTTAATGACCTTAATCCTTCTCCACATTCATCAAATGGGTTAGGAAATCATCATTCGTGTGTATGAAAGACTACCATCTCTCGAATCAATGTCATCCATTTTTTCAATTCCACTGATAATGTTTTGAAATGATGATGTATAAAAAGAATAGAAATGATATATATTATATAATTATATATCTGGTGTCATTATATCATTTATAACTTTTTATCCTTCCATTATATTCGGGATATGATAACGTCCCTCGCATGTATGGCAGACTACCACCTCGTAAATAGATGTGATTTGTGTTTCACTAACACATAACTCTGAAGTTGATAAGAGTAAATTTAATTATATTATATGATTTAATTACATAATTAATATATAAATGACATATTAGTCATTTTGGATAGATACTGTATATCATTTCATTTCTTACCATTCCACTCACTTAAATATGATAACATCGTTTGTGTACGAGTGCACCACCACATTCATAAAGCGATGTGACCATAAATTCCTCACCAAACCACATGAATGACATATATAAGTGGATAATATGGTTTTTATGATATTATTATCATTCAATAAAGAATTTTTATTTGTTACCTTCTTTCCATTATCATCATTGTAAAATAGACACATTAATCTTATGTATGTATGACCAACTATCCCATGGTTTGTAACATATGTCAATTTTCATAACCACCATTCATGAATGGTTTTGAAAGTAAAATTTAGGTTAGTATAAGATAATTATTTCATGATAATTATTTTTTATTTGAATAAATTTTTTAATATTTACTTGAATTGGATCGTTAATGACACAACATGCATAAGTAACAATGAAATGATGAAACAAAATAATTAAAATAACAAAAGATTATTAATGAATTGCTGATAAGATGTTATAAAAGGATCACATATGATATTATAAATAGTAATACAGTTATAAATAAATTTAATAACTAGTTTAAAACCACTATACTATTGGTTAAATAATTCTAAATCAAAAGGAAATAAAGTTATTATAAAAAAAGTGAAATATGTATTTTGTAATTTATGTTTTCAAATGTAAAATTGAACAAAGTAGGTATCTGGATTACCATGTCAACTAAGCTATCATTTCCATTGGGATGATATTCCTTTTATCTTATGATAATGAAATAAAATTAGACACTGTCACTAGGTTATTGGGGTCAGGGTCACTACAAAATTCATATATTTTCATTTGATAATGATTATTGAGTAATAGTAAGACAACTTAATTTAATTCCATAATAATTGAATAAATGAAATATATTGTTTACCATTGAAAGGGAATTATATTGGTGTATTTCCATACATATTTTTTTATTTATATAGAAACCATTTTGGACTTGAAAAACTTTACGGAACGTCTTATATAGGATAGGCAATTGAAAAAATAACACCATTGGAAGTGAACTATTTTTTCTGGGTTGGGTAGTTCAAGTAAACCATAAAAGGACATTCCTTATTAATAGTAAATAATTGGAATAGAATAAGACCTTGTATCTATGTATGTATAAGTGGTTTCTAAATATATTAACATGTCTAATAGAGGAAACATATATATGTTTTCATTCTTTACCTATCCACTGGAAGTGTAATACCCTCTATGTTATTGTGAAATATCTTGTTATCTACTCAAGGATATGTGATATCTCTTTTATATTCCAATTAATACAAAATTACACACATAAAATAGTTATATTTTAATATATTTTATTAAAACCCAACCACATACACTTATTATAAACACCTATTGAAATAGAAATGACAGAGTACATATCGATATTTATACTACAAAAATTAGTAATATTATAGGAAGGTGTGTGTTTTACTATACCACACATTTAAATAATTCTATTTTTATCCCTGTTTATATGGAATAATTAATATTCATATATTATTCTAGGGGAATAAATTATAAAAAATTATAAGTATAAAAAACACTAAAATAATCATAAAAAATATATAATAGATTTCTTTAAATATTAAACTTGTTAAATTAGTTTTCATATATTATTAATAACAATATTTATTTATTTTTTCTTAATTCAAAATAATTAATTCAAATTACTGTATTTTAAATTATCATATTCTTTACAGAAATTTATAGTCTTAGGTGGAGTAAATAGTAACATGTTGTTTGTTATGTATATGGAAATACGAGAAATAATTTGTTATATTGTGAAGGAAATAGGTTCAATTTCATTAAAGAAATAAGATTTATTTGGAAAAACTCTATTAATAATTATTACTCAATTTTTGGAGTGAAACTCATGTTTATGCTACTACACATTTTATTCAGACTTATATAGATAAAATGGATAAATTTAGTGTAAATTCTTGAGAAACTCTTGAAAAGAAATCCTTGAATATAATGAGTGATTTCATTATATAAAATATAAATTGGGGTATAAAGAGAAATATTTGGCTGAATTTATAGGAATACACAAATATCATGGAAGTATTTTCATTGAATTTGTTTTAAAAAAAGTACAAAATCATAGACAATAGGTGTCTAAAATAATAGATTATATGGAGGTCCAGAAGAGGAAACCCCCAATTTAGTTCCTCAGTCAAAAAAATAATCTGAATTCCATATAATATATGGGATGTATAATGACATTTTCACACCATTGGAAAGGTAGAACTCTAATAATTAGTTGAATCATTTGAGCTTGAGGTTGTTACTATAATGCTTCCTGGGAAATCTGGTTGAATTTTCATTTTGTATATAAATAGATCAACCAACACATGCTTCCTTCAATGTAAATTTTACTCAACTATATATTAAGCAAATACATTTTAATATAATTTTTGGATTAATGAATAACTTAATGATCTCTTTGGACCGAATTTAAGGATTTTTAAGTGATTTCATTTATTTTGTTTTATCATATTCAACACTAATAATTTGGTATGTTTCATTTACTTTTGAATAAAAATTAAATATATGGTAAGATTATAAATAATATTATATATTCCCTAGAATATCATGAAGGAATAAAAAATGTAGGACCATCCCACTAAAAGATGAGAAACTACATTTACATTAAGAGTGTTTTTTATTTTTACATTTATTAATAGTCTACTACCTGACATGACTTTTGACTGTGTATGTTCATGTTTAAAACATAAATTTGTCGAATCAATTTGAATTAATTTTTAGTCAATCTATGTGGGGGGGGGGTAATTTTCATCAGGGGTACACACGTAATCCATGATATTAAAAATACTTATAATACATGTAACTTATTATTAAATTAATTAATTGTACAAAACATCATATTATGAAGAAGTTAATTTAAAAGTGTACGATTTTGTTTGTGTTTTATAATTTAATAAATTTTATTAAGAATGAAAACATGGGTAATATTACGAGTTTTCATCTGTGAACATATACATTAATATGATTAAAAAATTATCTTTTATCTTTATCTTCGACATTTATTATGTATCGTTCCAGTCAAACATATTCTCAGGGGGTTTCTGATTCTTGGAATTGTTTTGGTTCAAGATATTCATAATTAATGTATGAATAATTCCCTTGAACTTTTTTATTATATATAAATATATGTAATTTGTATTCCCAACTACATTAGAGAATGAATTATTTGTGAGTTTCATTTTACAGATATAAAATTTAAATTATATACATCCTTTCAATGTAAATTATGGACTTTTGGAAGATATTTTTATAACATCCGAGGAAAATAAAGAATTTTACATTCTCATATTTATTAATATTTGTGAATAAAATATTAATATTACTTTAATGGATATGTTATGTTTGATGGCGTACCCAATACTCAACAACGAGTTCCTTTGAAATCTTAAGTTGCACAATAATAATATAATAATATTATTTTAAGTGATAATAAATTTCAAGCCTTTGTAATAGAGGGAATGAATAGAACTAACTAGAAAATGATAATATATGTTTTTTAAATATTTTAACAATTACCCAATAAATTATAGAGGCTTAAAATGAGAATGAATCTAATTTTATGCATAATTATTATAATATTTTTTAAAAGGAAGATTAACCACATTTTGATGGAAAATCATATTTAAATGTACTTTTCCCAATTTTATATGTTATATTTGACAAAATAAAATACTAATTTATAATCAAGACATCAAAATTTACTTTCTGTAAATTTTTTATATTTTTCCGATAAAGTTTATTTTTTAATGAATAGTGAAAAATGTTGTATTTTAATTCAAAGCCTACTTTTTAATCTAATTTATTTTAATGGATAGATTATATTTTTTATTTGTTTTAACGTTTAATTAGAATATATTTTAACCATTTAATTTAATTTTGGTCATTATAATTAATTTCACTTTGAAAATGGACATAAACATGTATCAATCTTTTGATAGATATTGTCTCTTAAAAACACACTATTTGTTTTGATAGCGAGAGTTAACTATATAATTTATTAATCAAACATCAATGTTTTGAATGTGGTAAAATGGAAATCATTTTGGAATTTCGAATTAAACTATAGCTTAGGGTGAATTGTTGGTATTTTTCTGTTAATGTTCATTTTTTAATGAATATTGAAAAATATAGTATTTTAATTCAAAATTGCCTTTTCATCCAATTTAATTATATAGTTAGATTGTCCTTTTAATTTGATTTACAGTATACCTGAATTTTTTTTATCAATTAATACAATATTGGTCATTGGAAGTAATTTCACTTTTCAATTGGATGTAAAAACAAGTCAATCTTTTGATAAATTTACATCTTCAAAACTCATCTTTGGTTTTGACAACAGGAATTATTTTTAAATTAATTACTGAAAATTATTTGTTTGGAATTTGGTAAAATGGACTCCATATATTGAATCAGAAGGTCTAAATTATGTAATTAGGACTCTTATTTGGTGGACATTATGAATTGTAATGACGAAAATTATCTTTAATTATCGTGATTAATTAGTAATCGGGTAGTTAAGGGTAATAAAATAATAACATAATAATATAAAATGACCCCAACATGTGTCCAATTCCTTTTTTCTGGGTCATGGGCGACCATTTGAATATTTTACCAAAAATGAAGGCCCATGGAGCCACATGAGTGTGATAGTGACATTTATGACATTACTTCTAAAAAAGATGAGAAATAAAACAAAGGATTGTATATCCTAGGTAAAAATAATTTAATTTTGTTTACATAAATGATCTCTTTGACTATAAATATTCATTGGAAATATAAAACTATTTCATACATCATGATATTTTTTAAATAATTTTTAGACATTATATAATTAATTTTATTTTTGACACCATGATGATGCAGTAATTACCTCATTAATAAACGATTTAAATAAAATGAAAATATAAGGTAAAATATAAGACATAAACTTGTATATAACCTATTTTATTGGTTTATTTAGAATCCTTATCACCTTAAACTAAAAATATATCATTTTTGGACTTTTAAAATCCCAAAATCATTTTATAATATTGTATCATTTCTAGACATTCCAAAAGTGACCTGCCCACTCTTATAAAAGGCCCCCACCTCTACCACATTACCCACACCTCTAAATCCTTTGGATATTCCAAACTCTACTCATATTATCTCTTCACATCCCTCTTTTACTCCTAGAAGCCTCACTTTTGGCAGAAGTCTTTCCAAGGAAGCCTTTGGCTCAAATCAAAAAGAGGTACCCGATTTAGAGGTAATGTCTTCTCTCGAGTTTCTTTCTTTTATTTTCCTTCTCCACACACCATTATATTATTATTATTTTATCCCTTAATAAAAAATGTATCCAAAACATACTAGGATGTTTCTATGATAATTATTCTACCTACACTTACACACACCTTTGTCTAATGGTTAAAGAACGTAATGTTTATGTGGGTGGTGAATTACTGCCTCACAAAACGATGGTTGCCCAATATTCTTTTAACACCACTCAAGGCTGACATTATAATGAAACTATATTTATATATTATATTTATGATATTTATGTCTTCTCTATGGTTTTTTATTTTATATTTAAAACATCCATTTATGATTTTCATGTTGTGAAAGTGTGATAATTCCATATGAGGTAGTGTGGACAACCTCCCCCTCAAGTGACGTGACTCGTTCATTCCAATCATGGAATTCATAAACAATTTAATTAATGAACTTATTTTACCTATAAAACATATATATTATATATGAATTATAATATACCAATTCCTCATTTTGTTTTAAAGTCCATTAATATGTCAAAAAAATGAATGTAGCGTTCATGCGGACTAACGACCTACCGTCTCCATGAATGGTACATTTTATTTCATATCTCCAAACATTATTCAATATTATTAAATACATATATACTGCATAAATATGATATTTAAATCATGAACACCATTCTGGAGTTGATGTACTTATAGCTACATGGGAAATTCTTTTCAAACAAGTCCATTTTTGACTCATGTACCGAACATCGACAAAACGTATGATATGAACTCAGATAATTAAATAATTATTATAATATGAAAATATGTGATATTAATTTAATAATAAACATTAAAGGAAGTTATTAAGAAGTTATAAATTGATCTATGTTTATTGTTTTGGAATATAAAGAACGAACGGGAACAAGTCAGACTTGAGTTAAGGGATTTATTATCTCGCTTTTAATTCCGGGAGATTTCCATTGTTATCCACTTATTTATTTCATGTGGTGTATTGTGTAATGAAATTTGAAATATATTATCATGATTATATTTATATTCGTGGTATTCTGTGATTTATTTTGTTCTTATTATCTTTTGGTCATACGACTCGATTTATTACAATGAGGAAAGGGGTTCTTATCTCACTTTTTATTCCCTTGAGATTCATGCTGCATTAGACACTATTTCATTTTGTGTGGTGTATATACTGCCCATTATTGTATTCTTTGTGCAATATAATTTTATTTATGGGTATTTACATCTTCATTGTATGAACCTTCTTTCAGAGGGTGTACGTTTTGAAAGTTACCCAAAGCGGTAAGGGAACCATTCACCCTCCTCTTTTTAAAAGAATTATTTTTATTAGGTCATTTAATTTACATATTCTTATGTTGGAATATGTTCATATATATCATTATTTCTGTAAATTTTATGTCCATGTGATGAGATACCCTTTTTATCTCTCATCAACTCATTTTATTGAATTTTAACGTGACGTCGTTGGGCTGTCGAATTTCTGTGAGTGAACTTCTTAACCCAATTTCAATTCTTTGGGTTAAAACTCTACATCTTGATTATGTCATTATATGAATATGTGAGGATGACATATGATTGTTTTACACTTAATATCCACTTATATTGGGAGTATTTATATTTTTCACACATAAATTTGTAATTTATTTGTCATTAATCTAAGTATATCATCTTTGTAAAGGACTTCGTCTCAATCTCCTTTCGTTGAGGCATATGTCAATTTATATAGGAACTTCTTTTATTAGTTGTATAATAAACCAATTTTACTTTTAATTTCCTTCAAAATGAATCTTTTGAAATGAAGTGTTTTACTAAATGATAAAAGGAAGGTTTTTGTCTTACGTATGTGGTGAAAACGACTTCTCAACCGCCATGGCCATTATTTGAGTTTCAACATCCTCTACAAGACATAACTTTTTAAAATGAAAAATAAATACCATGTTTTACTTTTCATTTATATTCGTATTGAAAATGGTTCTGATAATTTTTTTATTATATCAATGTGTTGTATTGATATGTTGTGATTGAAATGTGTTAATGTTATGTTTTCATTATGCATGTTTTATGTCTTACGATTATGTTATAGATCTTGGGAATTTTTTATGAAGTCAGGTGGTTCCTTGATAAACTAAGGGTAGGCGAGCCCGAGATAGATCTCCAATGCATTGGGTAATTCGAAGCAGTTAAACTCTAAGGTTTCTTTGAAGATATTTAGGGAATATACTCTGATGGGTATTCCAAATGTAACAATAAGGGTTACTCCCTACATAAGGATGTTATGAATGCCTCATGTTATCTTTAAGTCTTATGATTTCTATGATTTATTCATAAAAATCATGATTTCATGAGGTATGTTAAGTGCCTATGTATTATAGGTAAAGTAGGTTTTCATTGATTCTTATGTATACATGGACTAATGTTTTCATTCCGTATTTTTATATCCCTTACTGAGCCTTTAATGCTCATCCCAAGTCTTTGAAATGTTTCCTATAATAATTAAAGATGAATAGAGTCATGTATGGGATCATGGAAAGACATAATGTCTAAAACATGGAACAATACATCTTTCTTTTTAAGATTTTTTATTTTCTGAAATAAATGGAAACTGAGTAGAGGTGTCTACTTTTTAATCTTTTGAGATGTAATAGTTATGTCTTAATTCTCTATAACTCTAAACATGAAAATATCCTCAATTAGAATTATTAATTTAATTTAATACTATGTAATGTTTTAAGGATGTGTCCTTATAGTTGGCATCAGAGGATGGTTTAGATAACTTTAGAGGTTAGGGTATTCTTTAAGCTTATGTGACATTACCATAATGGTTTGGATTTCAGAATGAGTCATAGTTTTTTTAGATAATGTGAATGACTTTAAGATAACATGAAAAATTATATCATAGTATTACATGATGATTTTACTAACAAACTCACACTTACCTTTTCGGTTTTTGTAAATGGTTGATTCTAGCAGGCACCAAAGTAATAGTGGATGTGAAGAAAATTGTGACGGTTTTCTTAACGAGAAACTGAATGATATGGGATATGTAATGAGAAATATTTTTTATATTCTCAACCAACTATTTTAAGTCATTATTTACCACATGAACCTTAATGATTTTTATAACATATCATATATGTGAGAAACAAATCCCTACGAAAGTTATGGTAATAATCATAAAGGTAAATATGTTTAAAAAATTATGTGTCAATGATGTGGAAAGAAAAAAATAGGAAAATGTTTCAAAGGGATAGAAATATTCTATAGATGTGGAAATGAAGGTCATAATGGAAGAACCTTCCATGGAAAAATGAAGAATTTTGTTGACTCTATGAATGGGAAAGAAGTTCTTTCTGAAGGATCAATTGAACGTTTTAAATGTGGTGTGCATGGTCATTATGCAAACCCATGTCCTAAAAAGAAGTTTCGAGAATGGGATCACCAAGATCGTACCAATATTCGTTTACCAATAACTAATTTCATTCTGATCGAGGATGAATAAACTGATAATGACCAATGAAAGGTATGGGTTATTTCTTAACATATGTTTTCCTGTTATAGAATCTTAGGATATGATTCTTGATTTTTTTAGGAAAGATGTATTTATGAATAATTTGTAAAGGAATAATTAATGGATCATGAATAATGTTGAATGAGTAAGAAGTCCACATATAGAGGATTCAAGAGTTATGGTGGATTTTAGGATGGTGGAATTCTTAAAATTATTAAGGCTCTTTTGATGATGGGATTACATTATAAGACTTTTTATAGTATGTGTAGCCCTGATGTTTGATATATGAATTTTTTTTAAAGGAATACTTAGCTTTTCTTTTGTGGATATATTTATAAAGAACCATTTGGGATTATATGATCCTTGATTTTGAGGCAATTACCGGTTAATACTTTTTGGGATGCAAAACGAAAGTTATTAGATAACCTTTGTGGTTAAAATATGTTGTGGTTATTTTTTATGAATTTATCTCTATTTTGGAATGTTATAAAATTATATAGTTTTTGAAAACAGATAACATGCACACCGTGTGACAACCCGTCGCGTCAGACAAAGCTGTGGGAATCGAACCCACAACCAAAGTGAAATTGGTATTTATCGCCTACCACTGGACTACGTGAAGTCCCCGGTTAGTATGAAAAATTCTTTTTAGTTAGATGATTTTATGAATCAAGAAAAAGGTGATTTTGGGTTATCTATGGACATTATTGACCTATCAAGGAGGATATGTGATTAGGTTAATTAATTTACAATATGAGACTTTAAGAGTAACTGATGTTATTTAGAGATAAATGTTAAAATTTATCTTGGAAGACTATGCGATTAAATCCTTTAGTGATTTGGGTTTCAATCATAGTTGGGATTACTTTGAAGAATTTTATGTATATCGATTTATTTAATGGTCTTTCTTGATCCTTGGGTTCTTTTTGTATAATTTTAGAGATTAAGAGTAGTATTTTTTTAAAGGATTCTCCTTTTGGGGATTGTCTAATATTTTACAAAAACTTTTGGTTTTGGTTTTGGTCTAAAGACATGGGAAATATATAGTTCATCTTTTATGGGTTATGTGATTCTCAAGAAGTTTATTATAGAACTCCTAATCTGAATAAGTCATCCTAAATACTCATCTTTAGGAGAAAATATGAGTTTGTGTAAGAAATATAGTAAGAGCTGAAAGTCTACACGACAAGTATGTATGTTTACTTATGTTTTAGTTAATCTCATAAATAAATTCCTCAATGAAAAGTAACATAAAAAAATGTTGTCTATTAACTTTTACTACAGGGGAATCAAATACCGTTTAACCCATCACAGCTTTGTGATTTTCTTGCAGTTTACTTTTTCCTAAAAATATTTTCTATCACTCTCCATTAGAACTTGATCCTTTGTTTTATGTTCCATATCCATGTTTTCCTACATTGAATCCAAGTATGGGTTAACTCAGGTGACCTTTTTACTTCTCTTTCATTCTGTTAAAGTGATATTTTTACTGACTCTTTTTCTAATGTGGGACTTTCAATGAAGTTTCCGAGCCCAATTTTAAAATTGCGAGGATGCAATTTCCAAAATGGGGAAGGATGTAACATCCCAGGTAAATAAAAAATATGAAATTTTCATATTTATTAATATTTTTGAATAAAATGTTAATATTAATTTAATTTGGATGCTATGTTCTATGTCGTACCCAATACACACCAATTAGTTTTTTTAAATCTTACTTTGCACACTAATAATATAATATTATTATTTTAAATTGTAGTAAACGCCTAGTCGTTGTAATAGCGGGAATGAAAATAAATTACTAAAAAATGATTATATATGTTTGTTAAATATTTTAACAATTACCTAATAAATGATAGAGGCATAAAATAAGAATGAATCCAATTTTAAGCATAAATATTCTTATATTCTTTAAAATGTCGATTAACCGCCTTTTATGAAAACCCCTTTTAAATCTATTTTTTGTCTTTTTGTTTGTTATATTTGAAAAAAATTAAATCCTTCTTAATAATCAAGACACTATAATTTACTTTGTTTAAATGTTTTGTATTTTACAGAAAACGTTCATTTTTAATGAATAGTGAAAAATGGTGTATTTTAATTCAAATGAACCTTTTTTAATCTAATATATTTCTATGGTTATATTATCTTTTTAATTGGTTTTAAAGTGTAATTAGAATATATTTTAACAATTTAATCCAATGTTGGAAATTAGAATGAATTCCACTTTGAAAATATACATAAACAAGTATCAATCTTTTGATAGATATTGTTTCTTAAAAACACGCAATGTTTTAACAATGGGAATTAACTATATAATTTATTAATGAAACATATATGTTATTAATTTGGTAAAATTTACATCATTTTTGAATTTGGAATATCAAATTCACCTTAGGGTGAATTTTTGGCATTTTTCTGATAATGTTGATTTTTTATTGAATAGTGAAAAATACAACATTTTAATTCAAAATTTCATTTTCATTCAATTCAATTATATAGATAGATTAACCTTTTATTTTGTTTTAAATTATAATTGAATCATTTTTTAAAAATTAATACAATTTTGGTCATTGGATGTAATTTCACCTTTCAATTAGATGTAAAAACAAGTCAATCTTTTGATAAATTTAACTTCTTAAAAACCTATCTTTGGTTTTTCCAACATAAATTAATGTTAAATTAATTACTACAATTTCTGTGTTTGGAATTTGGTAAAATGGATACTATATTTGGAATCATATGTTCCAAATTTTGTAATTATGACTCTTTTTTGACATTATGAATAGTAACGATGACAATTATCTTTAATTATCATGATTAATTAGTAATAAGGTAGTTAAGGGTTATAAAATAATATCATAATAAAATAACATGACCCCAAAATGTGTCAAAATCCTCTTTTTTGAGTCATGTCCGACCATGAGAAGCTCTTTACCAAAAATTCGGGCCCATGGAGTCACATGGGTGTGATAGTGACATTTATGACATTACTTTTAAAAAAGAAGAGAAATATAAAAAAAATTTGTATATCCTAAGTAAAACAGTTTTAATTTTTTTACATAAATGATATAGTAGACAATAAAAAGTCATTGGAAATATAAAAATATTTCCTAGATCTTGTTATTTTTTAATAATTTTTATACATTAAATAAATAAATTAATTTATGACACCATGATGATGTAGTGAATACCTCATTAGTGAATGATTTAAATAAAATTAAAAGAGAAGGTAAAATCTAAGACATAAACGTATCTAAAACCTATTTTATGGGTTTATTTTGAACTCTTATCACTCTATCCTTAAAATATATCATTTTGGGACCTTTAAAATCCTAAAATAATTTTATAATAAAGTTACATTTCAAGACTTTCCAAAAGTGACCCTCCCCCCTCTTATAAAAGGCCCCCACCTCTACACCCTTACCAAAACCTATAAAGACCTTGGAACATCTAAAATATTCTCATATTATCTCTCCACATCCATATATTACTCCTAGAATCCTCACTTTGGGTAGAAGTCATTCCAAGGACGCCTTGGGCTAAAATCAAAAAGAGTTACCCGATTTTGAGGTAATGTCTTATCTCGAGTTTCATTCATTTATATTCCTTCTTCACTGACCAATATATTCTTATTATTTGATCCCATAACAACACCAGTATCATAAATATACTAGGATTTATTAATGATAAGGATTCTACCTACAATTACACACACCTCCGTCTAATGGTTAAAGAACATACTGTTTCTTTGGGTGGTGAATTACTGTCTCACGAAACGATGATGGTTCAGTCTTCTTTTAACACCTCTTAGGGATTCCATTATGATGTAAATATATTTAAATATGATATATATTATATTTATTTTCTCTATAAGCTACTATATTTTATATTTAAAACATACCTTTATGGTTTTCATGTTGTGCAAATGCGATAATTTCATATGAGGAAGTGTGGACAAACTTCCCCTCAAGTGATGTGACTCGTTCATGAAAAACATTGAATCAATAAATAATGTAATTAATGAACTTATGTTTCCGATATAAAATATATATTATATTGTAATTATAATATATCTATGTCTCATTTAGTTTTAAATTCCATTAATATGACAAAAATGAAAGTAGCGTTCATGCATACGTACTGCCTACCATCTCCATGAATGATACATTTCTTTTATTTTCTCCAAACATTATGTAATATTATTAGATAAATATATAATGGATATATGTGATATTTAAATCATGAAAACCATTCTGTAGATGATTTAATTATAACTACATTGGAAATTCTTTTCAAGCAAGTTCATTTTTGACTCATGTACCGAACATCGACAAAACTTATAATATGAACTAACATAATTAACTAATTATTATAACATGATAATATGTGATATGAATTGAATAATAAATATTAAGGATGTTTTTAAGAAATTATAAACTGAACTATTTTTATTATTCATGAATATAAATAATGAACGAGAACAATTCAGACTTGAGGTAAGAGATTTCTTATCTCGCTTTTAATTCCGTGTGATTTCCATTGTTCGCCACTTATTTCTTTAATGTGGTGTATTGTGTACTGAAATTTGATATATATTATCATGATTCAATTTATATTCATGGTATTCTGTGATTTATTTGGTACTTGTTAACTTTTGGTCATACGACCCAATTTATTACAATGAGGTAAGAAGTTTTTATCTCACTTTTTATTCCCATGAGATTCATGCTACTTTTTCCACTATTTTATTTTGTGTAGTGTATGTAAATCCAATGATTATATTATTTGCATAATATAATTTTATATATGGGTATTTACATCTTCGTTTTATGAACCTTTCATGGGGTTTACGTTTTGAAAGTTACGCAAATCGGTAAGGGAAAATTTCACCCACCTCTTTTTAAAAGACTTCTTTTTGTTAGGTCATTTAATTTACATCTTATTATGTTGAGATATGTTATTATATATCCTTATTGCTATAAATTTTATGTCCAAGTTATTAGATACCCTTATTATCTCTCATATTCTCATTTTCTAAATTTTAATGTGATGTCGTTAGGCCGTCGAATTTCAGTAAGGGAACTTCTTAACCCAATTTCAATTATATGGGTTAAACCTATACATCTTCATTATGTTGTTCTATGAATATGTGTGGATGAACTCATATTTTTTTACACATAACATCCACTTATATTGGGTGTATTTATATTTTTCACACATAATTATGTAATTGATTTATACTTAATCTAAGGAAACCATCTTTGTAAAGGACTACCTCTCAATCTCCTTTCATTGATGCATACTTCACTTTATGTATGACCTTATTTTATTAGTTGTATAATAAACCATTTTGACTTTTAATTTCATTCAAAGGGAATATTTTTACATGAAGTATATTACTAAATGGAAAAATGAATGTTTTATTCTTACGTATGTGACGACAATGACTTCTCCACCGCCGTAACCATTATTTGAGTTTTTGCTTCCTCTATAAGCCATAAATTTTTTAAATGAAAAATAAATACCATGTTTTACTTTTTTATTTTATTTTGGTATTGAAAATGGTTCTGATTATTTTTTTATTATATCAATGGTCGGTATTGATATATTGTGATTGAAAGGTGGAAATGTTATGTTTCCTTTATGCATTTTTTATATTATACGATTATGTTATGGTTCTTGGGAATTGTTTATGAAGTCAGGTGGTTCCGTGATAAACTAAGGTTGGGTGAGCTTGAGATAGATCTACAATGCATTGGTTAATGTGGAGGAGTTAAATGCTAAGGTTTCTCCGATGATAATTAGGGAATATATTGTGGTGGGTATTCCAAATGTAACTATGAGGGTTAGTCTCTATGTAAGAATGTTATGAATACCTCATGTTACCTTTATGTCATAAGATTTCTATGAGTTATTCATAAAACTTATGATTTCATGAGGTATGTTAAGTGCTTATATTTTATGAGTAAATTATGCTTTCATTGATTCTTATGTATACATGGACTACTATTTTCTATCCATATTTTTATATCCCATACTGCGATTTTTTTTTCTCATCCCCTGTTTTTTGAAAAGTTTCCCATGGGGCATAAAGATGAATAGGGTCAATGGTCAGAAAAATTAAAGACATGCTATCTAAAACATGGATCTAGACATCTTTCTTTTTAAGAGTTTTTATTTTATGAAAAAAATGGATACTGAGTAGAAGTGTCTACATTGTTATATTTTGAGATATAATAGTTATGTTATAATTCTAAAAAACTCTAAACCTGAAAATAACCTCAATGAGAATTATTCATTTAATTCAAGACAATGTAATGTTTTAAGGATATTCCTTATAATTTTTCTTCAAATAAATTATAAAAATTCTTTGGATAAGGGTGGATTCAAAGAATCCCATTGGTTTTTTCATTAAAATATAATCAAAATTTATTTATTTATGGTATAAATAAGTATGATGTTTAAAAATATAATTGAGTAATGTTCTTTCTGACATTTTTGAAGTTTATTGTAGAGGAAAATCATTGTTTAATTTTCAGGGTTCGTGAATACCCAAAATTTATATCGATATTTATATCATTTTATGTATTATACATGTTTTTTATGACTAAAAAACTTTTTTTGTAAATACATTAATAATTTTTGTGTTTTGTGTATATAGTTTTGAAATATGAGAATTAATGCTTATTTCATGGCATTTTTGTAACATATTTGATGTAGAAATTTTTATAAAATGAATTTCAAAATTAAATAAATTTATATATTGTTTGTATCTTTTATTATTTTTATAAAATTTAATTCATTATTTTAATCATTTTATTTTCAATTTTAGTTTCATACTAACATATTTAATTAATTATTTCAAAAAAAATATTTTAGAATAATGAATATAATAATTCGAGGATAATTTTGATCATGGTAAAAGTTAGGAAAATAATGGGATGATAATTCCATCCTTATATGAAGTCAATAGTGTGATAATGTAAGAATGAAATTTTCAAATAAATCCAGTGTATTGTTATAATCTATCAATGTATATTCTAGACCTATTGAAGAAATTATAATTTCAATGTTGGCCATGATCACACCCAATAGTGGATCAACTCTATGTATCATATGTGTCATTGCTAAATTAAATGAAACATTTCCAACGATAAAATCATGGTCCATATACCTAAGATAATTTTTAACCCTATCTTTATTGGATCATATTATAGAAAAATAATGATATCGTAAAAACCATTGAATGGTCTATTTTAAACGGAAAATATATATCCAGAGCGATATTTCATGTTACCACACAAACAATCTATATCAACCCTGTTTTTGGTTTAAATGATAACAATAATCAAGAAACAATATATTATATTATATGAATTCAAGAAATAAATCATCCAATATAGTTTGTGTTCACTCCCAAGACATCGTTAGGCCAATTTCACCCAATGTGTCACCCAAGATACAAATTCTACAAAACTATTTAATTATGAAGATTATTTATTTTTATTATTATCATCACATCCATGGGAATTAGATAATGATGAGAAGGGGTTGAAAATATGATGAAGGACCACAAGTATTATTCTAGTTACACATGAACAACATGAATGCTTTAGGGGACCATAAAATATTTCTCACAAAACATCCCATCCATATCAGGAAAGGATTAAATTAACTAAAAAGACCCCAAATGCAGCAGCCCAGACCTGATGGATAATTTATTACATTGTCATATGATATAAGAAAGAAAATACTTATGGTCTTAATTTTTTTAGTATTGGTAAACTAAATACATTCATTAAATTAAAATTACATTTTAAAACATAAAATTCATAAAGAATTATCATGAATAATTCCATTATTCTCCTTAGTGTGTCGCAATATATATACCAAAAAACAATTACTTGTATCCATGAAAACATAAAACATAAGAAAGGTGTGAGATTAAATGCTCAGTAAGGGTCAGAATAAAATAGATTATATAAATAAATAAGGAATAATAAATATGTAAATGTAAATTATTGAAACACATCCCATTTAAAGAATAACCTGAACCTAATATGATTTGAATAAATGATTATAAAATAATTCTATATAAATTATCCCATGAGTATGAAACATAAATATTGATATTATAACAAATCAAATAATGACATGGAAAATCAATAAATGTATTCATATTGAAGGAATGTATAATATTGACATCTAAATCATACCATCAAGTCTTTGTTAAAAGACATCTAATTCTGTCAAGGCCTTGTGCCAAGACATCTATATAAATCGTTAAAGCCTAGAAAAAAACCCAATCTACTATTTCTAAATTTATATACTGATGAATTTTGGGTATATAGTGGGTATCATCCCTAGAAAATGAAATCTGATTCATTCATGAAATAAATAAATTATAGAACTGAAACAACATGACATAATAAAATCAATAACTGTTTGTATTTGGAGATAAAGTCATACAAAATATTAATTATTTCCTAATTAAAAAATAGACCCCAACCATCCCAAGAAAAATGATTACTATTTATATTAGAGTAAATCATCAACATAAGATTAAATAAATAATTTTTACATTTATAAAAACATTGTTAATAGATAATTGTATTTTTAAAAAAAAATAAACATTTTTTTAGATTGAAAATTATTTTTAATATCCAAATACTATTCATGTAACAAAGAAATAATTTAATTTTAAAATAATATTGTAAAATTGTAAAATATGACTCAAATAATTAATTCATAATGTTGATAGCATGTTTGATTCATGTCGTATAAGTTTTTGTAAAAAAAAACTTTAAATATTTTTTATGAAAAATAAAAAAAATACATTATTCTGAAAATGATAGGATGTTCCATTCAAAATAATTTTTAAAAAGTTAAAAAATGATAAAAATGAATTTAAAAAATAATTATATAATAGTAAAAAATGTTGAAATAATTTTTAGAATACATATATATGGAAATGAAATATCATCAATAGATTCATATAAATAAAAAATCTCAAATAATACTGAGATTGTGAAATAAACCATTGACAGTTGTGTATCTTTTGAATCATAAGGTCCATGAAGAGAATAACTTCAAGTTAATCATTAAAAACGATGATAAAAATATTTTATTGATATAATAGGCCAATGGTTTGGTATGAACCATACAAAAAATAAGTGTTGAATATGGCATATGTCTCACAGATGTAAAAGTGAGATGAGAAACTCTTACCTACGGTTAAACATTCATTGTAAATTTATAAAATAAATTATAATAAGTGTTAATTTATTATATATCTATTAATAAACCATAATCATATATATCATACCATTTATTGCATACTAACAATCATTTATCACCCATTTCATTACAATTCGTTGTTAAAATCACAGTTTCAAGTGGTAATTCCCTCATTTTTCGGGGATATTTATATTTGATAGTTCTTATAAATTTTATTTAATCATGATTTAGTCATATCTAGAATGTAGTTCATGGTATAAATATCATATACATTGAATATATGGATATTTATAATTATCCATAAAAAATATAGATAGAGAAATTAATTACACCATTCATGGAGATGGAAGCCTATATGTGTGCATGAACGTTGTTTTAATTTTTCAATGGATGATATAAAAGAAAATTAAAGAAATTAAAAACATTAAATAATAATATAAATTCATATATATCATATATATTAATTTTATTCCATATTTTATAACCATCCAAGTAAACTGGTGATGAAAAAAATTACACCTCTACATGGATGCAGAAACCCATATGGATGCAGGAGCGATGCTTTCACTCCTCTTAAAATGGATAAGAGATTTAATATGGTTGTACCATAAAAAAATATAAATATATTTATTATAATTATTTTATTAATGTTTTTTTCGAAAAAATAAACAGTATTTTCAAGAAGAAATAAACTTGAATGAGTCGGTATAGACGATAACTTCTTATTTGATGAAAACACAATAGATATATTCTTAAGGGCTCTTGTGTTGGTATCTTGAGAATTCCATAACCACTATAATGTGTTTACGAATGTTGAAAAGATATTTTTTCAGGTTATCATTGAGATATGAGGCTCCATGTGGTGTGGACCAGGGAAGAAATGAGTGTCATTTTAAAATTGAATCAAGGGGCACTTTGGAAATTTCATAAAAGATTAGAATATAAAAATACTATTATAAAAAAAATGATTAAAAAGGCCTATATATAAATAGGGGTGATATTTCTATCCTTATATTAATCTTTTTTTTATTTAAAATTTTTATTATTCTTAAATAATTTGATAATATATTATATTCATAAAATATCATTATTGTAATTTTTGACAATATTTATTACATTGAAATAAAACTTATCATTAAAACCAGATAAATTCTGTCCAAATATTTAATAAATATCTTATATTATAAATTAATCTAAATAATTCATGTATCACCTTAAATATCTAAAATAATATTTCTTTTATTTTTATTAATATCATTTAGGATATTATGATTAAATGAATAATTATCGCATCAGTGTTGTGTAATAATTTTATATAATTATATTTTCTATAAAAATTTAAAATAAATTCCATGAAGTATATAAATATTTTATATTTCTAATAAATATTTAAATTTATACATTTCATCTAGATAACATCATTTTAAATATATTAGACTTATTAAAAATTATTGAGGTATCTTTGAGTTTTCCTTAAATAAAATACTATAATGTTTATAATCTCATTAATATGGCCCTAAAAGGTCATACATTAGACCCTTGGATGATTATGGTTGAAATATACTCATTTAATTCAATTTATTCATGTTTTTTTGGTAATTGTATGGTTCTTCTCATTTAATTTCTAAATTGTTTAAAGTATTTTATTGACTTTTATTCTTCTTGGACAAACACTACTTTTGTGTTACATTTTAATTTTATATAATTATTTCATATATAAAAACTAAAATAAATAAGTAAATTAGGATCAATATAATATTTTATATTAATTCAATATTTTATATTTAATCTTATCCATGTCAAAATAACTTATTTAATTTGTTTTTGTGACTTTTATAGTCTTAAAAAACATTCTACAATAATTTGGATAATATTCTTTTTTTATGACTAAAAAATTTTAAATTATCATTTAAAATAATAATTTATAGATTTTAATTATTAAAATTTTCATAAAAATCCTTTATACATCTCAATTATTAGATATAAGACATCAAATTTGACATTTCTAGTACTGCGTAAGCACTACATCACCACTAAAAATGTATTTATATTTATCATGAAATGAATAATTATTTTCATTTTATGAATTATTTTTTAATTATATTCAAATGATAATATGGTAAATTAATCATTCCATAAGTTTAATGAATTTTTATACCACAATTAATCTTCATAATATCAAAAACTATATTGTATATTAAAAAAATATTATTTTTTACTATTCCCTCATAATTTTTCTTTCTATGAAATTTAAAAAATATTTAAACATAGAAATTATTTAATATAATTATTTAAAATGTGATATTATTTAAAAAAATAATTTAAAAAATGAAGAAATTATTTATAATATTTTATCAAAAAAAAGAATAAAAATCATTTTTGAAAGAAAGATATTTCTGAAGCAAAAGACAACTTTAATGAAAATTATATACTTATTTCATAATACTTATTAAATAAATATTTGATGAGTGGATAATTTAATTATATATATTTCATAATTCAGTTTACACTATTAATACCTTCCAATTTGATGGTTATTTTATAACAATCACATTTAAATAATAATATTTCATGAATTTTTAGGCTCAGTGTTACCTGTTGAACATGATATTGAACATCATGTTCTTTTAATATCATGGGATTTTAAATTATCACCAACTTTAATTATTAGAATTCTCATAATTTTAACTTTTGATAAATTATCATGGTTTTTACATTGGAAAACACATTTTTTTTAATCCAATATTGTAAAAAGATTTAATAACACATTCTCTTAAAAAGAGGGAAAGGAAAATGTTACGGTCACCATAAAACTAGGTTTTTGTATAACATAACATCAGTGAAAATTGAAAATATGGATATAGATGAAAACAATAACTACAAAGGACTAATATAGATTTATATAAATCATATTCAGGATAATGTTAACCATCAAAAATCAATAAATATATGATGGGTTAAAAGGATACTGATTTCATGGTATGAAAAGGATATAGATATAGTTTTTTTTTCAAGGTCCTTTTTGTAATGTTGAGTCATTATTTTACTTTCTAGATAATTAACTTGTTAAAATATAATTTCCTGATTCAATTCTAAGTCATAATCATAATCTCTTCCTTTGTTTGTGCTTTTATCTCTTTCCACTTTGTCTCTTACTCACAAAATGGGTATTCGTGATGAGTTTCTCAAACATAAAACACTTTTAACAAATTATAAGATCCATACATCATTCTTCAGCATCTAAATATTTACTTAAATATTTTTTTCATATGTTATAAAATATATAATATCTTATTTTAACTTCATACAACAACATCCAATGTTATGCATAATCCATTCTATATTTAGGTAACCTTAAGACTCTTCAAAAAAATTATTGCCCATATTCAAAAATCCAAAATATCAGATGAAAAGTCACTAAATCAACAATATATTACCTATAAAAAATAAACTGGATTTGAATAACACATTCAAAATATATAAATATATTGATCACCATAAAACCTTAATGAAATTATGAATGCTTCCAAAAATAAAATCTCATATTATAGAATTTATTCCATAACACCCAAATAAGTATTGAACTCGATCATGAATTATTTTTTCATCAATTCAATGAATATTTTTAAAGTATCCAATAATATCCATTAAAAACATATTTTCTATTAGTATATCAACATTGAGGAAATATTTAGGCTTATCATCCTAAAATCATGTGTTTTTTAAAATATAAACTTATCATAGAATCATTTCTATTTGTTTTCAGTACTATTCATCGCGTACTTCCAAATAGTTATTGAATATGTAATGTAGTACAATCCTAACCTAGCTGATGATTCTTTTAACAAGATTATCCTTGATTAATGTCATAAAATAAATATTTATCTAATCCAAATAAACAACACCATTGATAATTTTACTTCATTTTTAAACCACAAACTATGTTTCATCATCTTATTCCATAATACCTCCATAATTTCATATGTCATTTATAATATCTTTATCATTAGTAGTATTACCATTAATCATTCAACCTCTCTGATTCTCATTATGATTTTCCCTCACAGGACATATATTTTCATATTTCATACACTAATCACATTTAAATCATTCAACCATTAATGATACCTTAAAGAGACAATTATTTTCATCAATTTTGTTAACCAATATATTCATTTTTACTCAGAAATTAGTTTCTTTGTTTTATTCTATTATAAAACTAAAAAACTATACATTCAAGTAAAACATTAAGATGGTTGTTTCTTCTCGCATTCTTAACATATAGGAAACTGAATCATTATTCTTCCATGGTATCCTGCACATGATCTCTCATGGAACTCTATAATTCTTTTCTTTTATGTTTCTAATAGTTAGTTAAGGTGAAATTTATTATTCATATATCATGATAATTGGTTGGTAATATTCACAAGTACATTCCCTCTTACCATCATCCCATTTTATTTCATATAAACTCTATATTTTCCATCATATTCAGTGTATGCATTGTTCCTTCTAGTACCAAAGATTAACTAAAACAAAAAATAATAGATTGAGAAACAATGATCACTATGGAAACCACATAATATACAACATAATAAAGTATAGAATGTTTGATAAACTTATATATATACTAAAATTTATCCATAGGATTATGTTCCCTAATTTATTTTCTTCCTAAATCTTGTTCCAAAGGTTTCTAGTAAACATTATCTAATTCCAACATTAAATACTCCAACTCCAGTAGCCTTTAATCGCATCCTGAAGTATCAAATAATATAGTAGACTCGGTAATCTATATACATACTTTTAATTCACCTTACATTTTAAGACATAAAATACAAAAATAATTTCCATTAAGTATCTCATTCTTCCCATTAATGTATCCCATTATTTCCTAAATAATACACATCCTTGCATGATTGGAAGAAAATAAGAAATGGGTGAGATCATATGACCTGTAAGGGCTAATGTACTATAGAATTTATGAATAAATAATTAATCACCTATATTCAAGGAAAATAACTAAAACACATGTAATATAATCAGTTACTTGAACATAGTATGGAAAAAATAAATGAAGATCAAATGCTTCTATATAAATAATCACATGAGTATGAAAATTAACCATGTATATCATAACAAAAAAAATAATCACATCAAAAATAAAGAACCTAATTAATTTTATAAAATATATAATTATTGACATCTAAAACATACCATCATGGATTTGGGCCAAGACATCTTATACCATCAAGGCCTTGTGTAAAGACATCTATATAAATGGGTAAGGCCTTAGACAGAACCCAGACTAATTTTCTCTTAAGATATAACAATCCATAAATGGTCTATATTGGCCCATTATCAAATAACAATTCTAATTCATACCTCATATAAATAAATAATACAATTGAAACAACACAACATTCAAAAATCAATAACTGGTCATATTAGATGAACTAGTCAAAAAAATATCAATACTTCCCCTAGTCAAAAACTGATCCTAACAATCCAAATAAATATGATTAATGCCATAATTATATTAAATCCTCAGAACATAATTCAATAATGTATGTTTATATATATAATAATTCCTTAAATAGATTACCAGAATATTTTTTTAAGAAAATATCCAATCTTCATAAAAAATAAATTTTAAAATCTAAAAAATCTGTAATTAAAAAAAAATTGAAAATAACCCTATGTATTTGTAAAGTAATCATAAAATAATTTATCAATAATGACTATGATAAATTATTTTCATTCCATAAAATTTTTAAAAAAATATTCCTTTTACACTTTTGTATGAAAAATCAAAAAGAACATTATTCAGAAAAAGAAAATATAATTCCTTTAAATTTTTTTAAAAAATTTAAAAGTGTAAAATTAATTTAAAATATCATGGCAGAATAATAAAAAATATTTTAAAAACATTTTTTTAACACACATACATTTTAGAAAAATATATTCAACTGATATTTAAAAATAATGAATCCCCAATACTAATGAGTTTATGAAATAATCAATTACTAATTTGGTATATTTTTGAATCTTATACCCCATGAAAGAAATAAATTCAAATGAAAATTTAAATTAAATTAAGAAAAATACCATCAAAACATAATTTAACAATGAATAATAATATACACATCATAAAATAAATAAGTTGTGAATATGAAATTTGTCTTGAAGATGTAAAAGTGAGATGAGAATCCCATACATTAGGTTTGATTTACATAATACATGTTCAGAAATACTATATAATAAATATTTATTTATTATATATGTATTATAGAAAAATAATAATATATATCATACAATTTATGCCATAATTATAATATTTTATCACCAGTTTCTTAAGAATTCATTGTTAAAATCTGACTTTTGGGTGGTAACTACTTTTCAATGATTTGTTATTCGGTAGTTCTAGTTATTGTTATCTTAAACTGATTAAATAAAATATATATTAATATTCATGTTATAAATATAATATTTTTTCCATATATAGATATTTAGAGCCATCCATAAATGATATAAATAGAAAAGTGATTTACAATGTTCATGGAAATGGTAGTCCGTATGTACGCATGAACGTGTCTTTGATTTTATAATGGATTGTATAAAAGAAATTAAAATAATAAATAACCATTTTTTTATAATATTTATGTAATATATATCATATATTTTCATTATTAAAATATGTACAACCATCCAAGTAAATTGGTGGTGAAAGAAAATCACCCCGGAACACGGCGACTATAAGCCACACATATGAATGAGCGATGTTTTTAATTTTCATAGAATAGAGAAGTGATAAAATATGGGATTAACTATCATGACCTAACCCAAATCGGGTTTTGATCCATAACCACTCCAATCAGACCACTATAGGAAAGGGGGAAGCGTCAATCATTGAAGGCACAACTTACTTGGGAGGCCTTCACCTAAATACATGTACACACAAACAAACACACAACTGAATCAATGAAAAAGTGCAAAGGGAAAGGGATAAAATATGAAATACTACAATAAATAAACCAAATATGAATGGAAAGCTAAATATTATGATGTGCGGTAGTGAGAAATTAATGGAAAAAGACTAAGATACATGCCCACTAAGAGATATGTTCCATCCTTACAAAACTCGAAAATATTGAAAAACTAAGACCCAAACTCTTTTATCCCAAGTGTTGACCACTGTATAGAGTCCCATCACCCCTCAATCCCTATGATCCTTTAAATTCCCTATCAGTATGTATATCATCAGCATAATACGTGACACATATTGGTAAAATCCCATGTAGGGGTTAGTATATACATTCCTAGTGGAACCACCAAAAAAGGGAGAAGGTGAGAAGTAAAAGATACCAATGAAGTGAAAAGAAGTAGAGAGAATAAATTACAATAAAAAGAAAAGTGTAGCTCAACCCAATGAGATAATGAAAATTAACTCATCCATGAACAAGGATATTTAATGATTAAAATATTAACATATCATTGATTATTTTATACCAATTATAAGAGAATAAACTCATCCATCCATGAGAATCTAGACATAGAAATAACATGGAATACCATCTGTGTCTTCCGCTCTCTAGGAAGGAGAGAAAAAAAACCAAAGGAGTAGGTAATAAATGAGGATATATATATATATTCTCATTCAAAGATTACAAAATTTTAGAGAAATGGGATCTCTATATCACAACACATCCCAAGAAGAAGAGTCGCAAATAGTTCCAAGATAAGTCCATCTCTGATGTCCATCACCTCATGCATCTATCTGGGACACATATGTATAAGGTACTCAATCACCACAGCTTGGAAATATCCGATTTGGGATGCACTAACTCAACCACATCGTTTTTAGGTCACTCTAAAAGAATGCATATTAGTGGGGAATGCATCTCACTTTTTCATGAGTCCAAAGGCACATAAACCATATCTCATCAATATTCCTCACATTTGACGGGTTACCAGTCTTGGGCTAAGATAGCGTGTTCTAGTATGTGAGTAGGGTCCTACTCTGGTTTTCACTAAGGAATTCCACTACCCAACCCAGCTGGAGGGTTCCACTTAGGAAGGTCACCGGGGAAGGCCACTCCCCGATCCTACTAAAGGGTATGCCTTGTGATTTTTCATGGAAATTACAATACCCAGCCCAACTAGAGGGTTATTCATAGTAGATGTCATCAAGGAATTGCACTACCCATCCCAAATAAAGGGTAATCCTAGAACATCCATGAAATCTACATCCTAGTCCTATTGGAGGGTAACCCAAAAAGGTCATCATTGAACTCCACTTTCCAATCCTACTAGAGGGTAAGAATGAAAATTCCTTCAAGGGATGCCATTGCCGAGCTTATTTGGAGGGTAAGCCTAAAACTAATCCAATGATTTTATATTATCATTACCATCTTCAAGTTTCACCTATGTGGATGTGAAATCTAAAACAGTTCACATCCTATCTACAAAGACTCTTTCTAGGTCACGGTAATGTTCTACTTGAAAAAACACATTGGATAAGAATATCATGATCAAAAATCTGAGTTTAAACAAAATAGATATGAACACATCAATATTGATCACATGATATCATGTAGTAGAGGAAATCTGAGGGGTCCCACAAGGCATGTGGTCCCACTTCCCCACCTGGTCCTGCCTCTGGTCAGTACACATGTCCAGTCTGTGTATGGTTAAATGCCGTTTTGGTGGACTATGTGGCATGTCCAACCTATCTTGGGTCGAGGCCATGTATGTTGGTTGTTTCTGTTTACTCAGACCCTGTGTTTGTGTAATTTGTTACACGACGTGAGGGTTCACCTGGAATTTTGCCCCGTGTGGCCAAATCGTGTCTGTGTATTTTGTACATGTAATGTATAGATCCATGTAGTTTATCACATGACTCATTCACATGAGAAAGTTCAACATGGAATGTCAAGAAAGTACATGATCCTCCATCTTAATGTGTTCCCAAACCCTAGCCACCGCAATTGGAAAGGGGCTACACGCCATTTTTTCTTCATCATACACAGAATGTAGCTGTGATCTTTCAAAAAAAACCCATGGTTTCATTTTTTTCCTTTCACACTTCAAATCCATTGAATATACTATAGATCCCGAATCATTTTTTCCCATATCTCATGGTTATGGAAATGATCCATGCTCACTGGCTGTCTTCCATCAGAAAATGGATTTGTTGAAGTATCAGTAAAATCACATTCATTTTGATCACTATAGAGGAATCCACCCATAATGATCCATCAAAAACTCATTCATTTCGTTATCCTAATCTGTCAAGTTTCTCAGATCTATTCATGATTCAACATTTAGTGAATCCTCTATGAATTCTAGAACTTGATCAAGCTCGGGATAACAAAAAAATGTCAATCCAGGAACCACTGGGTTCCATTATTGATGAATGCGAAGAAAAATAAAATAAATACACAATGAAAATGGTTGTATTATCATTGTCCATGAATTCGTGGACAATGATCAAGCATGTGCTCTCAAGGTTAGACAGACCATGTAAAAAAGTAATTCTTCATTATTGGGTGCATGTATGGGTTTTCAAGTGCATAGAATCATAGAAAGGAACAAAAATGATCAAAATTTAAAATTAAAAATGATAAAACAGAAACTACTGAGTCCTACATCTTGTTTGGATAATTCTTTTTTGAAGAACGTTCTCACTAATGAATTCTGTGGAAGCGGTTGTGTTCTTTGAAATTCAATTTGTCTTGATGAAATGGATTGCCCTTGATCGCCAACAGATTCTTCAACAGGGGAGGGGAGTAGAGCTTCATTGGCTATAGATAATAATGAGATAAACATTGAAAATTCCCTGAGCTATATATTTATAAAAAAATTGGTTAAAAGATATTAGTCAATAAATTAATTTATTCACTTAAACGCACCACCAACGAGCGAGGGGTCTAAAAATCCAATGCTGACTAATTTAATGTCACGCCTAGGGTAAAAAATATTCAGAACCCAATTGTGGTCACAAATTTACGACCTGATCAACCATTTAATAGTTATCATATTTTCTTTAATTAACCATGTGCGCATAATATAAAATATATTTAGTATTTTTATGTAATTAATTCTAGTCACACAAGGTCTCAAAATGAAACATTGTCTTAGATCCCACCTCTGGAAATATACTTATAAATATTTCAATGTATTACAAGGAAAATACCGGGTCTCTACATCATTCCCTCCTTCAATATTTTCATCCCTAAAAATCACAATTAAGCAAAAAACCCCAGATGCTAAGCCCAAATATAGTTCTCTTACTCTTAAGAACTATCATACACATTTCAATGCTACTATAACATGCAAACCAAAGTGATGTTGTATCCTCACAAGGTTTGGTCCTTTCAGTCCTCAATCTTCATCAGGTGCTCTCCAAAGGTGGATCCATACTCAATGTCCATCTCCCCCTAGTCAATGACATGCATAGGGTCATGGATGAATTTCCTTGGTTAAAACACATGGAATACTTCATGCACACGCTCTAGATATGGTGAGAGGGAGAGGTGGTAGGAAACCTCACCAACCCACTACGCAATCTCAAAAGACCCGATGAGCCTTTGGGATAGATTACCCCCTATTAGAACCTTCACATTCTTCATTATGTAGAGACTCTCAAGAAGACATAGTCTCACTGATTGAACTACAAGGGCCTATGATGGCGATCTGCATAGGATTTATTTATGCTCTAGGTATTTTTCATCATCTCATGGATGACCTATAATTTTTTTCACAGTCACTTGCACCAACAGTAGGCCCATAAAAAATTTTCTCCAATCCCAGTCTAGCACAAGGATGACCTGAAGGGTCTCTCGTATAGGGCCTCATAAGTTTCGATGCTAATTGAATGTTGTGTAAATGTTTTTGTACTAAAAATCTACCAATGTAAGGTGATCCTCCCAGCTCTAGCCAAAATATAACATGCAATTCCTTAACATATCCTCTAGCTCATGGATAGTGTGCTCGGTCTACCCATCAGTCTAAGGGTGAAAGGTTGTACTCATCATCAACTAGGAAATGAATGCCTCATGTAGGTCTCTACATAATTGTGATGTAATCCATGAATCACAATTGGTGACATTTATCAACAGTAACCCATGAAGGAAGATAATTTCACGTATGTAAAACAACCCAAAATACTCTCCCAAACTCTGCTCCCTAATAGCTTGGAAGTGACCCAAATTCATGAGTTAGACTACTCTCACCCAGATGTTGTCATGGAACATTTTTCTATGTGGATTACCTATGAATAACTCAGGGATATGACATACCATTTCTACTCTATGATCTTAATAGGCTGCAATAAACTAGCCAGATCTTGGGGATCATCTTTCACCGGCTGGTATGTGAGGCACCATTAGATGAACTCAACTATGATTCATCTAATTCTAGACCACCAAAAGTAAAACTAAAGGTCTTTTTACATCATCCACACACTGAGAATTATAAATAAGAGAGTAGTGTGGAACTCCTCTATCACCTATTCTGGCATAGTAAATGAAACAAGGGTTCACTATTAGAATAAGATCTCATTATTCTCTCTATTAGAATATCCATCTAGAGTGTCACCTATGGATATATGATCACAAATAACCTCAAAGTCAATGTCTCCCAACTGGTACACTCTGACACGCTTGAGGATCAATAGATTCAACACTATCTTCTAATGAAATGTTGTACCCTCCTACTACACTAGGGACCAGTGCTCCAATGTTTCATTCACTGTGTGAGAATGAGACATCCAAATATGGGACTGTCTGAGGTTTCAGTATCTCTGATTTATGAGGTACTTAAGAATACGGTAGTATGATTATAACAAAATGTGCTCTCTAAGAAGGTAGTGTCACTACATTATGAGGGTGAGTACAATCACTGCTAGGTCAAGGTTTTGCATTGTGTATTTCTTCTCATGGGGTCTCAACTGCCTTATACCATATGCAATTACTATCGATAATTTAATGAACACACAACCGAGCCTATATCTTGGGGCATCACAATACACAACAAACTCAACACCTTCCACCTGTAACCTCAACACCAGAGAACTCATTAGCCTCTACCTCAACTCCTAAAAGGCCATATGGCTTTACACTGACCTAGTAAATGGATATCCATTCTACGTCAAGGTGCAAAAAGAGGATATGATTCTCTTTAATTCTTCCACAAATCGTATGTTGTACCCTCCATAATAATGAAAATCCCTTAGCACCAACACATTTTGGGGTGGCTCCCAAGAAATACCAAACTCAATATTTCTAGGTTCTAGGGATAAACCAAGTTCATAAATTACATGACCTAAAAAGTTATCCTCGTATATCCAAAAAAAATTTCAAACTATTTCAATAAATATGGCGTTATCAATGTAAGTCAAGAAACATCTTCAATTGATATGCATTTTCCTTCTCTATTGCATAGTATAAAAGTGTTTCATTAAAGAATTAAACAAAACAATGGTCCACGTATGCTCATAATATATGTTTTATAAATTACATGAAGACGAAGAGTGCATTGTTTCAATAAAATGGCATCAATATGAACTCATAGTGTCCATAGCTACATCGGAAAGTCAAATTTAGAATATCAAGCTTGTGAACTCACTACATGTGGTAACATGGCCTAATAGTGATCATGTAGACCCATGTTACATCTTGCTAATGATAAAAGAGGTTGTCAATTCTCATTATTTGGAACATTCTCATTAACTTGGCATAATTCGGGTGAAGATAATCCACCAGAATCCAGAAACTCTTATACTTCTTTTTCACATATAGAACGGGTGTTGCCCATTGGGAGACATTGGTTTTGATGAAACCATTCTCATGAAGGTCCTCCAACTACTATCCTAGATATCGAAGCACATTATGTTAAATCAAATATTCTATAGAAGATATCAGGGAAGTCTTCAGTTCCAAGACTATGAAAAACTCCATCACCTACCTCAAATGTATCCCAAAATTCCATTGTGGAATATTTCCATAAAATACTGCACAAGTGAAGAAATCCAGGTCCCTAAAGAGTCTACACAACCATGGTTTACACTCACTAAATAATGGGTAATAGGATATAACGTATTTCTCACAAAACACTCTTATCCTGGTATATGGTATCTATCATTGAAAAAAAGGGAACCCAATCCAGTCAATACATCATCATCTAACTAGACTGTGGTGAAATTAGATCTCGGCTCGAACAATGGAAAGCAAATCCATTCCCGAGATGACATCATAGTGTTTTTTATGACTAATTGGTCTCATGTAAACCTCTCTCATCCAACTGATAACTCAAACTTCCATAATATTTAAGACAAATAAGAAAAATTCCTTATTTGAACCTGAAGAAAAAGCCATTATTCTAGTGTCTCTACTTGGAGCACTAATTCACCGACCAATATTTTAGAGATAAATAAATGGATGGAAAATTTTTCTATTAATACTGAGGAAAGGGTAGAATAATCAAATAACATACATAAAATCTTCTTGTGCACCATAGGATAATAAAAATCCAAATCTATGAGCAGTCTATGGCCAAGGTCACCAACTCCCTAAGCCCGATGTGGTCGATATGGTGGTGGTGGTGTGAAGTCCTCATAACATCATCCCTACCTATTTATCCTACTCATATTCCAACTCCACCTCCATGGGGACCCCCTATCCAAACATTGGAGATCCCTCATCAAATCTTTGTCTCTTCCATGGCGGTCTATCAAACACCTCCCTGGGATGATCAGTAACTCTATTCAGGTAGTCTCATTCCAAGTGACCCCGACCATCACAAGAATAGCACAATCCATGCCTGATATTTCCTAGTTCTCTATGCTTCCCATGCACTTTAAAACCAAATCCCTAAGTCATCTCTTGTAAGGGTCACTTATTTCGAGATATATGGTTCATTCTTATTGCTATAGATGGGTTTGCCCTATCACAACCACTACTAGCTCCATAAATATAGGAATCCTTTTAAAAAAATATATAAGTTCCATGTGACAACTCTAGAACAATGCTATCGATGGGGATGCACAAGGGAACTGCACTAGATCAGATATCTCTGTAGAGCCCCTTCGGAAACTTCTATGCTATGAAATAGACGTCTCTAATCATGTTGAGGGAGTAAAGTGTAAGGTATGTAAACATAAATGTGTACTCTTCCATTATCATCCCTCCCTGATGAAGCTCCAGAATCTCATTAATACAAATAGAACAAAAACAGGACTGGTATTAATCTTCATGAAACAGATATTGGAAGTCATCACATGATAGTATCAACTCATCATGATTCTAGGTTACCAGAATACACTAATGCCCAACTGGTCCATGGAAATGTCTAGATACTAAATCCAAAATGTAATCTATCTGTTTCCTGATAAGATTAATGATACAAATCACCATCTCAAGCCAATCCTCAACCACTTAGGTATCTAGATTTTCACAGAACCACGTCGATCAATGTTACTAGAACCCATAGAGTGTACATAGGCTGCACACATCCTCACTTTTCTCTACTAGGACTATTTTCTAATAAATAGGTTTGGGTCCTACTACCTTCCCACCTAGAAGAAGGGAATCATAGTAAAGACCTCGAAATGGGGCCTCATCAATCATATGGTCATCGTTACAGTCCAGAGTTGATATCCTGACTGGGTGTCTTCATAGAGGCATCCTAAAAGTTATCAAGGATTATCACATCTAGAAAACCCCCCACATATATATCAATAAAATTGGGGAGTGTAATCATGAATAAAATTCAACAAATCAATCCAATATGATGCATGTATTTTTTCCCTACAAAAAATTTCTCAGTATGAATACTCGACATGCTGGTAATTACGGTCCTGGTGAATGGATACACAGGTCACCACACCATCATTGGACTCCCTTGCTTGAGAGACTTACATGTGACACATTGACACAATTTTTCTAAACCTGACTAATCCTATTAAGGGAAAACTACCAAACAAAATCCTAAAGAATGAACTTTCTCTGATACTAATCTATTACAACCCTACCCATGTTGAGGATTGAGCCACAACTACTCCAAGTACACCTACATAAGATAGGGGTGGAGACATTCAATAAAGTCTCAAATAATATAGTCAGGCCTTTTTCTAAATACATGTTCCCACACACACAACCTAATCAATGAAAATTTGTAGAGTGAAGGGAATAAAAGATGAAGTACATATATAAATAAACAAAATATCCATGGACCTATAAATTGTATGATTTATTGTAGTGTCAACCAAAATGAAAATGGAAAATCCACACCAACCAAGAGATATGTCTGAAATTGAAAAAAAAAAGAGTAAAAAATTGAGAACATTGCACATAAATCCCGAGCTATGACCACCGTATGTATTCCCAATACCATTTAATCCCTATGCTCTTATTATGTCTCGGTTGACTTGTTCACCATATACAAAAGTCATGAAACGTGTTGGACGAAGCCCATGCAGGGGTGAGTATATGCATACATAGTTGAACGCCCCAGAAAGGGAGTAGGTGGACTAGTAATAGATACAACTAAAGAGAACAGAAATATATAGAACAAGTTATAGAAAAAATAAAAGTACACATCAACCTAATAAGAGATTTTAAGTAAACTCATCAAAACGCAAGGATCTAAAAACAATTAGAAGATGAACATCACATTTCGTCTTCAATAACTATAGTATGAGAGTAGACACATACAACCTTCAGAATCTAGAGACAGAAAGCCTGTGGAATACCCTATGTGGCTTCACAACTCCTAGATGGAGAGTAATGAAAACCCAGGAAGTGAGTACTAAAAGAGGATCTATATATATATATATACATAGTCAAAGAATCCAAAATACTAGATTAAGGGGATCTTCATATCAAGGATTATCCAAAGAGAAGTGTAATCAAAAGATCCAAGATAAGTCCATCTACATTGCCCATAACCTCATGCATCTTCCTAGGACACACAAGTCAAAGGTATTCAATCATTATACCTTAATACTATTTGTTTTTCATAGAATTTACTCACCTACACAGTTTTGAAGTCACGGAATAAGAATGTGTCTCAGTTGGGAATAGTTCCCTCTTTATCATGAGTATAAAGAAACATCTGATCACTTATAAACAATGTGATAAAAAAATTAGGTGTTATTAGTTTAAGAAGAAATCTTGTATCATGTTACATTAGGAGGGTCTTAATCTATTAGTCACTGAGGAATGACACTGCCTAGCCCAGTTAGAGAGTACGACTCTTGACGGTCACTAGGGGAAACCACTAACGAGTCCTAGTGAAGGGAAACCCTAGTGAGTCATTAAGGAAAAGCAATCTCCTTGACCTACTAGAGGGTTATCCTTGGTAGATTTCATTAGGGAACAACACAACCCGACCAAGTTGGAGGGTAAACCTAAAACAACTAGGAACTCCACTGCCTAGTATTACTAGAGGGTATCTCTGAAATATCATTTAGGAATCCCACTTCCTTTTCCTACTAGAGTGTAATCCCTTAACTACCATCATGGAAGTCCACGACCTAGACTATCTAGAGGGTATTATAGAAACTGATCTGATGATTTTGTATGATCACTTACATAATTGGGTGTCACCTCAATACATTCCAAACATGGAACATTTCACATAGTATCTCAAAATATGCTTTAGAAGGAACAATCATGTTCTATAAGGGAAAAAATCTATATAGAAATCGCATGGGAAAAAATATAAATTCAAAGGAGATATGAATGTTTAAATATAAGTCAGAAGAGCTAATGTATTACACGACATGTGAGGGGATCCTCTCTACGTCTTGTCTCTCTTCACTTCCTGGTCATGTATCTAGTCAGTACATGGGTCACGCCCATGTAGGGGTACAAACCTTGTGGGTGTACTACACATTATGTCCCACCTTCAAAGAGATAGACCATATCTGCTAGCTGTGTTTGGGTTCTCAGACCTCAAGTCTATTTACATTGGCAACTAACAAGTCGGTGCACATGGATGTTGCTTGTGTGGCCAACTCCTGTCTTTGTACTTTGTACATGGTGTGCCTCAAGGTGTAAAGTCTATCACATGTCTAAATTCAGGCAAGAAGGTGATATATATCATGTCAAGGAAGTACATGTAATTCCATCCTTATGGGTTCCCAGACCCTATTACATCTAATGCAACGGGGCTACACACAGTGTGTTCTTTATCATACAAGGCGAGTAGTCAGGATTTGTCAAGAAACCCTAGTTTTCTCAATTTCATATTCTTGTTATAAAGCTAATCAAACCACCATAGATCCCAGATCATTTATGTCATGACCCAACCCATAATGGGGCTTGAGCCCAAAATACTGCAAGACATCCTCCATAGGCCAGGGGTGGCAACTAGTGATGAAGGCACAACAAATTGGGGAGGCCATTGCCTATATACCTGTACACACACAAGATTATAGATCAAAGAAAAAGTGTAGAGGGATAATATTTTAAAATATGAAACCTGTTGAAAATAAACCAAATCATGCATGGACCACTAAACCGGTATGAGTATAGTAAAGTAACCTAAAATGGGAAAAGAGATAAAATAAAAGCACAATGGAAATAAATACCTAACCTGATAGAAAACAAAATGTAAAACTACTGATGAATTCCCACTCCTAAATCATAGCTATGACCATTGCACGTATTCCAAGATCCTGTATCCCTAAGTTCTTCTAGAGTCATGATCTGACATATCGTTCATCTTCATAAAGCATGATATATGTAAGAAAATACAATGTGGGGTGTGTATAAACATACATAGTTGGAATACATAAAAAGATGGGGGAGTATTATAATATAAAAAATGAAGATTAGTATATAAGATAGAAAATGGTATAGTGAAATAGTGCAGCTCAACCAAACAAGAGAATGAATTAATCTCAATAGATCACAAGGATCTAGAAATAGTGAGAAGGTGAAAATATTTTGAGTCATCACTGCCTATAGTAGGAGTGTAGACTCATCCATCCTCATGAAGCTAGACACGGAAAGCACATGACATAACTCGTGCAACATTACCTCTATTGGTAGGGGAGTAATAAGAATATAGAGAGTGGGTGTCGTAATAGGTTATATATATATATACGATTAAACTAAAGAAACAGAAAATAAATATTAAGGGGATCTCTATATCATAGCTCAACCATTGAAAAGAGTCGCCAACAATCCTAGAAGAAACCACCCTCGATACCCAGTATTCCTCATATCTTACTAGAACCCCAAGTCAATGGGGTTCAAACACCTCACCATGATACAATTTCTTTGGGAGGGTTTTTCTCACCCTCATGGTTTTAGGTCATGTCACAAGATGCATCTCAGTGGGGAACACAAACCTCTTACTCATGAGTCTAGGGTCACACAAAAAAACCTCATCAATGATATTTTTTTGAACACCACTACCCAAACCCACTCATGGGTGATACGTTGGAGGGTATTATCGGATGTTTAAATGGTGAACATTAATACCTAGCCTTATTGGAGGGTAATCCTAGAATATTCATTGGTGAACACAACTACCTAGACCTGCTGGATGGTAAGCCTGTAAGATAAGATAGTAAATTCTAGTACCCCACCCCACTAGAGGGTATGAAAAAAAGAGAAGATGATAAATGCCACTACCCATCCCCACTAGAGGGTATGGAAGTACTGCTCTAGTGATTCTGATAAAGTCACATCCATCAATTTCCTCGTTGAACAACACTAGATGAGCATCGAGTTTGTAACACCTCACTTCATTACCTGGAAGCCTCAAAAGAGATCACCATCATTCATGACATTGAAATACATCTAGGATTGAATATTTATTTTCCCAAAATGGACAACCAGTGAAAAGAGCACTTTTCACTACATCACACCTGAAAGAGCCTTCATGGGGCCCACACTCTGACCCCAAACATCCAATTCTCCAATTTATCATAATAGGACCATCTCAAAAAGAAGGTCAGATTTCCGTAGATGACGTTTCAAATATACACTTGGTTCAAAAGTTATGGGCATTTGAATCTTCACAATGGGGGGTGTTACGGGGCCGGTGGACCGACTCGTGGCTGGTCTGGCCAACAACCAACCTGTAGGGTGGGTCCCGACCCACATTTCTAGACCGACCCATTATGGATGGGCCCAGAATGTTATTCCTTCCAAGCAAATATGACTAGAATAACCCATGTTGGCCCAACCCGCTCGCTAACACAGCCCGACCTACTTGAAACAACGAGTCCGACCCATGAGTTGGTCACCAACCATGTCGACGAAGCTGACTGATCGCATGATTGGACGTGGTGGTCCCTGCCTGCATCCATTCCACAAAACCCCATCTGTCCGACTGTTCGGTCCATGTGGCACCCCACGTTGTGACAACACTAGACTATGGTGTCACCGCCACTTCGCAGACTGCCGCCAGAGTGGACCACTCTAGAGTGGCCCACTACTGGCCACTGTGCTAGCAGAACCCCTATGGTGCCTGGGTGGTCCATTCCACTGATCTCTATGCTCAATCCATTTTCCCGATCGTGATTCTATTTGCGGATCGAGGATCCTTAAGTCGATGGCTTTATGGCACTGCCCTCTGATTATTCATCCATTGGTGGATGGTTGTGCCCAAATGTTATGGTCGATGTCTGTGAAGAATGAATGATGAATGATGATTTAAACATAGATAGTTGGCCATGTTCATGGGACCATTGATTATTTTTCAATAAAACAGTGAACATAAACCTATAAATTCAATATTCAATCTAGAAATTGAATTGTAACTCAAAATGAGATACATCTTACCTCAATTTAGCCGTTCTTTGTAGGCAACACATCCACGATGCTCCTACTTCGATCCGCAAAGTTCCAGAAGATATATCCCCACGACCTGATAAATAAAAATGAAGAAAAACTAGAGGGGGTGAAAGCTTATTTTTATAGAGAAAATGAATTAAGGATAACCATAATCCCAAATCCCCAATTAATTATTTATAGGAGCTCTATAGAGCATAATATCTGAAACCGTCAAGCCCCCGAATTTTATGTCACACATGTGAAAAACACCCCATTATAAACTCAACGGTGGTATCATATATCCAATCTGAGACCCTCCACCCATTTAATTTGATTTTACATGCCATCCAGGGTAAAATAATTAGGTTTAATTAATTTAATTATGATTTTTTCCTTCTATATATTGTTACATAGATGTCTCATGTCAATGAAAGTTATTCCTCGCCTAGGGTAAATGCTGCGTTTCAGACTCAACAGGATCGTCTGATTATTGACCCAAGGTACCATTTAAGTGATATCAAGTTTCCATTGAATGAATAGTATAAAATATACATAATATTATTATAAAATTAATTTCAGTCACAATGGGTCTTGGAATTGCACATCGTCTCACAACCAAACTGTGGAAATATATAAAGAAATATTTAAAAAAATTAAAATAAAAAAACCAGGACTCTACATAATTTTCTCCATCAAGTTCTTCATCCTTGAAAAGTAAAAAATAGTGCAATAAATAGTGATACAAACCCCTCATCTCGCTCTCCCTATCCAAATAACACTTCGGCTTATTTCCGTGCTTCTGTAGTATGCGAACTAAGTGGATGGACCATCCAAGTAAGGTTCGCTCTGGTCGATCCTTGATCGCCATTGGGTGCATCGCAAATGTGGATCCATATTTATTGTTCAAATCTCCCCAGTAAAAGAAGTGAATATGACCATTCATGTATCACCTCAGCTGTGAAACATGTAAGATTCCATGTACCCGCTCTAGTTGTGGGGGTAGAGAAAGGAAATTGGAAACCTCACAAACCCTCCGCATGATCTCGAACAACCCGATGAACCTCGAGGATAGCTTGCCTCCCCATATGGACTTATGTATTCTATGTCATGGGGAGCCTCCTCAAGAAGACACAGTCTCTCTACTGTAACTCCAAGGGCCTTAAAAATGGTATGTGTACAATTTTTTCTCCTATAGGCCATCTTCATCCCTTTAGAGAAGACATGCCCCTTCTTCGTTAAGGAATTCACCAACTTTGGGCCTATGAGGGATGATTCTCCAACCACTTTCCAACACAAGGTTTACATAAAGGGTCTCCAATATAGGGCCTCATATGGATCCCAGTTGATGGAAGATCCATAGATATAGTTTTACATAAACTCTATTAAAGTTATATGATCTTCCTAGATCTGGACGTAATCTAACACATAATCCCATAACATATCCTCTAACACCTGGATAGTGTGCTCGGTCTACCCTTCAGCTTGGGGGGAAAATAATGTACTCATATGAAACTAGGTCATGAATGTCGTATGCATGAATCTCCACAAATGTGACGTTAACTGCATGTTACGACCATATACAATTGTTATGGGAACCTCGTGAAGGTGAATGATCTATCGCAAGTAAAAATACCAAAAAATCTCACCCAAAATATGCTCTCTGATAGCAAGGAAGTGTGTATATGAGGTAAGTCGATCTATTATCACCCATATAGAGTCATGTACTTTCATTCTGCCTGGAATCCCTAAGAAAAATTTCATGGATATGTCATCCCACTACCACTTTGGGATATTGAGAGGCTGCAAAAAACTCACTAGAACCTGATGCTCAACATTCAATTGGAAACATGTAAGGAATAATGAGATGAACTCTGCTACACTTCATATCACGATGAACCACAAAAACTAACATTGAAGATCCATGTAATTCTTCCCCAAACATGGATTTTTAGCTAAGGGTTAATTATGGAACTCCCATCTTACATACTCATGTATCGTGATTGGAATCAATGTTCTTCCCAAGAACAAGATCTAATGATTCCCACCATAAGATTACCCATCATGGGAATTGACAATAGTTATTTGGTTATATAGAAATTCACAGTTGATATCTCCCTACTGAGACACTGACACATACTCATATAGAGAAGGATTCAGCACAATCGATAGTAGAAAAAATGTATAGTCCCTTTACACCAGCGTAAGCTACATAGAAGCTAACTAGTCTGAAGCTTCCTACACTAGGAAATCATGAGAATTATTACTATGGGAATCTGAAACAACATTTCCCTTGCATATGGTATATATAATATTGAGCACATAGTCTTATAGTAACTCCAACTAGTGTCGCTGCCTTAGATTTAGATCACTATGGGTAACGATATTCCTAAGGCTCTAGTGGTATGAGTAAACCACAACGATATCCCCTATTAGGTAGTGTCTCCACACCTTTAGGGTGAATACTTACACTATAACATCTAAGTAATGATTCAGATAGTTATTCTCATGGGGTCTCAACTACCTCGTCCCGTATGTGATGACTACCCATCATTGAATCAAAATGAAACTAATCCCAACTCGTATGGAATCACAATAAACTACTAACTCAACGCCTTCTTATGGGAGTATCATAACTAGAGAACTCATTCATATCTACCTCAACTCCTCATAGGCCTTCTAGCACCTCTCAAACCAGGTAAAAATATGTCCCTTCTGTGTTAGGGCAGTCAAAAGTATTCCAAAAATTGCTGGAAGTACCTGAAATACCCAGAAAGCTTCACAACTATAACAAATTCTTGGGTGGATCCCAAGAAATAACCGCCTACATCTTCATAGAATCCATGGAAAAATCCTCATTAGAGATGGCATGCCCCAGAATGTGAACCTCATGTATCCAAAAAATAGAACTTTGAAATCATTCCAAAAAGATGGTGCTCTTGATGAAAAATCAAGTATCATTCTGAGATTCTCAGAATGATCGTCCACTAACACCGACTAAATGAGTACGACATCTATGAAGAAAATAAAAAACCAATCCAAGTATGGTTGGAATACAAGGTTCCTCATGGACATGGAAATGGTGTGGGGTTTTTTGTCATACATGAGGGAATCACTAAGAAATAGTAATGTCTATTGCAACTACAAAAGGCTAACTTCGCAATATCAGCCTCACGAACCCATAGATGGTGGTGGTAAGATCATATATAAATATCGGAAAATCATTTCCCATCTATCAAGTGGTCTATCAGTTTGTAGATCAAGTTAAAGGGGTGGGTTTTCTTTATCATGGCCTGATTCAGGAGACTATAATCAAATATATGTGGCAAACACCCATCTTCCTTCATTAGGAATAGAATAAGAGCATACTAGGGGGACACACAAGGTTTGATAAAATACTTATTACAATGTTCCTCCAAATTAAAATGTAGTTTTCAGAGAACTGTATATATGCAACAGATGATATTGTGGTGGTACCTGGTTGAAAATCGATGATAAAAATCCAACAACCACCTTAGAGGTAGTCCTTAGAAAACTATGGGGAATACATCCAGGCAGTCCTCTACTACTAATGGAACCCTGGTTCTTGTGGATAACACTAAAACAAGGTTCAGACTCATCAATAGATGGGTAAAAGGTTCCTGTTTCTTACTCACAACTGTCACCTAATAGTCTTTGAGGCCTCATTCACCATATATTGTGATCCTCATTCCATCACTGTGTAAGAATTTTACAAGTCTACAATGATAGTTAATCATGGATTGATCCATGTAAATAAAATTTATGCTCAATATAACATCATAAGATTCCATCATGATGACCAGTAGTTCCCACATGAACATTTATCCACCAATGGAAATCTCAATATTTGTAATGATGAGAGTTATATAAGAATAACTTCCCATAAGAACCACAAGACCAACCTGTCATGATAGCACATCTACTAGGAGCTCCAACTCTAATACTAGGAGTAATGAGATAAAGGATTGACTGCAACCTGTGTCATCTAATACTGAATCAAGAGTAGAATAAAAACATACCATACTTTGGATCATCTCATGTGGTGGATGATCATAGAAATCCATATACTCATGCAACTCGTGGCCCTGACTGCTTTCTCCCTAAGTCTGACGTTGGCCACTCAATGGTGATGGTGGTAGAAACTAGTAACATTGTCCCCCACCTATAGCTCCTCATGCTCGTTCCCCTCTACCAACACCACCACCCTAGGGACCAATCTTTCCATGACACTACCTCTGCCATGGTATTCAAACCGATGCTACCCAGGATTCTTAGCTCATTGGGTCGGGCTGTCTCACACCAAGTGACCATGCCTATTACATGCATTGGATCATCCCTCTCTGACCTGAACAAATGTTTTGTTCTACCCTACAACCATTTGAACATCTGAAAGATCCTAATCATGGAAAGGTCTCCTACATCACGACTCTACCAACTGACGTCGACGAACTGTTGTGGATGTCCCCACTATGATGTGACCACTGTCAATCTTAGACGACTTGAATTCCTTTGATATGAATATCTCATTCACGAGTGCCTATTCCAGTACCCCAACATGGGTAGGGATGCATATGGTCATTATTCTTGAATGAATCTGTAACTCCACGACCCCAGTTACCCAAATTCGGTGCATTATTACATAATATTGGAATGATCACAAAAGATCAATTCTCAAAAGACTGATTTGTTTAGTTGCCTTGGAAACACAAGAAATATTCCTAAGTCTTACATTACATTATAATTTTAAAAAAACTATAACAACATCTTGTCTTCTTATCCCCTCATACTATCCCTGTAGGTCATTCATAAAATACATCTTCACATCCTGGGAAAAATTAAAACATTGAAAGGGGTGAGCTCAGATGCTCAGTAAGGATAACAATATAGCAGAAACATTCATAAATAAACATAAACATTTAAGGAAATGCATAACTCAAACAAAAGCCTTTTAAACATGAACTCCATCATAATATGGCGAAGATAAAATTAAATAATTCCATTAACTTATTCACATGGATATTCAACTAGTAGAATAATCACATGCAATATCAATAACCACTATAATAATGATGGAATTCATAATTCCATACTATCATTACCACGTACCCAAGGCCTCGTTCCAAGACTACAAATAAGATTTTTTCAAGGCCTCATGCCAGGACACTATTTTATCTCATGAGACCTACCGATGCACCAAGGAGCTATAGTGGGCTCCACCCATCACTTACTATGTCCAATGCATTCCTTATATGAAAAGGTTTAAACATATCATAAACAATGCCCAAGAACCATAACATAATCGTATCACATAAAACATGCATAAAGGAAACATAAAATTTCCACATTTCAATCACAAGATATCAATACAACATATTGATATAATCAAAACATTATCAATACCATTTTGATTACCAAAATAAAATAAAATTAAAACATTGTATTTGTTTTTCATTAAAAAAAGTTATGGCTTGTAGAGGAAGCCAAAACTCAAATAATGGTCATGGTGGCGGAAAAGTCGTCGTTGCCGCATACATAAGACAAAACATTACTTTTGTTGTTTAGTAAAAACGCTTCGTATAAAAAGATTCCTTTTTAATAAAAGTAAAATTCAATGGGGTTTATACCCTGTATAATTGAAAGTTGTGTATAAAATAATATATGCCCCAATGAAAGGAGAATGAGACGAAGTCCCTTACCTCATGTACGACTTGACTCGATCATTCTTTAATCTCCTGAATAATAAACTACAGTTAATATGTAATTTCTTAAAAACCTTTTTCAAGTTCATTATTCCTTTTATATCACTTATTACCATGTTATTAACATTATGTAGTCATTTAAGTTAATAATGGTCGTTTTGTTGATCTTTGGTACTTGAGTGAACAATAAACTTATTAAAATTACAAGTTGTTTATGTCGTAAAATTTCCATTATCTCTAGGATTATATTCATGATGTATATATCTTATATATCCAGTATATACATGAATTTATAATATTATATAATATTTAGAGGTAAGAAATTAGATGCACCGTTCATGGAGACGGTAAGCCATACGTACACATGAACTCTTCTTTCATTTCTATTTTGTATTTAATGGAATGAAATCTTAATGATATAATGGTATATCATAATTAAAATATTATATGATATATATTATCATTAACTCCATCCTTCATACATCCCACATATGGCATTAACAATTCAAATCTCATTGATGGGGTGGTAGTCCCCACTTCCTAAAATGAAATTATCGCATTTACCCATAATGGAAATGATAAAGGTATGACATAAATGAAAAATACTGAATCATAAGGAAAAAATAAACATAATATATATCATATATAAATATAGTGACATCTGAATGGCCATAATGAGAGGTGTTAAAAGAAAATTGAACAATCATCATTTCATGAGGCAGTAATTCGCCACCCATAGAAAAAGTATGTTCTTTAACAATTAGATGGAGGTGTGTGTAAGTGTAGTTCGAATCCTTATCATAACAACATCCATGTATATTGAGGATATTGGCGTTGTTAAAAAAGAAGATAATAACAATAGTTTAGGGGTTTGGAGAAGCAAAAAAAAATAATAGAACATAAGAGAAGACATTACCTTTAAATCAGGTAACACTCCTTGGTTTGAACCAAAATGCATTATTGAAGAGCTTTTTGCCTAAGTTGATGCTTCTAGGAGTAACATATGGGAGTTTAGAGAGTATTTGGTCAGAGTTTTTCTGATCCAAATGGCTTTGATGGTGTGAATAAGGTGGTAGAGGTGGGGGCCTTTTATAATAGGAGAGGAGGGGATCTTTTTGGAAAGATTGAAATGATACTTTATTATGAAATTATTTTATGATTTTAAAGGTCCCACAGTTATATATTTCGAGGATAAGGTGATAAGGGTTATAAATACACCCATAAAATAGTCTTTAGACATGTGTAAGTCTTATATGTTACCTTATCTTTTCATTTTATTTAAATCATTCATTAATGAGGTAATCATTTCATCATCATGGTGTCATAAATAAATTTATTTATTTAATGTCTAAAAATTATAAAACAAATACCATGATGTAGGAAATATTTTTAGATTTATAATGAATATTTATAGTCTAAGAGATCATTTATGTTGGGAAAATTAATTTTTTTACCTAGGTTTTACATACTTTTGTTATATTTTCCTTTCTTTAAAAATAAAATTATAATATGTCAATATTACACAGAAGTAATTCCATGGGGTCCCTAAGTTGGAAAAAGGCATCACATGGTTGCCCATGACACAACCAATAGCATTATTACACATTTTGGGGTCATTTTATATTATTATAATTTTATTTCATTACACTTAACTACCAGATTACTAATTAATCATGATAATTAAAGATAATTGTCGTCGTTACTATTCATAATGTCCAAAAACAAAAGAGTCTTAATTACATAATTTGGACCCTATGATTAAAAATATGGAATATTTTTTACCAAATTCCAAACAATGATATTTCAGTAATTAATTTAAAAATAATTCTCGTTGTCAAAACCAAAGATGAGTTTTTAAGAAGTATAATCTATCAAAAGAGTGACTTGTTTTTACATCTAATTGAAAAGTGACATTACTTAAAATTATCAAAATTGTATAAAGTGATAAAAATAATAAATCAATTATACATTAAACCGAATTAAAATGACAATCTAACTATATAAATAAATTTGTTGAAAAGGCAGTTTTGAATTAAAATACAACATTTTTCACTATTCATTAAAATATGAACATTATCAGAAAAAAACCCAAAAATCACCCTATGCTATATTTGATATTCCAAATTAAAAAATGATGTTCATTTTACCAAATTTAAAACATAGAAGTTTCATTAATAAATTATATATTTAATTCCCGTTGTACAATCAAATAGCGTGTTTTTATGAAACAATATCTATCAAAAGATTGATAATTGTTTATGTCTAATTTCAAAGTGAAAATAATTATAATGACCACCATTGGATAAAACTATTAAATTATATTCTAATTTTACTTTAAATCCTGTCAATAATATAATTTATCACTATAAATATTTTTTATTAAAAAATTTGTTTTTAAGTATTTTTCACTATTCATCGAAAATTGGATGTTCTCAAGAAAATTACCAAAAATTCCACTTAGGCTAATTTAAATATTATGAATCCAAAAATGAAGTCCATTTTGAAATATAAAATTTATATAATACAAAAATTGGGTATTACTATTCATAACTGCTACTTTGATTGGTCGCGGTGTGTTAGAATCTCCAACTTGCATACAATGCAAGCTATTGCATTATTGAAAGATAAGCGTACTATGGAATCTTGTGGTGTTACATTTTCCCCTCCTTCAATAAATTGCGTCCTCTCAATTTGAAATTATTCTTTGAAAATAAAATGTTGAAAATATAAAATACCTTTGTTGAAAACCCACCTCGGAAATAAGGTTAATAAAATTTAGCCGTAATAAGAGGGAATGGGAAATAAAAAGTCACCACCAAATTATGATATCGATTAGGAGAACATTTGTGGCAATTAGAGACACATAATTGGAGGAAAAAATAAAAATTTTTAGGGGTTGATTGAGGTCATCAATGACAAACAATTTTAAAATTGAGGGACTCAAAGCCATCAATCTATAATGAAAATATCATCAGTTCGACAAAACATAAGGTATTAGGATAACACATTTTTGATTTAATATCACTTCCCTAATGTTTCAGAATTAATTTCTTCATAGAATAAGATATATATATATATATATATACATGACAAGTATAATTTCATAGCTCAACAAATTTATACCACAAACTCATATTTCACTAAAAATGACAATTGAACACAAAATATTATATTTATCCTAATCATATAATGTTCCAAATATTAACACATACCATGGAGAAAAATATTTTATAATAACTAGGGACTTCTTGTAGGCTAGTGGTAGGTAATAAAGGCATGTCGCACTATGGTTGTGGGTTCAATTCCCACGGCTTTGTCTGATGCGATGGGTTATCCCCCGACCTGCAGGTTGTCCTTTTCCTAAAACTATAGTATAATAATATTCCAAAAGTAATCTTCAGAAATGTTTTAACCATAAACAATACTATCCAAAGTTCAAATTAATCCATTCCAACCTTTATAGTTATCCAGTATACCTCTTATCAAACTATCTAAATGGTCTCTAAATTCCAAAATCAATTGTAACTTCAGATTCCCCAAACAATGTAATGATTCTCTTATTGCCACATACTAAAAATTTGATTTCATTCATCATTTTAAAACCTTAATGAAGAAAACAAGTATTGCAGTACAATCCTAATATATATCACATTTTTTTATAACCATAATATATTTATTGAGTCCAAAAAAACAAATACAATAATTATTTCACATCAACTATAGTAACAACATAATATTGGCCTCGATCCCTTGGACTATTCTGAGGTAAGTTTCCCTAACTCTTAGTAAATTGATTTTCATAATGAACTATTTCTCTACAATTGTAGCATTCATCAGTGATAGACTCTATCTTTCCCTTGCAATCACGAGCCTGGTGACCTTTTTATCCACATTTATAGCAATCTCCCATTACATTTTGGCACGTATCGGGGTGATTCTTCCCACAATTATTGCATAATGGAAAATCCTTCTTTTCCTTTATCCCATTACTTATCTCCTGTTCCACTATTCTCTTCTTCTCTTGCTTTACTTTATTGTCATATGATTTAGATAATTCCTTTTCTACCTTGATAGAACAAGAGACTATATCTTTGTACGATGAGAAGGATTGTGATACTAAACCTCGATGGAGAAATGTTTTTCACCCATTAAAGAAACAATAAATTATACTTCTTGGGATACGTATATAATCTTCATCATGCCTCGCTAACCTTGTAAAGTTAGACTCATACTTTGCAAAATTCTCGTTCTCCTTTTGCCTCAGACTCAGAAATTGTCTTTCTATATCCGATAAATGGTCATGAATAATGTATTTTTCTATGAAAATTTCTTCAAAATCTCCCAATTAGATACGGGATATATCATCATCTTCCTTTGTATTTTTAATCAATGAACACCATTAATCATCATATCCAGTGAGGTGGTAAACTACCATGACAAATATTCCCTTTCATTACTCCCTAAAGCCTGAAATATTTTCTCTAGGTAATTTATCCATTTCTCAGCTACTAATAGATTTTTACCCCCATTAAATTTTGGTGGTTGTTGCCTCATGAAGCGATATAACATTGATCCTCCACGTTGCGGATCAGGTTGATCCATACGAGTAAGGTTATTATTCATAACCTGAGTGAGTTGTCCCAGTATGGTAATAAGCTGGTCAGCACCAGTTGTATCACCATCTCCACTATAATTCTCTTGAGCAGGATTGAAATCCCTACATGGAGTGCATGCATTGATACAGTTTCCATTCCTTCCACCAAGCACCATTTCTAAACAATGGCTTAAACGAGATCAGTTCATGAATCAAAATACATAATTCCATACTTGTAAAACACTTAACATAAATTGAACTATTTATGGATATAATTCATAATTATAAAAAGAAATATTTTCTTTGAGGAATTATATACTCATAAACCCTTTATAATGGGTTTTAAAGAAAATGATAATTATCCAAAGCATATCCCCTATGAGTGTCATAACCAAGAGTATAGCAAGGCCTTGTTGTCGTGCACCGGTTCATGTTCGAGTCTAGCTCAAAGCGGTGTTTTTGGGTTTTACCCCTAGGTACATCTATTCCAGAGCCGCCTCTACCTGCTCATATCTAGACAGTGATGTATTTTTCAGAAAACTCACAAAATATCTACAATACCAAAATTCTAGAAGTTCTTCTATAATAATCCTCAAGGTCTATCTTAGGTCTATGTGCTATAATCAGAGTTTATCTAAATCTAGCTTCCAAGGATAGTACTAAACTTCCTATAATACCAACTATAACACCCCAACCCCAGTTAACCAGAGTCGGTGCATTATTACATAATATTGGCATAATCACAAAAGATCATGACTCGAAAGGCCTATTAGTTTAGTAGCATTGGAAACACTAGATATATTCATAAGTATTAAATTACATAATAAAATGAATAAACACTAAAAAAACATTTTGTCTTAATATACCCTCATACTATCCCTGCAAGTCATTCATAAAATACTTCTTCACATCCTGGGAAAATTAAAACATTGAAATGGGTGAGCTCAGATGCTCAGTAAGGATAAAAATATAGCGAAATCTTTCATAAATAAACATAAACACTTAATGCAATGTATAACTAAAACAAAAGACTTTTAAACATGAACTCCAGCATAATATGGAAAAGATAAAATGAAATAATTCCATTTACTTATTCCCATGGATATTCTACTAGTCAAATAATCACATGGAATATCAATAACCACTTTCATAATGATGGAATGCATAATGCCAGACTATCATAACCACGTAGCCAAGGCCTCGTTCTCAGACTACAAATAAGATTTTTTCAAGGCCTTATGCAAAGACACTAGTTTGTCTCATGATACTACTGATGCATCAAGGAGCTCTAGTGGGCTCCACCCGTCACTTACTAAGTCCATTTCATTCCTTATATGAAAAGGGATAAACGTATCATAAACAATGCCCAAGATCCATGACAAAATCTTATCACATAAATCAGGCATAATGAAAACATAACATTTCCACATTTCAATCACAAGATATAAATACAACAGATAGATATAATCGAAACATTTTCAATACCATTTTCAATACCAAAATAAATGATAATTAAAATATGGTATTTATTTTTCATTTAAAAAATGTTATGGATTTTAGAGGAAGTCGAAACTCAAATAATGGTCACAACGGTGGAGAAGTCGTTGTTGTCGCATACGTAAGACAAAACATTCCTTTTGTCGTTTAGTAAAAACACTTCATATAAAAAGATTCCTTTTTGAATAAAAGTAAATGTCAAAGGGGTTTATACACCATATAAGAGACATCTGTGTATAAAATAAAATATGCCTCAATTATAGGAGATTGAGATGAAGTCCCTTACCTCGTGTCCGACTTGACTCAATCGTTCTTTAATCACCTGAATAAAAAACTAGAGTTAATATCTACTGGATTAAGAACCTTTTTCAAGTTCATTATTCCTTTTATATAGCTTTGTACAATGTTATTACCATTATGTAGTCATTTAAGTTAATAATGGTCCTTTTATCGATCTTTGGTACTTGAGTCAACAATAAACCTATTATAATTACAAGCTGTTTATGTGGTAAAATGTCGATTATCTAAAGAATTATATTCATTATTTAGATATCATATATATCATATATATCCAGTATATATTTTCATTTATAATATTACATAACATTTAGAGGTAATAAATGAAATGCCCAGTTCATGGAGACGGTAAGTCGTACGTACACATTAACGCTACTTTCATTTCTATTTCATATTTAATGGAATGAAATCATAATGATATAAAGTTATATTATAATTCCAGTTTAATATTATATATAATATCATTAAATCCATCCATTATACGTCCAACAAATATCATTAACAATTCAAATCACTTTGAGGGGGCGGTAGTCCGCACTTTCTAAAATGAAATTATCGCGTTTACCCATAATGGAAATCATAAAGGTATTCCATAAATGAAAAATACAGAATCATAAGGAAAATATAAACATAATATATATCATATATAAATATAGTGACATCTTAATGGCCTCCATGAGATGTTTTAAAAGAATATTGAACAACCATTGTTTCATGAGGTAGTAATCCGCCACCCACAAAAAAAGTATGTTATTTAACCAGTAGATGGATGTGTGTGTAAGTGTAGTTTGAATAATTCTTATAACATAATCCAAGTATATTTAGGATACTTTTTTTGTTAGAGAGAAATGAATAATAATAGTTTATGGGGTTGGAGAAGAAAAATAAAACAAAAGAACATAAGAGAAGACATTACCTTTAAATCGGGCAACTCCCCTTTATTTGAACCAAAAGGGTTTCCTGAACAGCATTCTGCCTAAGTTAAGGCTTCTAGAAGTAAGAGAGGGGAGTTGAGAGAGTATTTGGTCGGATTTTGGCCAAGCCAAATGGATTTGAATGTGTGAATAAGGTGGTAGAGGTGGGGGCCTTTTATAAGAGGAGAGGAGGGGCTCTTTTGGAAATATTGAAATATTACTTTATTATGAAATGCTTTTAGAATTTTAAAGGTACCACAATTATATATTTCGAGGATACGGTGATAAGGTTTTGAAATTCACCCATACAATAGGCTTTAGACATGTGTATGTTTTATATTTTACCTTATTGTTTCATTTTATTTAAATCGTTCATTAATGAGGTACAACAACATCATCATGGTGTCATAAATAAATTTATTTATTTAATGTATAAAAATTATTAAAAAATACAATGATATAGGAAATATGTTTTTCTTTCAAATTAATATTTATAGTCTATGAGATCATTTATGTAGGGAAAATTAACATTGTTTTACTTAGGTGTTACAAGCTTTTGTTATATTTTCCTTTCTTGAAAAATAAAATGATAAAATGTCATTATCACACCAAACTAATTCTATGGGGTTCCTAAGTTGGCACAAGGAATCCAATGGTCGACCACAACACAACCAATAGTATTAGGACACATGTTGGGGTCATTTTATATTATTATGATATTATTTAATTACCCTTAACTATCATATTACTAATTAATCATGATAATTAAAGATAATTGTCGTCGTTACTATTCATAATGTCCAAAAAAATATATTAATTACATAATTTGGACCTTATGATTCCAAATATGGAATCTTTTTTTCCAAATTCCAAACATTGAAATTACAGTAATTAATTTAAAAATAATTCCCATTGTCAAAACCAAAGATGGGTTTTAAGAAATATAATCAATCAAAAGATTGACTAGTTTTTACATCAAATTAAAAAGTGAAATTACTTGAAATGAAAAAAATTGTATTAAGTGATTAAAAAAATTATTCAATTATCCTTTAAAACCAATTAAAATGAAAATATAACTATATAAATAAATTGGATGAAAATGCAGTTTTGAATTAACATATAACATTTTTCACTGTTCATTAAAAAATGACCATAATCAAAAAATAGAAAAAATTCACCCTATGCTATATTTGATATTCCAAATTCAAAAAAGATGTCTATTTTACCAAAGTAAAAACATAAATGTATCATTAATAAATTATATAGTGAATTAACGTGGTACAGACAAATAACATGTTTTTAAGAAACAATATCTATCAAAAGATTGACAATTGTTTACGTCCAATTTCAAAGTGAAATTAATTTAATGACAACAATTAGATAAAATGGATATATTATATTCTAATTGTAATTTAAACCACTAAATTTTATAATTTATCACTATAAATTATTTTTATCTAAAAATTTGTTTATAAGTATTTATCACTATTCATCGAAAATTGGATGTTCCCAGAAAAATACCAAAAATTCAACTTAGGCTAATTTCAATATTCCGTATCCAAAAATGAATTACATTTTGAAATATAAAATTTATATAATTAAAAAAGTGGGTATTTCTATTCATCACGACTTCTTTGATTGGTCGCGCTGAGTTAGAATCTTGAACTTGCATACAATGCAAGATATTACATTATTGAAAGAGAATCATACCATGGAAGCTTGGGGTGTTTCAGGATCTCTTAGTGAAGACCCTGCTCACACTTTCATTCTTGGAAGTAACTATCCTATATCATACCCTGGAAGTAGCATGCAAGGTTAGTAAACCTATTCTTGTACACAACCACTATCATGGATCCCTTCTACAGCCCAAATCTCTTAAATCCTGATGAAGAATATGTATGAGGGGATATAGTCCACAAAAAATAGTTGTTGGAACTCATCCTTTGATAGATTCATCTCATCATGCATCTATGTGATGAAATTCCACCATCACCCAGCCAGCCCAAGAAAAAGCTCGGCTGCCAAAGCCAGCATATGTTCTGTTGATGTACCAACCAGCCTAAATCGGTGGACTACATAATCCAACCAGTCCTCTGCAGCTAAGGAATCTAGATCATCTTGAAACCTCAATGGAATATGGCGCTAGAACTCACCAAGAGTGCCCAACCTTCTCTCATCCTCAGCCTATTCCACTGGTATTAACATCTACTCAACTAGTGAATTTTCTTCTACTAGTACACCTAGTTAATGGAAACCAATTGATGGTTATTATACTAAGGCCTCATTGCTCGTAAGGTCCTAAAAACCATACAGAGCTGGTAAAACGGCTTACATTATTTACGGAGGCATCCAGAATATTATCAAGGAGTAATGTGTTTATATGAGAAAATATATATATATATATATATATATATATATATATATATATATTAAGAAAAAAGGGGATCTGACTCAACAATAAAAATAAAATACACAATCCTATATGATACATGTACCAATATTCCCAGCAATAATGTCTCAGGGCGCCATATCAACATGCAGGTGATCAGGGTCCTAGTGAATGGCTTTATCAGCCATCACACCATCACTGGACACCCTGGCTTAAGAGACAATCTCAAGAAACAAAAAAACTATTGGCCTAAACCCAACCAATTTTTTTAGGGAATGTCTAAACAAAGTACAAAAGAAGAAACCTCCTATGATTCCACTTTCTCATGACTGAGAAAGTATCGGGAATCAAGCCGCAACTACTGCAAGTTTGCCTCCACAGTCTAGTGGGTGGATACTAGTGCCAAAGGCACAAAAACTCAAAGAGGATTTTTCTTAACTACCCACACACACACACATACATTTAGATCGAACAAAAGGTGTAGAGGGAAAAGAATGTAAAATATGCAAACTCATAAAAATAAACTAGAGCATGCATAGACAACTAAAATAGTAGGAGTACTGTAAAGTATGTTGAAAGGGGAAAAGGGAAAAAATAAAGGCCTAATTGAAGAAAATACACAATATGACAGAAAATACAATATAAAATTACTAATGAAGCCCCACCACTAAACCCCAGTTATGAACACTACACGCACTCAAATCTGCCATATCCCTGAGATCTTTTGGATTCATGATCAGAACATTCTATCATCTACATAAAACAAGATAGATGTGGGTAAAGACCATGAATGGGTGTGTATAAACATACATAGCGGGACTCCTCAAAAATAAAGGGGAATAGGTATGAGATACAAGATGAATGTAAGTGAAACAAATAAAACATGGTACAGTTAAAGAATGTCTCTCAATGTAATAAAAGATATAATTAATCTCATACCAACACTAGGAGCTAGAAATAGTGGGAAGTTGAAATTATCATTGAGTCTTTGGTACCTATAATAAGAGAGTAGAATCATCCAACCTTGTGATACTAGACATGAAAAGCACATTCCATTCCCCGTGTGTCTTTTCTTCTTGTAGAAGAAGAGTTACCAGATCATGGAGAGTGGGTACTGTAATTGGTTATTTATATATATGATCTAACAAAAGAAACCCAAATTGGAGAGTAAGGGGATCTCCATCTCCCATATAAACCTAGGGAAAGAGTCTCCAACTTCTCCACATGAGGCAATAATTTATTCAAAGTATTCCTCATGTCTACCATAAACTTAAAGTCAAAGGGGATCAAAATCCACACCTTGATACTATTGGATTTTGGAGGGTCTGTCTCACTGGCATTGTTTTAGGTCACATCACAAGGACACATATTGGTGGAGTAATTTACCCACTAGCACATGAGTCCATGAATATACCAAAATATAAATCTTCACTAATTCGTCAGTAAACACCACTACCTAACCCCGCTGAAGGGTGATATACTAGAGGGTAAGACCTAAATAGAAAATGCTAACTACACTATCTTGTCTTGCTAGAGGGTAATCCCAAAAGAGTCTTCAGTGACCACCACTACAAAGCCCCACTGAATGGTAAGCCAAGAAGAGAAGAAGATGAAGGCCACTTCCAATCCCCACTATATGGTATGTTTTAAAGAGAAGAGGGTGAACACCACTAATAATCCCCAATATATGTTATAATGGTACTGCTCTGAAGATTTTGAAAACATCAGAGTCGTCACTACCATAATTGAAAAAATACTAGACGAGTGTCATGTTTGGAACACCATGTTTCGCAACTGAGAAGCCTCGATAGAGGTCACCATCACGTGTTACGTAGAAAGACATGCAGGATAAACTATTTATTTTCCCAAAATGGAAAACCATTGTAAAGATCATTTTTTCAGTGCAACATGCCTAAAAGTGACTTTATGGGCCCCACAATCTGACCCCAAACTTATAATTCTCAAATTTTCCTAAATTCATCCATCACTAAATGATTGTCACATTTTCATTGAAGACACCTCAAACGGACGCTTGGTTCAAAAAATATGGGCTTTTGAAACTTCATAGGGGGGGTGTTACGTGGCTGGTGGACCAACTCATAGCTAATCCGGCCGACCCATGTCCAACCTATATGGTTGGCCCCAACACACTTGTCTGGGAACCCATACCCTCCCTAGACACCCCACTATTGGACACCCCACCCTACCACTTGGATACCCCTCCCTCCTAGACATCCCTCCCTCTAGAAAACCCCCACCCTCCCTCTTAGACACCCCTACTGAAAACCCCCTCCCTCTTAGACACCCCTCCCTCCTGGAAACCCCCTCCATCATGAACACACCTAGGACATCCCCTCTTATGGACACCCCCAGTCTTTCTCAGGGACACCCCTTAGACACCCCCTTATAAAAACCCCCTGGACAACCCCCTCATGGATACCCCTCCTTCATAGACCCCCAACCTACCTCATTGACACCCCCTAGACACCCACCTTCTGGACACCCCCCATCTCTCCTGGACACCCACTAGATAAACCCCCTATTGGACCCATCCTCCCTCATGGACCCACTCCCTCCAGGAAAACCCCTCTCTATATAATTCCCTCCTCTCATCCCAGACATTCTCTAGTCCTAAACACAACCCCTCACTCTAAAAATCACCCCTCCTCCCCCTGGACACCCCCTTCACTTGAAACAGACAAAAAACAATGGTCCAGACATGAATAGACAACACATGAACATACAAAAAATGATAATCATTTTGGCATTGTAATTTGTATTGTCCAAGAATGAAAAACTATGAAAATATAGTTTCCTTAGTCCAAAGAACTAATAAATTACAACATAAATGAAAGGATGACAATTTTGAGGTTCCAGTGCATGCTGTTAATAATTCTAGTCTTGTGTAGGTAGAAAAGGATTGTTCCGTGAAAATAACCAACTCAGTTGGGTCACCCTAAAAAGATGGGCATGATATTTCATTTATGAATTCACATTTCAATGAAATTGATATGAAGTATAAATATAATCATTAGGAGTATTACAATGAATTAGTTGAAAAAAATGAACCTGATATGAATATTTTTCAGGAAAAGAACATACTTGCTTCATATGATCACAATGGATGGAAAACATTAAAGATGATTATACTATTAAATAAAAGTTCACAAAATCCTATAAAAGAGTTCAAGGGATCGTAATCATTTTTATAAAATAGGTACATGATAGGGGATCTTTTAATAACACACTTTCTACAACTAAAATAGATGTTCATGACTCATTTAATATCCAAATGGATAGGGACCTTTCCACCCTACACCCTGTTCCCCTTGCAACAAAAATGAACACACCCCTACCCCTACAGAACCCATGCACCCCCAAGCATCCTCCCCCTAGCCCTTTTACTTCCTGCGCCCTCCCCCACTCATGCCCACCCCCTGCCCCCACGTCCTGACCCTGGCCACCCCACTTCCCACCCCTTTCTCATTGCAACAGAACCCAATACACCCCATGCAACCCATGCCCCATGTAATGAATCCCAATTCACCCCCTCCATAGTACACCAACTTTCACTCCCATTGAACACCCTCACCCCCTTCCCCTTACAATAAAACCCATTACCCACCTACCACTCCCCTATACATCCCTTGAACCCTCCCCCTCCCCTATCAACAGAACATGGCATAATCCCCTCCCCGTTCCCCCAAAACACCTCTACCCACCCCCTCACCCTCCCCACCCCCTTTATGTAAATTTATTCTATGAACTGTATAAACGTAAGGAAAGAATATATGGGAAAGTTAATGTGAAACGGAGCTATGAAAAGGTTATTCAAGACCTATGTAAAGGTAACACTATGGAAAATGAGACTACATCAAGGTAATCAGTGACCTATGTAATGGTCATATAAGAATGATTGTTGATATATAAGGGTCATCTGAAATAACAAAATTAAGATAACTTTGGGATTACACCAGATGTGTCAAGGTAATTGTGATCCATGGTAGAGATATGGAATCTTTTTCATAGGGTCTGGTGAAATGAAAACGCAGACACACTGTAGTTAATTACAAACAGGTCTTTGATCTTGGGTTATATGTGATATGAGTCATTGCGGCATAATTCTAAGTATATAACTAGGTTTATGGAAGAATAAACTACTAGGATTTGGTGATATTGAGTAGGATCATGCTTAAGAACCGATTAGAGGTTTATTGGGGATGAAGACTAAGCATTAATGTGGATTTTTTTAGGAATGGTCTTGGTGTAAAATGGTGGTTGTGAACTAGTTACATGTGTTTCTCAGCTGAGATGCAGGTTAGTGAATAGAATATGTGTGGTGTTATTGAAAATGGATTGTTTTGGGGATGAAACATAGTGGTGATGCAATAGTCATTCTATGGTGAGATGTTTGAAGTCATGATATCCTATGCTTTTGGTCTTTCATAGGGGTATTGTTACAGAGGTTTGTTGATTGGACATTATTGGATATACATAAGCTTTAGTATGAATCTATAGAAGACATCAAAGAGTGTAATGAGATATGGGTGGGATGAGATCCTTCTTGGTGTTAGCATTTTTAGCGAGTGATTGGATCAACATATGGTTCAATGAGTGCCTTGATGTTTGGATTTGTGTAACAGAAACTGTTTAGAATTCAGAGATGGATAATATTGAGTTATTAGGGAAATGAAAACCATAGTAAATTTTTAGACATGTCTTGAAGAATACCATGGATTCTTAGGGATGAGATTTGTTAAGGTGGGGAGTTTTTAATGCCCCATTTGTTTCGAATTCAATATTTTTTCAGCAAATTTGTTTTTTAATATGATGCATGGGTTGTTTCATAAATTGGAATTCAGATACAGAATCTGAACATTATTTGTTCCTATATGGTATTATTCAATTTGGTTTGTGTCCCCTATTGGTGCCTCTTGGGTTTGGTTGAAGCTGGTGGAGGTTTCGGGGTGAGAAATAACTGGAATTTAAGATACTATATGTAACACCCCGAGATTTTATGAAAAATATTCTTTTTAATTTCACTAATGTCTTGTGTTGTACGCTGCACCAAAAGGAGCTTGCACAACACGCATCCTTGACTTTCCTTGCATTACACGCAATCGCGACCTTCCTCGATAGCATGTGTAGTATGTAATACTGAGTTTCACTAAACAACGATATGCTATTAAAATATTATTAAAATTTTCCGTTATGAATAGTAATAACCACCTTTTAAAATTTTAGAAATTTTAGCTCTCAAAATGGACTTTATTTTTGGATTCGGAGTATCGAATTTACCCTAAGGTGAAATTTTGGTGATTTTCAGATAACTTTCATATTTTGATGAATAGTGAAAATTACTAAATTTTAGTTAAAAACAACTTTTTCAATCGAAATATTTAACAGTGATAAATTATTAATTTGAGTGGTTTTAAAGTATATTTAGAATATATTTTTACAATTTAATACAATGTTGGTCATTGGATGTAATTTCACATTTAAACTAGAGGTAAACAAGTGTCAATCTTTTGATAGATATTGTTTTTTTAAAAACACGCTCTTTGTTTTAACAGCGGGATTTAATTATAAAAATAATTAATGCAACTTCTATGCTATGAATTTGGTAAAATAGACTTCATTTTTGAATTCGGAATATGAAATATATCTTAGGATGAAATTTTGGCATTGTTCTGAAAAACATCAATTTTTGATGAATAGTGAAACTACTATGTGGTAGTTATAAAAATTAATTTCTTCATAAATCTTAATTTTACCGCTTCTGTGAATGGAATTTCAAAAATCCGAGAGACACGGTTGATGTCAGTAAGTAAAATGTGGTTCAATGAGATGAAAATAATTTTTGGTGAATAGTAACTTTTTACTTTTATTTACCACGGTTAAAAGTAAATAGGGTAATTAAAGGTAAAAATGATATTATTATTACCATAACACATGTCCTAATTCTATTGGACAAGTGTAATTCGACCAAAAACAAGCTTAGGAATAAAATATGACCATTTAGGCCCACTTGGATTAGATTAGGACATTTATTATTATTTAATTCAAAGAAGAGTTAAAAGAGTCAAAATCAAAGTTTATTTACTAAAACATTTTTAATATAGGGTTGTATATATGATAAATTTTATTGTAAATATGAATTCGAAAGATAAAACGATTTCCTACATGATGGTATTTTAGTTGTAATTTTTAGACATCCAATAATTTAATTTATTATGACACAAAGATGATGCAGTAATTATCTTATTAATGAAATATTGACATAATTGATATTATAAGTACCAAAATAAATGTAATTTGAGACTTTTTATGAATTCCATTAATTTTATAGGTTACTATGATATATTAGTGTTGATTTAATCAACTTGGTTCGAACATATAATTCTGTTATGACTTTCACAAAAATCATGTATCAAATAGTGTCAAAATTGACACAAAATAGTTTTTAAATAAAATATTATATTATTAATTGTTATTTTATTCCTAAAAATCAAAGGTTCGGCCAAATGACTTAGATAAGGATATATGTATTAATAATATACAATTTGGGGTTCTTTTGGCATGTTATAGTAAGTGTATTAACCATATAGTGAAAGAAAACAAAAAGACACGGGAAAAGTTAAATTATTTAACTTAGAGTTAAATCTAATTGATAAGGTTAAAATAATACCCTAAACTTGTCTAAATCCTATTGGATGATAGGATTTAGACCCATCCCCACTTTATCTTCTAAATAAAACCCTTTGGAACCATTATAAACCGATTTTGACTTTAATATAAAATAATATTTTGAGATATTCCTAAGGTGCCCGTCTCCTCCCTTATAAAAGGACACCTCCTACCCCTCCTCCTCACATCAATTTGAGCACTCAAGATCGGCCAACCCCTGCCAAAATCTATTCTCCACTTCCCTATCAACATCCTAGAGGTTCTGGTCTTCCTCAAAGACAAATATTAGTTCCCTAAGAGGAGGTCTTAAAGAGGTGCTTCAAAGAAGAGGTAATTACCGTTACCAATTCTTTCATCTTTATTTCTTCTTCAACTTCTTCTTCTTAGGTTGTTTCATTATGAAGTAATAACATCAGTATCACTCATATACTGATATGTTATTATATGTATGAAACAACCCTATTTCACCATCTATCCATCCTACGGGAAAAGAAATCACCGCGCGTGTGTACGTACGGAATACCGTCTCCACGTCGTGGTGTAATCTATTTTCCACCACCACCTTACATGGATGGGTATAATGGTGTAAAGAATAACTATACACAGTTATTAAAACATCATATTGATTCTGATATATTGTATAATCCACTCCAATTCAATTCAATATTTATGGAAATGATATCATCGCTCGTGCGTACGTACGAACTACCGTCTCCACGACGCGATGAGATTCATTCTCCATGTTAACCATTTAAGAATGATTATAAAGTATATATAAGAAATAATAATGAAATATATGACATTATAAAGATACTGGATTTATGTATATATATATATGTATGTCATCTACTTACATCCATTCAAGACAATAAGGAAAGGAAAACAGCGTTCATGCGTACGTACGGACTACCGTCTCCATGAACGGTGTTTTTCATTTCATTTATCTATCTATTATATATATATATATACTGAATATATATGATATATAAATCATATTTTATATTCTTGATGTAAGTAAATCATGATATAAGTAATAATAATGTCAAGAACAACAAGTCAAAACACCTACGATAAATGAAACGATTTTACCCAAAACGCTTCTTTAACATAGAATTTACAAAAGAACGGGTAATATAATGTCATAAGTGAACCATATATGATATCATAACAATGAATATGATTCTGTAATAAGTCAATGACATTATTTAAATCATTATACAGGAGGTTCAGACACTTACGAAGCAAATCAAACCTAAGGTAAGGGAAAATATCACAATCTCACTTTTATCTGAGATTGTTTTTACTTTGGTAATTACTGGGGTGTATTTTATCATCCACATACATGTTCCCTAAATATGTAATATTATTTTCATCCTTCTACAATATTTTATATCCAATTTTACCCTTCGGTGAGTTTTTAGTAAATTATATGAAAGGAATCTTTTGTCATTTTTCGTACAAGGTACTTTTTGAATTTTCTGACAAAAGTACTAAGAATGTTTTATTTAACTTATACGGCATGAATGGACTTTTAAAACATTATTTCCAAGAATCTTCCTTTAAAAGTTTTCAAGTTTATTTTTAATCAACTTCTTTTAGTTTATAAATGTATGACATATTAATAATGGAAAAGTGTTTTTGAAGTAGAAAGGATATTTTCCTCAAGAATGAAGTTCAAGTATTTTATCAAAATTATTTTCCATCTAAGATAATAAAATGGTTCTATTTTTATCCCTATTATTACATGGATTTGATTATGTTGTGATGGAAACATTTTTATGAATTCCTTTATCTTATATGAATTGTTTTATGATGTCATGTTGTTTAAGAATCCCATTTTTATTACATGGGTTATGCGATGATGTATGATTTATGATTATGTGGCACACATAAGAAAGGATTCATTATAAGATGGGTGGGACCTATATCTCCCTCCAATGCATTGGGTAAAGATTTTATATCTCATGAGATAGACAGGTCTGGAATGGTAGGTTATACCGTTTCAGTGAAACAGGACTGAAACGAGGGTTACTCGATTCAGAAAGGGACTTTGTCCACTAAGATAGTCTTGGCAATGAGTCTTGACTAACAAGAAATGATTCTCTATGATTATGTGTGAATGCCACAAAGTTTCATGTTTTAGGTTATGATTATTGTGATTACATTTCACTGCCATGATTTACCCCATGTTATTAAATTATGATCTCTTTTGCAGGTTAATATTTCCAAAAGTTATGTGCTTATGTATATGATGTGATTGATATTTTCTTTTGTTTACCCTTACTGTGCATTTGAGCTCACCCTTTTATGTTTTCTTTTCCCCAGGATATAAACAAAGGTTTTAGGTAAAAAAAAGGAAGAACTTTATGGGAGATTTTGAAGATCTCTCACCACGATTAGAAGATTAAATTCTGAGTTTCCAAAGACACTAAACTATTACGATCCTTGTGTGTGTGTTTTTTGTTATGTACTAAGTTTTCCGCAAATGTAATGTAATGTCCATGTATGTTAAGCTTCGGGTCTCTACAGTTGGTATCAGAGGAAAGGTTTAGTCAACCTTTGGAAACTAGGATGCGAAAACGTTAGTGAGATCCCTAGAGATATTTCTATGGTATGTCTAGGGATGTCCCTAATGTTAAGTATGCGTATAAGTTATAGTACTAGAACTACGCTAACGATCATAGAATTAAACCTAAGATGTTAGATATTGAAGGTACTCCCCCTTTATTATGTTGTTTTCCCTAGCATGATTTTTGCCTCTCACACTATTCATTTTGGGTTTTAGAAAATGGCTGGAAACAAGATGATTCACGATAATGGAGGATATGATGGACAATGGAATGATATTCATCATGAGAAACCAAATGAAATGGTATTTGGAAGTCCAAAGATCATTATTATGCCGAATCAACAATCTCATAATATGATCAATAAAGTAAAATTTGGTATGTTTCCTGACTCGGCTAATAAGAGAAAGATGGAGTTTCATGATGATCATAGAGGAAAGAAAGTTCAATTTCCCCTATGTAAATCATGTGGGAAGAGGCATCAAGGAGAATGTTTCAAAGGAACTGGAAGATGCTTTGGGTGTGGAAAAGAAGGACACAAAGCCAGTAAGTGCAAAGGAAAAGGTTTAGTTAACACCAGGGATGAAGATAATGGTATTTCTATGACATCAACAATGGTTAAATTTTTTAAATGTTGAATGTACGGGCATTATGCAAACCATTTCCCTAAGGGAAAGTCTCATGAAGAGAATCAGTATGGTCATATGGGTAGTATTTATGTTGATGATGATGAAGAGACTACAAATGATATGTGAGATGAAAGAATTGTTGAAGCTCGGTCAATGGTTTAAGAATGTAGTGGAATGATGACATGTTTATCATGTGTAATGTTGTATAAGTAATCTCATGGTACTATGGAATAAAGAGACATCTAAGGAATATTTCCCTGTTGTCCTTCCTTGAGTTTTGAAAGTGTATGATTAATGGTACAAGTATCCATGAAAGGTTATTCAGATATTTTTGGAATGTAGATGATATGCGCATAATGAAGGGATAAGGAGAAAATGAAATGTTTGACAGTATTCATGAGCTCATGATTGATATAAGGACTAAGTGATATCATTGTTTGAGTATATAGAATTTTGAGGATTTTAGTATGTGAAAAGTGTTAACTTTTAACTGCATTCAAGTTTTCACTATGGTTCAATGGGTATTCAAGAAAATACATTATTAAGGCCTTTGGATGCTTGGAATGTGACCATCAAAACATATCTTATGATATATGGGGATCGACGATCGTGTCAAATCTGTAACGCCCCGACCCCAGCTACCCAGAGTCGGTGCATTACTTCGTAACATTGGCATGATCACAAGAAAGATCAAATCTCGAAAGACCGATTGGTTTAGTAGCCTTGGAAACACTAGATATATTCAGAAGTTTTACATTACACCATTAAACGAAAAACAACTACAACTACATATTGTCTCCATAATCCACACTCATATCCCCACATAATATCCCTGCAGGTCATTCATAACTTACTTCTTCACTTCCTGGGAAAAATAAAACATAGAAAAGGGGTGAGCTCAAATGCCCAGTAAGGATAACAATATAGCAGAAACATTCATAAATAAGAATAAACTTTTAAGGCAATGTATAACTAAAACAAAAGCCTTTCAAACATGAACTTTCAACATGGTATGGCATAAATAAAATGAAATAATGTCATTTACTTACTCACATGGATATTCTACTAATCGAATAGTCACATGCAAAAATCAATAACCACTTTCATAATGTTGGAATGCATAATGCCAGACTATCATAACCACATAGCCAAGGCCTCGTGCCAAGACTACAAATAATATTTTGTCAAGGCCTTGTTCCAAGACACTAGTTTGTCTCATGAGACCTACTGATGCATCGAGGAGCTATAGCGGGCTCCACCCGTCACTTATTAAGTCCAATGCATTCCCATATGAAAAGGTTGAAACATAACATAAACATTCGTATTAAAACTAGCATACGAAATGTCAATAATTTCACCATAAACTATGAATGGTATAAAAATAGCAGATCCACAGTCAAACATATCACAAAACCTTCAATACAATATAGAAGTTTTGTATCATAATAAATCAACTTCAAATAATCTTAAAATCCATCAAAGGATGTTGACATAGATGAAATCAAAATTCTTTTTAAAGAAGTATCTCCTTTTATTTTGAAATCATTTAAGATCCATAACAAATAAAACATTTTCTTTGAAAATATTCTTATAAGCTTGTATGGAAAGCTTCGACGATTTTATAACGGCGTAAAATAACCGCACCCGCCATATAAGTTAAAAAAACATTCTTACCTCAATTCTGTCAAAAAGGATAAAAAGGACCTTGTTTTGAAAACGACAGAAAGATTCCTTTATAAACCTCTTATATAAAGTCAAACAAGGGTATAAATGACTTTAACACATATTCTTGTAAAAATGTTTTGAAATAAATTTTGAAGAAACATGGATGTGGATGATAACGAGATCCCAGTAGATTTTTACGTAAAAACAACCTCGGATAATGAAGAGATTGTGAAATAACCCTTACCTTGTACTTTTCCTTGGTTGGGGTAGGTTAACCTCCTGTATAATGGTGAAATAATTGTTATTAAATTATACAAGAATCATATATATTAATATGATATCATATATGATCTTTTAACATTGATTTATTAATAATATCTTAGAATTATCATCGTTTCGGGTGTTAACTTACTCATTTTCTTTTATATGTTTTGTTACATAAGCCATGTTTGTTGTATCTTATTCATATCCAGAATGATATCAAGTCCTTAAACATCATTTTTAAATCATAAAATGATAATTATACTTGAATGGATACGATGGAGAATGAATCTCATCGCGTTCGTGGAGACGGTAGTGCGTACGTACACACGAGCGGCAATATCATTCTTTTGATATATAAATGAATGGTATATCATATATACAGAATCATTAACATGTTATATTTATTATTTACATGAGTTACACATCATTATTATACCCATCCAAATAATATTATATTGAATAACAATTACACCACAGCGTGGAGACGGTAAGCCGTACGTACGCACGTATGGTGACATGTTATTCAAAGGGGGGATAGAATACTGAATATGGTTGTACCATACTTATAATAACATCGCAGTATATGTGAGATACTGGAGTTATTATTTTATAATGGTAAGAACAAAGGAAGAAGAAGTGGAAGAAGAAATGAACATAGAAAAGGGCGGTGAAATCATTACCTCTTCTTCGGGTTCTTCCTTTTGTTTTGATCAAAAGGGATCCTTAGGTTGGCTTTCTGATCAAACTAAGGCCTCTAGGTTGTAGTGAGGGATGTTGGGAGAGTATTTGGTCAGAGTTTGGACGAGCCTAGTGGCTTTGAAGGTGTGAAGAAATGAGAAGGAGGAGTGCCCTTTTTATAAGAGGGGTGAGGGGTACCTTTGGAAAAGTTAGAAATATTAATTTATAATAAATTCATATTCGGTTTCTAAAGGCTCAAAAGTTGATTATTAAAAGGTTAAAGTGGGGATAGGTCGAAAACCTCTCAACCAATAGAATTTAGACAGGTTTGGGTACTTATATTAACCTTATCTTTAAGTATTAACTCTAAGTTAATTAGTTTCACTTTTACAATGTCTCTTTGTATTTTTATATAATATGGTTAATAAACTTACTATATACATCCAAGCGACCCCCAAGTGGTACATTAATGATGAACCTATCATGATATAAGTCTCTTGGCCGAACCATATATTTTTAGGAATTTAATATCAATTAATAATATAATATTTGTTTTAAGAACTCTTTTATGTCAATTTTGACACTATTCAATAGTTGATTTTTGTGAAACTCATAAAAGATTGATTACTTCGAACAAAGTCCATTAAATCAATCCTAATATATCATATTAGCCTAGAAAATTAGTTTAATTCATTAAAAGTGTCATATAATAATTATTTGGGTATTTATAAGATCAATTATTTTAATTTTTCACTATTTTAGTAATTACTGCATCATCATTGTGTCATAAATAAAATATATTATTTAATGTCTAAAAATTATAAATAAAATATCATTATGTAGGAAATCGTTTTATCTTTCTAATGAATATTTATAATCGAAAATCCAACATGTATAACCCTATGTAAAAATTGTTCTTCTAAAAGATGTAAGCTTATGCCATTTTTATTTTTATTTTAACTTTATTATTATAAAGTGTCCCTACCACATACAAGTGGCTCCATGGGGTCCCCAAATTGACCCAAGGATGCCCATGGTCGGGTATGTGTCCACCAATAAAATTAGGACACGTTTTAGGGTAATTGTTTATTATTATAATATTATTTTTTAACCCTTATTTACCGGATTTACCCTTTAACCATGGTAAATAAAATATTTACCGCAGTAATTATTCAAAATGTGTAAAAATAAAAGTTACCTATTTACATAATTTGGACATCCTGATTCCAAATATGGAATCCATTTTCCTAAATTCAAAACACAGAAGTGGCAGAAATTAATTTAAAATTAATTCCCGCTGTCGAAACAAAAAGCGTGTTTTTAAGAGGTAATAACTATCAAAAGATTGACACTTGGTTATGTTCGGTTTAATTGTAAAATTATGTCCAATGACCAAAATTATATTAAATGGTAAAAATATATTCTAAATATACTTTAAAACCACTCAAATTCACAATTTTTCACTATTAATTATTTTGATTAAAAAAGTTGTTTTTAATTAAAATTTAGTAATTTTCACTATTCATCAAAATATGAAAGTTATCCGAAAAGTACCAAAATTTCACCCTATGATAATTTCGATATTCCGTATCCAAAAATGAAGTCCATTTTGAAATATAAAATATATATGATTTCAAAATGTAGGTATAACTATTCACAATGGCTAGTTTAATTAGTTGTGGTGTGTGTTAGAACTCGAGGTTGCGTACAACACACGCTATCGCATTATTCAAAGGGAAACGTACCGTAGAAGCTTGGGGTGTTACAAAATCTCTGGTAAACATTTTCACTATGTTATGAGAGTGGACTGCAGTATTATGGATAAGCCTAATGATTGGAATGGACATAAGTTAGTATTGTTTAAGGATAGAAGTTTTTTCGATATTATTGATGGGATGATATAGTAATATAGTGTTAGAAAAAGGACAACTTGCAGGACGGGCGACAGCCCATCGCGTCGGACAAGGATGTGGGAATCGAACCCACAACCGAAGTATGACTGGCCTTTATCGCCTACCACTGGCCTACAGGAAGTCCCTGTTTAGTAGAAACTAGTTTTATTATATTATGTTGTATGAAATATGATGTATAAGTCCATTTTTGGAACCATATATGATTAATCTCGCTACAGATAGACTTATATATTTTTTTATAACTTTTCTAACCTTTTGTTTGAGACAGATGGAATGACACATAATTCTATCACATGATCTGCTAACACATCACGAATGACAAATTCAACTTCATTTCTTTAAGAGATGAAGTGGAAATTGTCCAAAGAACGACAAACGGTGAGACTATACCAAAATCACGAAAGTATTTCTTCTAATTCCAATTTCATCAACTTTAGGGAAATGATCTTGAAAACCAAAAATGTTGTCTTAGTGCTCTTATATCTGATTAATCAGATGGTACCATAGATCATCACAAGTTTATGGCTTTGTGATTGCTAGCTTTTCCATAGCCATGTTCTCTACCACTCTCCATCAGAACATGATGGTTAGATTTCTCTTCCATATCCATATTTTTACCTATGTGGAAACCCAGCGATTAGTTTCTTTGGGTAACTGTTACATTTCATACATTTGTTTTTAAAGATTGGGTTTGGTATTCTTTTTTACGATGTGGGTTTCTATTAAAGAAACTTTCGAACAGTAAACCATTTATAACCCCGACGAATTTCAAGGGCGAAATTCATTTCAAGGGGGGTAGAATGTAACACCCCGAGATTTTATGAAAAATATTATTTTTAATTTCACTAATATCTTGTGTTGTATGCTTCACCAAAAGGAGCATGCACAACAAGCATCCTTGACTTGCCTTGCATTACACGCAATCGCGACCTTCCTCGATAGCGTGTGTAGTATGTAATACTGAGTTTCAATAAACAACGATATGCTATTAAAATATTATTAAAACTAGCCGTTATGAATAGTAATAACCACCTTTTAAAATTTTAGAAATTTTAGCTCTCAAAATGGACTTTTTTTTGGATTCGGAGTATCGAATTTAGCCTATGGTGAAATTTTGGTGATTTTCGGATAACTTTCATATTTTGATGAATAGTGAAAATTACTAAATTTTAGTTAAAAAACAACTTTTTCAATCGAAATAATTAATAGTGATAAATTATTAATTTGAGTGGTTTTAATGTATATTTAGAATATATTTTTACAATTTAATACAATGTTGGTCATTGGATGTAATTTCACATTTAAACTAGACATAAACAAGTGTCAATCTTTTGATAGATATTGTTTCTTAAAAACACCCTCTTTGTTTTAACAGCGGGATTTAATTATAAAATTAATTAATGAAACTTATATGATATGAATTTGGTAAAATAGACTTCATTTTTGAATTCGGAATATGAAATATAGCTTAGGATGAAATTTTGGCATTGTTCTGAAAAACATCAATTTTTGATTAATAGTGAAACTACTAAGTGGTAGTTAAAAAAATTTATTTCTTCATAAATCTTAATTTTACCGCTTCTGTGAATGGAATTTCAAAAATCCGAGAGACACGGTTGATGTCAGTAAGTAAAATGTGGTTCAATGAGATGAAAATAATTTTTGGTGAATAGTAACTTTTTACTTTTATTTACCACGGTTAAAAGTAAATAGGGTAATTAAGGGTAAAAATGTTATTATTATTACACTAACACATGTCCTAATTCTATTGGACAAATGTAATTCGACCAAAAACAAGCTTAGGAATAAAATATGACCATTTAGGCCCACTTGGATTAGATTAGGACATTTATTATTATTTAATTCAAAGAAGAGTTAAAAGAGTCAAAATCAAAGTTTATTTACTAAAACATTTTTAATATAGGTTTTTACATAAGATATATTCGATTGTAAATATTCATTAGAAAGCTAAAACGATTTCCTACATGATGGTATTTTATTTGTAATTTTTAGACATCAAATAATTTAATTTATTTATGACAAAATGATGATGCAGTAATTATCTTATTAATGAAATATTGACATAATTGATATTATAAATACCAAAATAAATGTAAATTGAGACTTTTTATGAATTCCACTAATTTTATAGGTTACTATGATATATTATTGTTTAGTTAATAAACTTGGTTCGAACATTTAATTCTGTTATGACTTTCACAAAAATCATGTATCAAATAGTGTCAAAATTGACACAAAATAGTTTTTAAATAAAATATTATATTATTAATTGTTATTTTATTCCTAAAAATCTAAGGTTTGGCCAAATGACTTAAATAAGGATAGATGTATTAATAATATACAATTTGGGGTTCTTTTGGCATGTTATAGTAAGTTTATTAACAATATAGTGAATGAAACCAAAAAGACACGGTAAAAGTTAAATTATTTAACTTAGAGTTAAATCTAATTGATAAGGTTAAAATAATACCCTAAACTTGTCTAAATCCTATTGGATGATAGGATTTCGACCCATACCCACTTTATATTAGAAATAATACCCTTTGGAACCATTATAAACCGATTTTGACTTTAATATAAAATAATATTTTGAGATATTCCTAAGGTGCCCCTCTCCTCCCTTATAAAAGGACACCTCCTCCCCCTCCTCCTCACACCAATTTGGGCTCTCAAGCTCGGCCAAACCCTTCCAAAATCTCTTCTCCACTTCCCTAGAAACATCCTAGAGGTTCTGGTCTTCCTCAAAGACCAATTTTAGTGCCCTAAGATGAGGTCTGAAAGAGGCGCTTCAAAGCAGAGGTAATTACCGTTACCAATTCTTTCATCTTTATTTCTTCTTCCACTACTTCTTCTTAGGTTGTTTCATTATGAAGTAATAAAATCAGTATCACTCATATACGGATATGTTATTATAAGTATGAAACAACCCTATTTCACCATCTATCCATCCTACTGAAAAGAAATCACCGCGCGTGTGTACGTACGGAATACCGTCTCCACGCCGTGGTGTAATCTATTTTCCACCACCACCTTACATGGATGGGTATAATGGTGTAAAGAATAACTATACATAGTTATTACAACATCATATTGATTCTGATATATTGTATAATCCACTCAAATTCAATTCAATATTTATGGAAATGATATCATCGCTCGTGCGTACGTACGGACTACCGTCTCCACGACGCGATGAGATTCATTCTCCATGATAACCATTTAAGAATGATTATAAAGTATATATAAGAAATAATAATGAAATATATGACATTATAAAGCTACTGGATTTATGTATATATATATATATATGTATGTCATCTACTTTCTTCCATTCAAGACAATAAGGAAAGGAAAACAGCGTTCATGCGTACGTACGAACTACCATCTCCATGAACAGTGTGTTTCATTTCATTTATGTATCTGTTATATATATATATATACTGAATATATATGATATATAAATCATATTTTATATTATGGAAGTAATAAAATCATGATATAAGTAATATTAATGTCAAGAACAACAAGTCAAAACACCTACGATAAATGAAACGATTTTACCCAAAACGCTTCTTTAACATGGAATTTACAAAAGAACGGGTAATATAATGTCATAAGTGAACCATATATGATATCATAACAATGAATATGATTCTGTAATAAGTCAATGACATTATTTCAATCATTATACAGGAGGTTCGGACACATACGAAGCAAATCGAACCTAAGGTAAGGGAAAATATCACAATCTCACTTTTATCCGAGATTGTTTTTACTTTGGTAATTACTAGGGTGTATTTTATAATACACATCCATGTTCCCTAAATATGTAATATTATTTCCATCCTTCTACAATAGTTTATATCCAATTATACCCTTCGGTGAGTTTTTAGTAAAGGATATGAAAGGAATCTTTTGTCATTTTTCGTACGAGGTACTTTTTGAATTTTCTGACAAATGTACGAAGAATGTTTTATTTAACTTATACGGCATGAATGGATTTTTAAAACATTATTTCCAAGAATCTTCCTTTAAAAGTTTTCAAGTTTATTTTTAATCAACTTCTTTTAGTTTATAATTTTATGACATATTAATAATGGAAAAGTGTTTTTGAAGTAGAAAGGATATTTTCCTCAAGAATGAAGTTCAAGTAATTTATCAAAATTATTTTCCATCTAAGATAATAAAAGGGTTCTGTTTTTATCCCTATTATTACATGGATTTGATTATGTTGTGATGGAAACATTTGTATGAATTCCTTTATCTTATATGAATTGTTTTATGATGTCATGTTGTTTTAGAATCCCATTTTTATTACATGGGTTATGCGATGATGTATGATTTATGATTATGTGGCACACATAAGAAAGGATTAATTATAAGATGGGTGGGACCTATATCTCCCTCCAATGCATTGGGTAAAAATTTTATATCTCATGAGATAGACAGGGCTGGAGCGGTAGGTTATACCGGTTCAGTGAAACAGGACTGAAACGAGGGTTACTCGATTCAGAAAGGGACTTTGTCCACTAAGATAGTCTCAGGAATGAGTCTTGACTAACAAGAAATGATTCTCTATGATTATGTGTGAATTCCACAAAGTTTCATGTTTTAGGTTATGATTATTTTGATTACATTTCACTTCCATGATTTACCCCATGTTATTAAATTATGATCTCTTTTGCAGGTTAAGATTTCCAAAATTTATGTGCTTATGTATATGATGTGATTGATATTTCTTTTGTTTACCCTTACTGAGCATTTGAGCTCACCCTTTTATGTTTTCTTTTCCCCAGGATATAAAGATAGGTTTTAGTTAAAAAAAGGAAGATCTTTATGGGAGATTTTGAAGATCTTTCACCACGATTAGAAGATTATATTCCGAGTTTCCAAAGACACTAACCTATTACGATCCTTGTGTGTGTGTTTTTTGTTATGTACTAAGTATTCCGCAAATGTAATGTAATGTCCATGTACGTTAAGTTTCGGGTCTCTACACTATATCCTTTCATGCTGAGACCCATCAAGATTACACCTTGAAGGGGGTTGCTTGCGAGGTGGTTCCCATATCTCAAACATTTCCAGCTAAGAGGTGTTTCCCTTTTGTTTTAAATAATTTTGATTTAGTTTTATCTATGTTTTTATGGTAAATTTCACCAGAGCATGGTGGAATAGACCAAGAATGATGTATATTTCTTGTGTGTCAACTCGAAGAGGACTTGATAAGGTGTTTTCATGCGGACTGTGTTTATTTTAGTTGAGTTAAGACACTACCCAATGTATTTAGTGTTAATGGTGAAATTAGAGGAGATTAATGGTTGGATTGGTACTGGTTGTCATTTATTTTACTTTGGATGGTGTTACGGGTATGTTATGGACATTCTAAGAATAGTTGGACTAGGTTCTAGGTTGTTTTAGTGTGATGACGACACACGATCACTTCAATATTTAACCTTTTACCGAGTATGGGAATATCAAATAGAACTATTGATGTTTCTTCAAGAAGTTCAAGGGAAACTGATTACATAGGTACTAAGTAGTGAATTCTTCTTGGTAAGGTAGTCGATATTATCTAGTTCAATTTCACAATGATCTAACCGAAGAAATTGTCAAGTTCTCATGTGTGGTTGTTTCTGTGTGATGAAATGAAAACAATGATTCTATTTAAGTATTAAATTTTTATGAAAATTCTCAGTTCATGTTTTATCATAATTATTACACTATCAGATCTAAATTGAATTACATATCAATTTCTATAACTGAGATGGATTAAATTTTCTAATATTACACATTGATGGCTTAGAAGTATCATTTAAAACATGGGAAAATTTCATTTCAAAGAGCCACAACCAATTTTCATAGAATATAACCATTATATAATAATGAAACCATGTTTTTAAAATACTAATGAAGTTATAGAATTCAAATTAAAGGTTTTGGGATAGATACCCTACATCAACTTCAAGGAACAATGATTTTGATGATAACAAATTAAATCTTCCTTTTTTCCACATTCATACTTATGAAACATCACATATATATAAGAACACCGAGCACCTACGCACATATTTACATGTCCAAATATGCCCAAGTGGGTCCTTAGATATATTTTTATAGTCTCATATAAACCATTACACTTACAAATGTATGAAATTTTCATATCTATTTATATAAGAACACCTATCCCCAATATATATATTCAAACTACAATGAGTGAATATATAGAAAGATGAAACTTTTACATATATATATATATATATATTCCTACCTATTCATACACATGTAAGCCTTCATCAACAACAACTCGAATACACCTCAACGAGATCCATAAATCACTACAAAATTCTAAAGAACCAAATAATCACAACAACACTAATAAAAATTTTCCGAATAAATAAAAATGAAATAAACCTTACCCTAATATGATGTTAAACTCACTATCTTCGATAGTGGTGGATTGAACAAAACCCATCATATGAAACCACCAATAAATAAATAGTGGGAAAATAAATGTGACATAATGACTTCTTATATATATGTGATCAATGATGACAAATGATACATAAATCAATAAGCAACAATGAAAAATAATATTAAGATAGATATATAAATCACAATACTAAATAACATGATCTTTAATAATGGTTTTTTGTTTAAATTCCCTCATCATCTCTGTTGAAAAAACATCATTAATTTAGAATGTAATTAAAATTCATTTTTTCAATTTCCCTCAACATCTTGGTCATTTCCTCCCCCCTGCACAATGCCCTTAGTCAACCTATAGTAGCCTCCTCCCCACCCCCTGCACAACCCACTCCCCCTGCACAACCCCCCCTGCAATAGCCCCAACCCCCCTACACAGCCACCTCCCCCATACAGTAGAACAAACCCCCACTCCCCCTGCAGTATCCCCCCACCCCATACACAGTAGCTCCCCGCCGCTGAATTGGTTATGGTTCTAATTCATTTTTGTAATTAATATTATCAAGAATCATGAGGTTAATCACAACCAAATGTCCCCACAAAACCCCCCAATCATAGCAGAAACCCCTACCCCACCCCCACCATAATCCACTACCACCCCCAGCCCCCTACAGCAGCCCCCCGACCCCCCACCCCACCACCACCACAACCCCCTACCACCCCCATCACCTTGTCATTGTCCACCTACCGATGGCCACCCCGACCCCCTGAAGCAGCCCACAGACCCCAGCCCCCCCACCCCAAATCCCCTACCCTCAACAAGATCCCCCATAAACCCCACCCCACCACACCCCCTACAGTAGCCCCACCAAAACCTACCACCCCAGCCCCCTACACACAACCCACTGCCCCTACCCTTGGCTACCCCACACCCCCACCCCGACCCCCCTGAAGCATCCTCCTGCCCCCCACATCCAATATCCCACCCCCACCACAACACCTACAACTCCCAGCCCCCTACAACAGCACCCCTTCCCTAGCCAACCCCCATCCCCTTCCCCCACCCCTTAAACAACTCCCAAACCCCCTAACCAGACCCCCACCCCCACCACAACCCCCTACCACCCCCTTCAGTTGTTCCCCTACCCCAGGTCACCCCCTCAAGCATCCCCCACCCCCAAAACACCTACCCTAGAAGCATCCACCCCAGCCCCTACTCTCACCACACCCCCTTCATTAGCCCCCAGAACCCCCTATAAACCTTAGTCTTCCAACAGCAGGTCTCTGCCCTTGGCCACCCTATACCCCACCCCATCCCACCCCTACCCCCATCCCACCCAACCCCCACCCCCAGAAGTATCATTCCCCACCCTCTATTGGGGGTGAAGTTTCCCCATGGGAAAGGGAGGAGTGGGTTTATTGTATCTAGTGCCATCAACACATTCTTATCCACTTTTTAAACAAAACTTTCCTATATGAATGAATTAATGCATCACACCACAGTGAAAATATACCAAAAATATAAAATGTGAACAAAAGAATTTGATATCATTATCAATGTGGATAAATTACAATCATTACTCCCAATATCTCGCTCAGTCCCTAAGTGGAACCTGAATTGGATCTACCATGAACAATTCCAAAATGTAAAAATAATACAAACTTCTATGAGTACCAGTAATTACCTTCAAAATATACTAGATGTTTGTATTTCCACCAATGTATACATGTAGGGATTGAGAAACTAATACTTAGTATAATACCACCATGATTCCAACATATATTGCATAAATTAGGTGCATGCCTCAGAAAAATCTATTCATTTATGTAAATACAAATAAAAGATTTTAAACGATATTTTACATTGTCATTAAAATGAAACTATGATATGTATATGATCTCAATATATAACACCCTATAAATGGAGGATCCATACCTATCATACCTTATTTTAATCACTCTTGAAATATGAGATTCATTGGCCAATGAAACATTATTACCATTTCGGATGAAACCCATCCCAAAGGTAGTTGTGGATCATACCCATTCCAGGAGAATGAAAATGGGCTACACTAAGTCATGGGATCCATCACTCATTCATATTAGAGGATTGAGGATAAGGGTATTCTAGAGTCAATATTTTGATCAAAACCCACATCATCCGAGATTAATTTTCATATAGTTCATATAAAATATATATACCCCTTTCTAAACATTCTAATCATGATCTAATTAGTAAACATACTCAAGAAACATCACTAGATATATGAATATGAATGCTCCAAACGCTATCAATTACATGATATATTTAAAAAATTTATATATGATTGATAAAACTAATTTATGCATGGAGATAAAATAATATAATTATCTACATATATAAAATATAAGAAAGCTAATAAAATAACAATGATTTTTAATACATTTATATATCATTCAATTAATGTCACATAATGAATGTTAATCAACTATATCAAGGCAGTCCTAAATATTTAATAAAATATTATAAAATGAATTTTTTGAAAGGAATATGTCTCATTTAAGTAATGTTCATATGTGAATGAACTTATACATAAAAATTGTCATATTCAAATTTAATAGTAACATCCATTGACACACACAAAATAATTCAACATGGTTATTAAAATAAAAACAATATATGTATTCAAGCATTTATTTTTACATAGATAATACATTAACTATTGATTATGTTAATCAATAAACCATTTCCCCAACTTATCTTAATCTATGAATTATCATGGTACTAGTGTAACTCTTATACCTTGGTTAACTTTCATTTGTTGACATATTTTTCTGGGAAGAAGTGTGGTAAATGGTTTATAAATAATGTCATTAATAAAAAATTATTTATTATTAATAATGGGATGTATTTTATAATTTGAATAGATTAATGGAATATGTATCTTGAATAATGAAATATTTAAGTAAAATTAAATGTTTATTTTTGTATTGACAATAAATTATATTGATTAAATATATGTTCTGAAACAATGAAGTTATCCATTTATCATATTTTCACTATAATCCATCCCATGACTATTGATACTAAATTATTAAGTTATTAATAACTATGTTCATAACCTTTTACATTTTTTAAATTATATTAAATTAACCATATTATTGTGATTTTCTAGGCAACATTTGCTTCCAATAAGAATTTATAAACTAGTATATGGAATGACCATAAAATCTTTAGCACCAAAAAACCCTTGTATTATAATATAAAATATTTAAATAACCTCCATAATCATTTTATTTCCAAAAGTGTGCATGAGGATACCTTGGGAGTTATATAAAAATCTTATTTCCCATTAAAAACATAATTATTGGTACAAATAAATCAGATAATGCTCCAATTTATATGTATAATTTATGTTTCCTGATTCTTATTAGATGATACTCTATGATAGTCTCACCCTTTAAGACCATTATAAAACTGAGGACAATAATTTAGCTTTAACTGGATTCATTTAGGCTCAAAAAATTCATTTATCTTTTATTATAATTTATTAACCAACATAAAATGATTTTGAATTAAATATTAAAAATTTACATATCTAAATTAATGACTAAAATTATCAAACATCAAATTTACACATTAATCTTTAATAGTAGAATAATCATTTTTAAATTAGTAAATATATTTAAATAAAATTTCAAGGGTTTAGAAAACTTTAAAAAAAATTCAAATCTAAATAAATAGGTTGAAATATTATTCAAATTATAAAATGTGTAATTAAATTAACAATGTTTCATAAATTAATTTAGAAAATTATTTATCAAAAACCCTTCATTTTTATTCCTAAAACTATGTTGAATAACATTTATTAACGAATAAGAAACTAGTGACATATAAATCAAAAGTAACCCTTCGAAATTATTTATGGTCCAGAACAACCTACCATTTATTTAGCCTTAATGAGTCCCTCATCATACACCAAAATCATCATTAATCCCCTAAAATTTACCAAAACACTTTCCATATTCATTAACAAATAATTATCCAAGTAACCAAAATCACGGTTTTGGAAGAAAAATTGTATCCTCGTTAGAACAGAAGTAAAATATAAATATAATCATTAAAAATATCAATTTATATAAATCCATAATTTAATCATACATAATAATACCTAAATGAAATACTATAACAATAAAAACCTGTATCGATTCATTGAATAAAGTAATTTAATCAAAATAGCGAGTATGGGATTAAAAATCACCCACTTAAGAATTATCTAACCTAAAAAGTAAAATTTGAGGTATTAAAATGGATTTAAATATGAATATAGATAAACATAAAATTATATAATCCATTTACAGTAAAGTGGTTGAAAACGATATGTGAGAATAATATAATAGATAAGGAGGAGAGATCCTACCTTGAACTAGTAGAAAAATCACATAGCGAAAATACTATTCATGATTTATTGGTAGGAATATACCATATAAAAAAACAAAAAATGAAATCTATAAGACTAGAAACACAACATTAATCCAAAAAGTCCTAATAAAATATTTTTACATTAACAGAACATCATTAAAAACATATGGAAAAACCTAATAAGAAGTTATTTAGTAGAAACATAATATCATATCAATGAAACACATGCAATTATAACAGTAATGAAATAATAAAGGATTAAGAAAACACAAGAATAACATGGTTTTCAAAGAAAATTAGGTCGCATGGATGAACCCCCCTAGATCATGTGAAAATGGAATGCAATAATCAAATATTGGTTGAATAGAACCAAATATGTAATATGAATACCCTCAATAATAACAGACGTATGGTGTGCTCAATAATATAAATCTAGTGTTCAAAAAAATTGACTCATTATCAAAGTTGGACCAAATTAATCAACAATTGGGTCCAAGGAATACCTCAATATGGATGAAACCCTAGCAACAAGGTAAAACCACAAAAATAGGACCATATGAGCACCTTAGGGTTCTAGGGAACTCACTCAACAATGCCTGAACTACATTAAAAGGGTGGTGGGGAGGCCAAATCGTAGCGACATCGTATGGGAGGTGGGATGGCTATGGTGGAGCTGATTTGAAAGAGGAAGGTAATCAAAGGCAGGATGTGGGTTGGCTATGTCAGAACCACGTCGGGACATTGTTAAAGCCTTGTAAGAGGAGGGAGAACGAAAGAGGAATGAGTGGAATGGTTGTTTCGGTGGATAAATATTTCCGTAGATATTGGGACTCAATTTCCAAGAAAGAACCATGAGTAAAAATGAAACCACTTGATGTTAGGAAGGGGACAACTACACGATGGATAGAAGGAGAATCGAGGTTATGTTACACATTGAATAAAACCCATGGCATCATTTAACTTATTTTAATGGTTAATTAACATTGTGGAAATAGTGTGTAGAAATAGATCATATTTCTAGTAGTGATTATACCCGAGTCCCTAATACAAAGCAATAATATTAGACATAAGGTAAGGGTTAATATCACAATCTCATTATTATCTAGGATTGATTATACGTAAGTATCTACTCAGGAATATTTATCTTCCATGACAATATTACTAAAAAATATTTTCCAAAATATTTTCTCTATTATTATCATATTTTTAAATTAATTTTTACCCTTGTTAGTACGTTTAATAAATGGATAAAAGGAATATTTTTATCATTTTCCTAAATTGGAACTTTGTGAAATTTCTGAAGAATCTTTTAGAGGAATGTTTATATAAATTAGAAAAAATAAAAATATTTTTCCACATTAATGATGTCTTAATTCCAAGAATTTCAATGTATATAATGTTACGTTTATATTCAAAGAAAAGGTTTTCTTTTAAAATTGCATGGAATTATAACAAAAGAAGATTTTTTCACTAATAAATTATATTTTCTTCAAGAATTATTTTTATGTGCTCTTGCATAATTGTTTTCCATATTTTTGATAAAATTATTTTATACTACTTATGATTTAAGAGGGATATTTTTAAAGATATTATCTCTATTATTCATGAGGATAGTTATGATTATGATTGAATAATATTTATTAAAACCATTTGTTTTCCATACGTTTTGTTATGATGAAATGATATTTTAGAAACCCATTTCATTATGTCAGTTATAATATGTTGAATGATTTTTGTTATTATGGAACTCATACACATGGTTTTCATTATGTAATAAATGCGACCTATATATCCCTCCAATTAATTATGTAGAGATTTATATCTCTTGATACAGACATGACATGTAGGGGAAGTGAACCCAGTTTGACAATATAAGTTTAGAACGAGGAGGGAACTCAGTTCAGTAAGGGAATTTTACTTCTTGTATTGTCTTTGTAGTGGGAAATAACAAATATAAAAGTAATTTTATATCCTTATATTTATGAAAAACTTTCCTATATTATGTCATGTTCTGCTGGAATTTTTTCTTAGATTATTTACGAATATAAAATATTTATTCCATGACATGAAATCTATATCGATCGTTGATATGCAGGATATAATTCTCAAAAGTCATTTTCATGTTCTCATTCCCTTATGATTATGTTATCTACCTTGGCTACCCTTGTGAGCATCTGAGCTCAGCCTTTTCTTATGTATTCTTTCCCTATGATTTATAGAAATGTATTAAGTAAGATGTGTCAAAAGGGTTCTAGTAATGTAGTAATAAACAAGATATGATGTAGTTGTTTTATGAATTTGTTGTTTATGTTTCCCAATTAACAAAGACACTAAACATATATGGATCAATCATGTTTTTTTATTTTCTTTAATGAATATTATAAAATTTTTATATAATATTTATGTATTAAACGTTTGGTCCATTATAGTTGGTATCAGAGAAAGACATAGTTAAACATTGGAAATGAGTATTAGAAAACCTTAGTATGAATAATAATGATAATATAGGATATACTCCTTGAGTTTTGATGATGATCATAAATAAACCAGGTTAAAAATTATGGTGTTCTGAATTGAAAATTTATATGTAATTTTCTATGATTTTTTTTAGATTTCCCACTATGATTAGTGTTTTTGAAACTATGGTTTTGGAATTTGGTTAATGGATACAACCAGAAGGAACCATGTAAATGTAGAATGCGATGGGAAATGAAATTAGTTTCCTCCAGGGAAAAAAAATTTATGGGAGATGAAATGAAAAATATTATTGATATGACCACACAACTATCTCATGCTATGAATCATGCAGGATTTTAAAACGATAAAAATGAGGGAACCACATTATGTTGACTCCTTCATGATGTAGTAACCAATGTATTTTAGTGGGTATTATGATCCATTAATTTCTGAAAAATGGATTTGTACCACTGATATAATATTTTTAGTCATCCAATTTTAAGAAACTGAGATGTTAGTTTTGATTGATTATAATTTTTTAGGTAATGTAGATCAATGGTGGAATCTCACAAAAAATAAGATGCAATAAGTTTAAATTGAATCAAAAAAATTAGATGAGTTCCTGAAATTAATTATCAATAAGTTCATTTCTCGTATTCTATGAACAAAGATGTAGAATTAGTTTTTTGAGCTCAATTTAAAGGATGATTAATCCATCAGTACTTATAAAGAAAATTTTAGAATACTTCAAAGGTACACTTCTTGAATTATTATCCAACCTGAGAGTATGGTTTATTGATTCTTTAGGGTCTTAAAACAAAGTATTTTAAGGGAATTATAACTAATGGACTTCAACATAATGAGGATATCATTTTATATTATTTCATGGTTGATATAGACATTGTAGTTACCCATTAATCTTATGGGGTTGATAAGAAGAGAAAAATTGAATTCAAAAGAAAATATTAATACCATAGTTAAAAGATGATGAGATTTACATTATTATTAATGCACTGGAGTTAATTATGTTAATTGTACTAGTGAATGATTTTTGTGTGGGAAAGAAGTTAGTTGGGAAATTTATTACTGATGTGAACGGAATATGATTAATAATGATGCAAATAGTGAAAATTCTACACAGAATGCTCCACCCAATCTTCAATGTTTTAAGCGAAAGTAAAAGAGAAATTATTCTAACCAATTCCAAAATATGAGGGGTATCGATGATGATCAATGCTAGAAACCTCTTAATGACCGTGTTGAAGGAAAATTAAAATTGATCACTACTGGAAATGTGGAGTATGATAATGAAGTAATGAATGGAAATATTACCATTATATAAAATTAGATAATATTTTATTTGAATATAGATCAAACCACACTTTAATTTATAATGAATTCTCAATGGGAATCCCATGTTTTAGAAATAATTATATGTTGATTTAGCTATTAAAAACTCTTAATGGAACAACTATGACATCACATGTTCATTATTATTATTCGGTTAATGTTTGTGGGAAAGTATACCCTGAAAATATTATGATCTTTCAATTAGTTGAATTCAATAATATTGGTGGAATGGATTGATTTTTTATATATAGAGCTCATATCAATTTCTGCATAAGGGAAGTCACTTTTCGAATTTCAAATGAATCAATTATCATCTATTGATGTAAAGATGAATATGAAATTCTCATGGAACTTTTATAATTTTTGTGGGTTGTAATTCATATAATTTATGGTCAACTATATCCAATGGTTGGGGATAAACACACCATTAATGATATAACTATTTTACATGAGTTTGTAAATTTATATCCAGAAGAAATTCTAGTTCTTCAACAGAATTGTGAAGTTGAGTTTTCAATAGAAATCATATTGGGTGGATTGTTTATTTCAATGAATACTTATAGAATAGAACCAATTTAATTTTAAGAATTGAATAAGAAACTATAGGATATTCTTAACAAGGGATTCATATGCTCATGTGTGTCATCATGGGGTTCACCAGTTCTATTTGTTTTGAAGAAAGATGGATCAATGAGACAGAATATTGATTGAAGGGAACTATAAAAGATCATTATCAAGAACAAATATATTTTAACCCTGTATTGATGAATTATTTTATCACCTACACGGAGCTTAATACTTTTTCAATATTGATATTTGTTCTTTATATCATCAATTATGGGTCAAGACAGAGGATATACATAAGAGAACATATCATATAAGTCATAGACAAATTGAATTTATAATGATGCTTTTTGGACTGACAAATTCCCCAACAATATTTACAGATTTAATGAATAGATCCTTTAGAGCCTATCTTGGTCACACATTTGTTGTCTTTATATATGTTATTCGTGTATTCTCAAATAGAAATGAAGAACTATATGATCACTAGGGGATTGTAGTGAAGACCTTGAGAAAGGATGATCTTTATACAATATTTACCAAGTGTGAATTTTGGATTCATAATGTTTTCTTTTTGGGTCACATAATCTCATGTTAGGGGAAATCTATGGATCCAAAAAATAAGGAAGTTATTGAACGTTGGCCTAGACAACCAATGGTAACTGAGATCCGATGTTTTCTTATTTTAAAAGGATATTATCAATTTTTTCTAAACAATTCTCATGAATATCTAATTTAGTCACCAAGTTGAAATTCATTGGAGTAATGTTCATATAAATAGAATAATTTGAAGAGAATTAAATGGATTTGAAAATAAGGATAGTCAGGGAACATGTCTTCACACTACCTTATATCATAAAAGGTCTTGTGAACTATAGTGATGCATGAAGGGAGGTGATGGGATGTGTTTTTATGAAAAAGGAAATGGTGATATCTTATGACTCCAGACAATTGAAAATCCATGAAGAAATTATCCAACTCATGAATTTGTTTTATCTGCATTAACTTTTTTCATTAATGATATATAGGCATTTTATTTATGGATGACAGTGTGATATATATAATAATTATAAAATGTAAAATTGTTTTTTCACTCAAAAGGTGATGAATATGTGCCAATGAATATGGTTAGAGCTTATTAATGGTTACTAATTTTCAATACATTGTCATCTTAGTAGAGTGAAAAGGTAGAATATGATTAGATTCTAAAGAACCATGATATCCTATTTAAGATTCGCATTACAAAAGAAACAATATTTATGGATTTGTAAAGGATTGATCGGTAAATTTTATTGTAAGGGGAGAAATATTATCTGGCTCAAATGAATGGTCAACCATGTATACAATTGATGATTAAGGATGAAAAAATGAAGATATATAACTAAAAAATAATGTGAGGCTTGTTCCTGAGTTCAACATTGATTGTGATGGAATAGTAATGTTCATGAACAATGTTTGTATCCCTCCCAAACTAGAATTAAAGGAGATGTAGGATGAAGCTCATAGTTCATCATTCTCTATTAATCTTTGATGTATAAAGAGGTATAGGGATCTGAAAAAGTATTTCTATTAGATTGGCATGAATAGAGATATTGCAGAATATGGTTTATGGTGCTTGGTGTTTTAGTATGTTAAGTCTGATAGACAAATTTATAAGTCTATGTTACAACCATTACACATACCAAAATGGAAATGCGAAAATATCACCATGGACATTATCGTTGAACTTCCCAAAACATATAAAGAACATAATTATTTATGAGATACAGTTGACCACCATACAAATTCATCTAACATCATTTATATAAGATAACACTTATCTATTCCACAACATTCTAGATATTGTATTAAGGAAGTGGTAATATTAAAGAGAGTAACACTTTTCATCGTATCAAATCTGGACATGAGGTTTACCTCGATATTTAGATAAGTATTTAGAAGGCTCTAGATACAGAGTAAAGTTTCATAATGGTATATCATCCTTAGATATATGGTCCATTTGATAGGAATATTCAAACTCTAGATGAAACATTGAAATATTACTCTATTTATTTCAATGTTGGTTGTGATTAAAACCTATATTTGGTATTATTTTCTATACAAAAAATATCTTTCACACCAGTATTTATATGGATCCTTATGAATCCCTCTATTATAATAAATATATAAATCCAAAGAGATGAAATTAATTTTGGGAAAAAAATCTATAAAGACCAGATATATTTGAGGAAATGGAATAGAAGATTTGATCCATCCAATAACACATAAGGGAATCTCAAAGTTGGAAAATGTTATTCTGACAATTGATGAAAAGGATTAGATTTTGAAGTGGGTGGAAATGTATTTCTCTAAATATCTCGATAGAACATATTAATGATATTTAGAAAGAATCAATCATGAAGTAGTAGGTATAATGGCCCTTCTTAAATTTTTCGTCATGTTGTGATGGAAACTTATATATTAGTGCTTCCAATGAATCTCTCTCTAGTTCACGATGTGTTCCATGTATCTCTCCTAAAAAATTACAAACCTAATTCATTACAGGACCTAAATTCAGAATTAATTGTACTGAAGCACTATCTTTATTATTAAGAACAACTGATAGATATTATGGATCACACAAAAAAAGTTCTACGAAACAAGACCACTCTCTTTGTTAATGGTTTATGGGGGAACCACCAATCAGAGCAAGCAATGTAGGAACATTATGATGTGATGAGTTAGAGGTATCCTCATCTGTTTGTATCCAAGTGACATTTTTTGAGGTAGAAATTTATTTTAAAGGGGTTAAAATATAAAACTTTTATATTTTAATTAATATTTATATTTAAATAATTTTAATTCTCCAATATCTTACATTTCATGCAACCGTGAGTTTAAAAAACAACGATAAACTATTAGTATATCCTAGACATAAAATATATGTGACTAAATATAAATAAATGACTTATAAAATAAATATGAAGCTCCAAATTTGTATGTATTTATTTGTAAGTGCTTATAAATTAATCACACAATTTTAATAAAACCATTTGATTCTTCAAAAATATGATCCCTCAAAAAATTAATTTTTATTATTTTTATTAATGAATACTAATATCTGTATATTCTATAAAATATTTTTGTAAAAATTTATTAATTTTTTAAATTATTCATTATCTTATTTTTTCTAAAATCGATAATTTCTTAAGGAAAAGTTAAAATACTGATTTTTTAAAAATAGTATTTTATATAAATGTATTTTCCGGGTGAAATTATGTTTTATATTATTTTTCAAATTTATTTAGTAAATATTGATTTAAAATTATCTAATTATTATTTTTGAAAATTATTTTATAAAAAAATTATTTTTATGTTTTAAAAGGGAAATTTTCAAAAGAACCATTTTAATGGCATTTTACCAGTATTAGTTTAAATTAAATTCTAAAACTTATATATTGTGAATTTTGAAAGGTTGTTGAAGAATTTTAATTCACCAGGTCCAAATTTATTGAATAGGTCCCTTTTATTTTTTGCCATTGTGAATAGTCACCTTGGTAAATTTTATAACCATGGTATAATGTAAATTGAACAATTTTGGTAAAAAGAAAAATATAGAGATGAAAAAATGACCCTAAAACATACCTAAATTTTATTAGATGAAGCTAATTATAACCCCAATATAAATGGACCTAAATAAAGTAGTTTAATAGAAACCATTCCATGAAAATGACTTATATAATATTTAAATCAACAAATGTCACAAAATGTCAATTTCTTAGTCTTAAATATACATTTCATGTCCACATGGGGAAAAAGATATTTTATGAAAAAAATATAAATATAAATTTTTATCTTACGAAACATATTTTCATGATATAAATTTATTTTTGAATTTTTTGGCCACTTATATGATATTTTAATATTTATAATATTTTTATTAATAAAAATTCAAAGATGTTACATTCTTGTATTAAAAAATATATCATTTATAATATAGGGTAACCCAAAAGATATTTTTTACTATAAATATTATACTGAAATATAGAAGATTAATATTCATCGTTGTTTTTTATTTTTATTTTTAATGGAAAATATATATATATTAAATAATTATTCAACGTGGATGTAGTAATTATTTAATTAGGGACATATCAATTAAATGATATAAAAAATATTAGGAAAATATATTCTGATATAATTATTTGGATAAAAAAATTTATTGACTTCCAAACATTATGATCATTTGAGGATATAGTATCCTGTGATATCGATATAGAGATATAATTCTCCAAGTCATATGACTTTGAAGGGAATAATGATATGAATAGTTAAAAAATTAAAAAGGCAGATAAAGTTAATAAGGGAAGGAATAATTTTGCAACATGTGGTACTTGTGGAAGGAAACACCATAATATATGCTTAAAGTGTAAAATATATTTCACCAATTTTCTTGAAAAAGTCGAACGTGTTCATGATTGAAATAAGAAGAATTAATTTTCTAATATTAAATTCTTTGACTTCAAGGATATATGTAATTAATAAAATGAATACCCCAAATATCCAGGGAATACAACCATGAAGTAGCCAAGTGATCAAGGTCATGATTATTCTTTTATCATATAATAAGTAAAGAGATCGATGTTATTTTTTTGGATTAACGATTTATGTCATTTGAGTATTTTATTAATGATATACTTGTAATTATAATTTCGAAATGTATATATATTGTTCTATAGATTTTTTCTGTAACAGATTTTAAAGCATAAGAAGAATAGTATCGATGACCAAGAAAAATGATTCTTTGGAATGTCGAACTTCTTGGAAAATACATTATTTAAGAAAAGATAACCATAAATTGATTTTTTATGTTTATATAAGGATTTTTTTATAATGATATGATATATTTGGATAAAATAAATATGATATTATTGAAAACCTTGACTATCATTAATTACGCAATTATTTCGGAAAATTAGTGACCATATTTATTATGTTTTGGATCACAATATTTTGGAAGGGTAATTAGGTTTACTATTTATGAAATGGTTTAATTTGAACTCTATATTAGGTTTCATTGATTAATTAAATACATAACCATATGAAGATTTATGAACATTGGATTACCTGGTTTTATCATATTTTTATAATAACAACTCGAGATCGATGGAATAACATATCAATATAGTATGGACCATACGATCCATTAAAAATGATCTTTATTACATTCGACATAAAAAATCATTTATTAATATTCATTTATTGGAGTAAGTGATGAATTTGAAATTTATCAAGGAATAACCAAATGATAAAAATATTTTTTGAATTTAAAACATATAAGTTTAGTATATTTCTTCTTATATTTTGATAGTAAAATAATTCCTTATATTTATTAAATGGATCCAGGAAAAAAAAGTTATCCTACTATATTCAAATTCAATTAATCAAATGTTCCTTGAAATCATCACAGTTTTTTTTGAGGCACCTAGCAATCTATTGATTATTTACACTATTGTGATATATGACCCTAATAAACCTCTAAAATTATTTATTATTTCCAATTATTTCCATATCATCACATTCCACTAATGATCTCCTATATTGAAACCTATTTATGTGTTATTATGTTCGACCATTATAGTTCCAATTATATGTTATAACAATAATTTTGTATAAAATACATTAATGATGTGGGTTTTCAGGAAAATAATTTTTATAGATCAGACCCTTGATTTCTGAGATAAAGTTTAAATTGAAATGATGCAATTTAATTATGGTGGGGATAATGTAACACCCAAAAATTCTAAAATAAGAACATTATATTAGATAGAGATTAAGAAACACAACACCAAGCATAAAAGAAAATATAACACCAGTATACCTTATGATATATATTTTTAAATAAATTCAATATTTTCAATATCATTCTTTATATACAACACTGAGTTTGACATATGTTACACACAACACCATATTTATAGAAAACATGACATATTATTAATATTTTATTATTTAATATTATATTTATAACTTATAAACTAAACTTTAAGGTATGACTAATAATTAAATAGTGGTTTAAACATGTATAAAATAATTTCAATGATTATATATTCATTAGAAACAAAATAAGAACCCGGAGAAAGAAACATAAATGTTTTTTGAAAAAAAAATATTTTCATAAAAACAGGCCTAATCCTGCTTTGAGAAATTATTTTATAATTAATTTTTATCAATTTTATATAAAACATTTGAAAAATTAAAAATAATTTTTTAATTCATAATACTAAATTTATCTTATGGTGATTTGTTTTTATTTTTAAGAGGAGTTTCATTTTTCGATAAATAGTGAAAATACTGAGCTTTATGTGACAACTTCCTTTTCATTTAAATAATTAATTCTGATAAATTATATATTAAATTGGTTTAAAAATAAAATTATATCATTTATAAATTTATTAATCAAATTTATGTGATTTTAATTAATTTAATACTGAATTATTGTATTAAAACATCTTAAACATTTTATCATTTTCTCTGTAAAAAACTCACTTTCTCATCGCATCTATGGGATTACTTTTAAAATAAAATTTTACTCGTCTACAAATTTAATTTTGAAAAACCGAATATATATTTTCAATAATAATAATTTATGATTTTTAAAGAGGTCCACTTAATATTTTCCCAAATTTAATAGTGAAATAGAAAAATTTATTTAAATTAGTTAAGGTAAAAAGTTATTTACTTGGGATTTAAACAAAAAAGATACTGGTTAAATATTACATTTGAAACATGTAAAACACCCATTTTATAGACATATATCTAACTAAAAACTTATAGGTTCTTTATTATTCTTTTTTTGGCTTTTTTCAGGACAATAATATGAGTACGATTTTAAATTTTCAAAAAAATTACAAGTATGCCACTCCCCTCACTTATAAAAGGAAACCCCACTCCTATCTTCATCACACCTTAAAACCAATTTTTATCTAATAATTACCACCAAAATAACATCTAAAAATCCATTATATAATACTATAATTTTAATTTTTTAAAAAAATATTATATACTAAGGCTTTAATGGAACCCAAATGAGGATACTTAGAGGTGAGGTAATGTTATTTATTGAGAATTTTTTTTTCTTTCTCCACCTATTTCAATTAATACTAAAACATTATTAAGTAATATCATAAATATATTATATATAGAGGAATATTTTTTAGAATAATTTAATGAACTACAACATTCTCCACTTCTATAAATTGGGTTAGGAAATCATTGTTCGTGTGTATGATAGACTACCATCTCTGGAACAGATGTCATTAATTTTTTCAATAGAACCTCTCACTATAGGGTACCGTCCTTATAAAGTTACTAAATATTGAATTACTTTGAATAATTCACATAGAATATCTTTTCAGGTTTAGAGTTTTAGAGAATTAGGACATAACTATTACATCTCAATTATTACAATGTAGACACATCTACCCAGGTTCCATTTTTTCAAAAAATATAAACTCTTGAACAAAATCATCTGGTCTAGTTCCATGTTATAGACATCATGACATTTCATTAATCCCATCCTTGAACATATTCCTTTTTACATCCTATGGAAAACATTTCACAAAAACTTGGGATGAGCATAAAAAATCATAGTAAGGGTTATCAAAAAATGGAAAGAGAACATCATTCCATGTATACATAAGAATTAATGAAATCTTACTTTTCTCATAAAACATAACAATTTTAACATACTTCATGAAATCATAATATTTAATAATAACTCATAGAAATCATAAGATATAAAGGTACCTTGAGACATTCATAACATTCTTACATTGGTAGTAACCCTCATGGTTATGTTTGGAATACCCATCATAGTATATTCCCTAAATCTCTTCAGTGAAACCATAGCTTTTAACCCCTTCACCTTACCCGATGCATTGGAGAGCTATATCGAGCTCACCCGCCCTTAGTTTATCATGGAACCACCTGTCTTCATAAACAATGCCCAAGAACCATAACATAATAATAGCACATAACTTAAGCATAAAGGAAAGATATAATTCCCATATTTCAATAACAATATAACATTTTAAGATATTGAAATAATAAATCCGTTCTAAAAACCATTTTCAAAACCATTTAAAACATTTAATAAAGTGATTTTTTAATCAAAGTGTTTCAGACTACACTAAAGTATTTAACAATTTAAACCATTAATATCCATATAAATAAATCCTTAAATCCATTTTGAAAACATGGATATTAATGAGAAATATTTATAAGAATAAACCATTAAATCATTTAAAATGATATTTTAGTTAAAGGGTTTTTAACAAAATTAGAGACACTTGAATACAAAAATTGAGGAATAACATTTAATCAGAAATTTATAATATCATGAGATTAAAATGATTCATGATATAATATTCCAAAGGACATTATATACACTATATAAGTGTGAATTGGTGCATAACAATAATGAAGAATCAAAAGAAATGTAAAATGATATGAAATCCCTTATAAAGAAGTTATCCTTAAATTAAAGATAAAAAAATCTCATAATTATGTGTGAAAAATATAAATACACCAAATATAAGCAGATATTATGTGTAAAACAATCAAATTTCATTCACACATATTCAAAGTATGACATATTCAATAACTACATGTTGAACCCACAGAAATAGAAATTGGGTTAAGAAGTTCCCTTCATAAAATTCGACAGCCTAACGACGTCACTTTAAAATTCATAAAATTAGTTGATGAGAGAGAAAATGGTATCTCATCACTTGGAAAAAAAATTGAAATAAATAATGAAATATAATAATATATCACAAAATAAAAATATGTAAATTAAAAGACATAACAAAATAAGTCTTTTAAAAAAGAGGAGGGTGAAAGGTTCCCTTAAAGATTTGGGAAACTTTCAAAACGTACATCCCATGAAAGAAGGGTCATAATATGAATATGTAAATACCAATAAATGAGATTATATTATACGAATAGTAAAATATTGTGCAGTACATACACCACACAAAAGCAAATAGTGGAAAATGTAGCATGAATCTCACGAGAATAAAAAGTGAGATGAAAATCCCCTTATGAATATTAGGCAGCCTAATGATGCCACATAAAACATCCAAAAATGTATTTATGAGATCAAATAGGTTCTATCATCATATTAAAATAAAATATACAGAAATAGTAATACAAAATAACGTCCCCCATCATAAGAAAGAAGAGCTTAAAGTAAGTTACATAAAAAAGAGTACTTGAAAAGAAAGAGAGAGGTAGGATCCCTTACCTCAAGTCCAACTTGTCTTGTTCATTTCTTTATATTACTAAATAATAAACATTGGTCAATTTAAAATTCCTTATGTAACTCCTTTAAACATTATTATTCCATTAATATCACATATTATAATGTTATAATAATTGGTTAATAATGTGATTTCATATCAGACATTTTTGTCGATGTTTTGTACATGAGTAAAAATTGAACTTGTTTGAAAATAATTGTCCATGTAGTTATAAGTAAATCATCTACAGAATAGTATTAATGATTTAAATATCATATATATCAAGTAATTATTTATTTTATACAATTCCATAACATTTGGATATAAAAAGAAATGAAATGCACCGTTCATGGAGACGTTAGGACGTACGTATGCATGAACGCTACTTTCATTTCCTTGTCATATTAATGGAATTAAAAATAATTGAGAGATATATATATTATAATTAAATTATAATATATATGTTATATAGGTCACATAATTTTATTAATTTCATTCTTTATACATTCAATTTATTGCATGAACGAGTCGCATCACTTGAGGGGGTGGTCATCCACACTTCCTCATATAAAATTATCGTATTTTCACAACATGCAAAGAATAAAGGAATGTCTTAAAATTTAAATACATAAGCATATAAAAAACATAAATACAATATATATCATATATAAAATATAGTTACATCATAATGGAAACCTTTATAGGTGTTAAAAGAATATTGATCAATCATCATTTTGTGAGGCAGTAATTCGCCATCCAGAGAAACAGTATGTTCTTTAACCATTAGACAGATATGTGTGTAAGTGTATCTCGAATAAATCTTATAACAACATCCTAGTATAATACATATACTGGTGTTTTTACAAATTAAACGAATAAAAAGAATTTAGGGGCTTGGAGAAGAAAAATAAAACAAAAGAACATTAGGGAAGACTTTACCTTTAAATCTGGTAACTCCCCTTGTTTTGAACTAAAAGGGTTTCCTGAAGAACTTTATGCCTAAGGTGAGGCCTCAATGATGAAGATAGGGATGTGGAGAGATGAAATGGGCAGAGTTTTACCGATCCAAAGGCTTGATAGGTGTGGGTAAGGTTGTATAGGTGGGGGCATTTTATAAGAGAAGAGGAGGGGAACTCTTCGAAAGTTATAAAATATTACTTTATTATAAAATGTTTTTCGGATTTTAAAGGTAAAAAATGATATATTTCGAGGATAAGGGGATAAGTCTTATAATTATACCCATACAATAGGTTCTTTAAAAGGTTAATACTTATATTTTACCCTAGCTTCTCATTTTATTTAAACCGTTCATTTATGAGGTAATCACTGCATCATCACGGTGTCATAAATAAATTAATTTATATAATGTCTAAAAATTATAAAATAAATATAATGATGTAGGAAATATTTTTATATTTATAATTAATATTTATAGTAAAAAATATGACTTTTATTACCCCATGTAAAAATTGTCTTATTAAAACAATACATGTTTGTGACATTTTAATTTTAACTTTAAATAAAAAGTTATTAATGTCATTTTCCTACCAAAGTGACTCAATGGGGTCCCCAAGATGACCCATGGATTTTATTGGTCTACCATGACTCATACAATATGGTTAAAACATGTTCCAAGGTCATTTCATATTATTATAACATTATCTTTACCTTAAATTACACAAATTACCTTTAATCGCGATTAATAAAACTTAAAAGTTACTATTCACAAAAAATTATTTTTATCCCATTGAACGAAATTTTACATATTAATGAAAACCATTTATTTATGATTTTTTAAATTCAAATCACAGAAGTGGTAATGTTTCATTTAAAAGAAAATTCATTTTTTAACTACCACATAGTGGTTTCACTATTTATCAAAAATCCAAGTTTTTCCGAAAAATACCAAAAAATCACCCAAAGATATATTTGATAATTCGAATACAAAAATTATTTCTATTTTACAATATTCAAAACATATATGTTTAATTAATTAATTTAATAATTAATTCCCATCTTCAGAACAAATAGCATGTTTTTATGAAACAATATATATCAAATGATTGACACTAGTTTAAGTCCAATTTCAAAGTGAAATTAATTCCAATGACCAATATTGGATTAAATAGTAAAGATATATTATAATTTAACATTAAAAACAATTCAATAGATAATATAATAATGTAAATAAATTAGATTCAAAAGATGTTTTAAATTAAAATACAACATTTTTCACTATTCATTTTAAAAATGAACTTTATCGGAAAAATACAAAAAATTTACAAAAATAAATTTTGATGTCCCGATTCTGAAGAAGAATTTTATTTGGTCCAATAGAATGTATAAGAGTGACCAAAACTATATTAAAGAGGGTTCACCACAAAAAAGGAGATTAATCGACCTTTTAGTGAATTTTAGAGTATTTATGCTTAAAATTAAATTCTTTTATTATTTTAATCATTTATCTTTTATTGGGTAAATGTAAAAACATTTAACAAACATGTATAATAATATTTTAGTTTTTTCTATTCATTTCTTCCAATAAAACTACTAGGCATTAAATACCATTTAAAATTATAATATTTTATTAGTAGAGTGCAACGTACGATTTCAAAGAAACTCATTGTTGGGTATTGGGTACGCCATCGAGCATAGAGTTCCATTTAATGTAATATTAATATTTTATTCAAAAATATTAATAAATATGAAAAATTAATATTCTTTATTTACCATGGATGTTACATCCTTACCCCCTTTTGGGAATTGCATCCTCGTAATTTGAAACTTGGGCTTAGAGACTTCATTGAAAGCCCCAAATCAGAAAAGGAGTAAATTAAACTATCACCTTAAAAAAAGAAATGGAAGTACCAAGGTCACCCGAGTTAACCCATACTAGGATTCCATGTATGAAAGCATGGACAAGGAAGAAAAAATAAAGGGTCATGTTCTGATGGGGAGTGATATAAAATCGGATTAGGAGAAAGTTAACCACATGAAAATCACAAACATGTGATGGGTTAAACGGTATTTAATTCACAAGTATGAAAAGTTAACGGACAAAATGTTTGTTTGAAGTTACTTTTAATTGAGGAATTTATTTATGAGCTTAAATAAATCATAAGGGAACATACTTACTTGTTGTGTAGACTTTCATCTTTTACTAGATTTCTTACACAAACTCATACTTTCTCTCAAAATGATGAGTATTTCGGATGACTTGTTCACATTAAGTGTGCTATAATCAACATCTACAGAATCACATAATCAACAAAAGAGAACTATATATTTTCCATGTCTTTAGACAAAAACCAAAACCAAAATTGTTAGTACGAGATCATATAATACCCAAAAGGGTAATCCTTTATAAAATGGAAATCTATTCATAATCTATATAATTTTTCCAAAAAACCCAAAGTTCAACGAAGACCAGTAAATAAAAAAAAATTCCATAAAATTCATCAATGTAAACCAAAATAAGATTGAAACCCAAATATTTGAAGGATTTAATCATATAGTATTCCAAGGTAAAATTGACATTTATCTCCAAATAACATCAGTTTCTAATAAAGTCTCGTATTGAAAAGTAATCAACCTAATCCCATATTCTCCATGATAGGTTAATCATTTACATTGATAACCCAAAATCAACTTATTCTTGATTCATAAGATCATCTAACAAAAAAATGAATTTGTCATACTAACCAGGGTCTTCACGTAGTCCAGTGGTAGGCGATAAATACCAGTCACACTTAAGTTGTGGGTTCGATTCCTGCGGTTTGGTCTGACGCGATGGGATGTGACATTGTCTGCCTGTTATCCCCTCTTCCAAAACAATATAATTCTTAATGCATTCCCCAAAAGAGATAAAATATTCAATAATAACCACAACATAATTTAACCTCAAGTTTATCTCATGTCGTTCATATTCCATCATAGCATATAGTAACCCCTAATTACCTCAAAAGTAAGGATCATATACACACTAATGGTTACCTTCTTAATTATTACCTGAACTTCCACATCGATTTGGTTCTCTCTTACATAATTCATTAGAGAACTCACCAAGGTTCAAGTCATTTATCATAATTCCTTGATTGTTTGTTTAGAATAACCACGATATTACTCATTTAATCCCCCATTTCATTGAGTCTCTTTATTAGAGATCCACCGCAGTTTCCTTCAAACCCATTGTCACTTTGATTCTTACTAGATACATCTATTTACTAAAACCAAAAATGTCAGTGTGAGTATATCAACAAAATAATCATGTATGAAAGAGGAAGATAAACACTAAGATATAATTATCCATGTTATATCAAACTCATTCCAACTTTCATAAATAAAAATGACTCTATATAATATAATACCATTATGGTTATATACAACTTGTAACTTATGCTAAAACAACACTCTAACCTCTAAAGTTATCTAAACTGACCTCTGATACCAACTATAAGGACCCATCCTTATAACTTTACTTAATTTTAAATCACATTGAATAATTCACATTGAGGATCTTTTCAGGTTTAGAGTTTTAGAGAATTTGGACATAACTCCTAAATCTCAAATATTACAAGGTAGAAACATCTACTCAGTTTCCATTTTTTCACAAAATATTAAATCTTGAACAAAAGAGTCATGTATTGTTCCATGTTTTGGACATCATGAAATTTCCTTGATCCCATCCTTGACCGTATTCATTTATATGTCCTGTGGAAAACATTTCAAAAAAAATGTGGGATGAGCATAAAAATGCTCAGTAAGGGTTATCACAAAATGGAAAGAATACATCAGTACGGGTATACATAAGAATCAATGAAATCGTACTTTTCTCATAAAACATAAGCACTTTAACATACCTCACGAAATAATAGGATTTATGAATAACTCATAGAAATCATAAGACATAAAGGTAACTTGAGGCATTAATAACATTCTTATATAGGGAGTTACCCTCATGGTTACGTTTGGAATACCCATCACAGTATATTTCCTAAATCTCTTCAGAGAAACCTTAGGGTTTAACCACTTCACGTTACCCAGTGCATTGGAGATCTATATCGGGCTCACCCAGCCTTAGTTTATCACGAAACCACCCATTTTCATAAATAATTCCCAAGAACCATAACATAATCAAAGCACATAACTTAAGCATAAAAGAAAGATAAAATTCCCATATTATAATTACTATATAACATTTTAAGATATTGAAATAATGAATCCATTCTAAAAACCATTTTCAAAACCATTTAAATCATTCAATAAAGAGATTTTTAAATCAATGTTTTCCATAACACATTGATGCTTTTAACATTTTAAACCATTAATATCCATATAAATAAATCCTTAAATCCATTTTGAAAACATGGATATTAATGAGAAATATTTATAATAATAAATCATTAAAAGATTTAAAATTATATTTTAGGTAATGGGTTTTTAACAAAATGAGGGACACTTAAATACAATAATTAAGGAATAACATTTAATAATAACTATATAATATGATGAGAATAAAGGGATTCATGATATAATATTCCAATGGACAGTATATACACCATATATGAGTGAATTGGTGTATAACTACAATTAATTCTCAATAGAAATGTAAAAGGAGATGAAATCCCTTATAAAGAAGGTGTCCTTAAATTAAGGATAAATAAATTTCATAATTATGTGAGAAAAATATAAATACACCCAATATAACTAGATATTAAGTGTAAAACAACGAAAGGTCCTTCACAAATATTCAATGGATGACATATTCAATAACTACATGTTGAACCCAAAGAAAAAAAATTGGTTTAAGAAGTTCCCTTTGTAAAATTCGATAGCCCAACGACATCACTTTAAAATTCATAAAATTAGTTGATGAGAGAGAAAATGGTATCTCATAACTTGGAAATAACATTTAAATCAATAAGGATATATACGAAAATATCCCAAAATAAAAAGATGTAAATTAAAAGACGTAACAAAAAAAGTCAATTAAAAAATAGGAGGGTGAAAGGTTCCCTTATCGATTTGGGAAACTTTCGAAACATACACCCCATGAAAGAAGGGTCATACAATGAAGATTTAAAAACCCATTAATGATATTATATTAAAAAAATAGTAAAATATTGGGTAGTACATACACCACACAAATGGAAATAGTGGAAAATGTAGCATGAATCTCATGGGAATAAAAAGTGAGTTGAAAATCCCCTTATGAAAATTCGGCAGCCTAACGACGCCACATAAAACATCCAAAAATAGATTGATGAGATCAAATATTGTATATCATCATATTAACATAAAATATAATTCAATAGGAATATTAAATAACATCCCCCAACATAAGAAAGAAGATCTTAATGTAAGTTACATAAAAAAGAGTGCTTAAAAAGAAAGAGAGAGGTATGATCCCTTACCTCAAGTCTGATTTGTCTTGTTCATTTCATTATATTCCTAAATTATAAACTTGGGTAAATTTATAATTTCTTATGTACCTCCTTCAAAGATTAATATTCTGTTCATATAACATATTATAATTTTATAATTATTGGTTAGTAATGTGAGTTCATATCAGAGGTTTTTGCCGATGTTTGGTACCAGAGTCAAAAATGAACATGTTTGAAAATGATTGTCCATGTAGTTATAAGTAAATAATCTCCAGAATAGTATTAATGATTTAAATATAATACATATCCATTAAATATTCATTTTATGCTATTCCATAACATTTGGAGATAAAAAGAAATGAAATGCACTGTTCATGGAGATGGTAGGCCGTACGTACGCATGAACGCTACTTTCTTTTATTTTTCATATTAATCGAATTAAAAATAATTGAGAGAGATATATATAATAATTCCAGTATAATATATATGTTATATAGCTCACATAAGTTCATTAATTTCATTCATTATACATTCCATGTATTGCATGAACGAGTCACATCACTTGAGGGGGCGGTAGTCCACACTTCTTCATATGAAATTATCATATTTGCACAACATGAAAAGAATAAAGGTATGTTTTAAATATAAAATACAGAAGAATATAGAAAACATAATTACCATATATATCATATATAAAATATAGTGACATCATAATGGCCACCATTAATGGTGTTAGAAGAATATTTAACAATCATCATTAGTGAGGTAGTAATTCACCATCCACAGAAATAGTATGTTCTTTAACCATTAGACGGATGTATGTGTTAGTGTATCTCGAATAAATCTTATAATAACATCATAGTATATTTAGATACTGGTTTTTTTCAAAATTAATGAATAAAAAGTGTTTAGGGGGTTGGATAAGAAAAATAAAACAAAAGAACATTAGGAAAGACTTTACCATTAAATCGGGTAACTCCCCTTGATATTAGCAAAAAGGATTTCTTGAAGTGCTTTTTGCCTAATATAAGGCTTCAATGATGAAGAGAGGGATGTGTAGAGATGAAAAGGGAAGGTTTTGGACGAGCCAAAGTCATGAGAGGTGTAGGTAAGGTGGTAGAGGTGGGGGCGTTTTATAAGAGAAGAGGAGGGGCACTCTTGGAAAGTTCTAAAATATCACTTTATTAGAAAATGATTTTCTGATTTTAAAGGTCCCAAAAGGAAATATTTCTAGGATAAGTTGATAAGGTTTCAAAATACACCAATCCAATAGGTTTGTTACAAGTGTAAGAATTAGATTTTACCCTATCTTCTCATTTTATTTAAATCATTCATCAATGAGGTAATCACTCTATCATCACGGTGTCATAAAATAATTAATTTATTTAGTGTATAAAAATTATAAACTAAATATAATGATGTAGGAAATAATTTTATATTTCTAATGAATATTTATAGTAAAAAATATTACTTGTATAAACACATGTAAAAATTGTTTTAGTAAAACAATACATGTTTGTGTCATTTTAATTTTAACTTAAAATAAAAAGTTAATAATGCCATTTTCCTACCATTGTGACTCCATGGGGTACCCATGTTGACCCATGGATTTTCTTGGTCGGACATGACTCATCCAATACGGTTAGAACATGTGTCAAGGTGATTTCATATTATTATATCATTATCTTTACCTTAATGTATACTAATTACCTTTAATCGTGATTAATAAAACCTAAAAGTTACTATTCACCAAAAAATTATTTTAATCCCATTGAACCACATTTTACATCATAATGACAACCATGTATGTCAGATTTTTGAAATTCATATCACAGAAGTGGTAAATTTTCATTTAAACGAAAAACCAGTTTTTTAACTACCACTTAGTGGTTTCACTATTCATAAAAAATTGATGTTTTCAAAAAAATACCAAAAATTCACCCTAAGCTATATTTGATATTTCAAATTCGAAAATTATGTCTATTTTAAAAAATTAAAAACATAAATGTTGAATTAATTAATTTAATAATTTATTACCGTCGTCAGAATCAATAGCATGTTTTTATGAAACAAAATATATCAAAAGAATGACACTAGTTGAAGTCCAATTTCAAAGTGAAATTAAGTACAATGACCTTTATTGGATTAAATGGTAAAAATATATTATAATTTAAATCTAAAATAAATTCAAAATATAATCTAATTATATAAATAAATTAGATTAAAAAGAGGTTTTGAATTAAAATACAACATTTTTTACTATTCATTAAAAAATGAACTTTATCAGAAAAATACAAAAAATTTACACAAAGTAAATTTTGATGTCCCAATTCTAAAGAAGAAATTTATTTGATCCAATATAAAGTATAAGAGTGACCAAAACTATATTAAATAGGGTTCGCCATCAAAAGTTGATAAATCGACCTTTTATTGAATTTTAGAGTATTTATGCTTAAAATTGAATTATGTTCTTATTTTAAGCCTTTATCTTTTATTGGATAAATGTAAAAACATTTAAAAAACATATATATTAATATTTTATCTATTTCTATTCATTCCCGCCAATACAAATACTAGGAATTATTTACCATTTAAAATAATATGATTTTATTATTAGAGTGCAACGTATGATTTCAATGAAACTCGTTGTTGCATATTGGGTATGCCATCGAGCATAGAGTTCCCCTTAATGTAATATTAATATTTTATTCACAAATATTACTAAATATGAAAAATTAATATTCTTTATTTACCGGGGTTGTTACACTCACAGTTGGATATGATGATGTATAAAAAAATATAAATGATATATGTAATATAATTATACAAATGGATTAATTATAAAATTTATAATTTGTTACCTTCCATTCCATAGGTGATTCTATAACATCCCTACCATGTATGGAAGACTATAACATCATAAAGCAATGTGATTCGTGTTTCACTAATGCTTAACATGGAAGGTGATAAGGGTAATGTTAATAAATATATATGATATAAAATACATAATTATGATATTAATGAAATATTATCATTATTTAATGATAATTTATTTCAATTTATTTATTAATGTTTCACTCACTTAAATATGATAACATTGTTCATGTATAAGTGTACCACCACCAACATAAAGTGATCTGACTAACTTTTCATAAAAAACAAATGGACGATATATATAAGTGTATAATATGTATTTTATGATGTTATTATAATTATATAATTAATATATATTTGTTACCTTCATTCCATAATCATCATTGGAAAATGGAAACATTAATCATGTGTACGTACAGTCAACTGTCCCCATGATCGTAACATACTACATTTTTCATAACCATGATTAATTATTCGTTTTAAATGTTTCATGGATTGGAAAATGTGGTAATTATTTCTTTATTATTATTAAAGAGCTGATGGAACCATTTACTATGTATATTAATTGGATCATTATTGACAGAACATACATAAGAAAACATGGTAATAAAGACCATAAATAATGAAAATAATGAATGATCAATAATGAAAGTGTGATACAATGTTATTAAAGGACCAAATATAATATTATAAATTGTAATAAAATTACAATTAAATTTAATAATTTGTTTAAAACCACTATAATGGAGGTTAAATAACTTTAAATCAAAAGGAAATACAATTATTATCAAAAAAAGAAAATTATTATTTGGTAATTTTCATTCTAAAATGTCATATTAAATAAAGTATGCATATGGTTTTACAAGGATACTAAAACATTTAGTTCTATGGGATGTGATTACTAGTATCATATGGGATTGTAATAAATTATAACACTAAATCTAGGTTACTAGGTTTAGAATCACTATAGAATTTATATATTTCCATTTGATAACGTTCATCGAGTACTGGTAAAACACTTGTTTTAATCTCATAATAAATGAATAAAAGAAATATATTATTTACCACTGAATGCATATTATAATGGGGTATTTCAATACAGTGTTTCTTTTAAATACACACTATTTTGGACATGAAAAATGATTACTGGACATTATATTTAATATAGACAATAGAATCAACAACACCATTTATGGTGAACTCTTTTTTCTTAGTAGGGGAGGAATAAGAAACCTTAAAAGGACCTTCTTTATTAATAATAAATCATGGGAATACCTTAATAGGATATATCTATGTATATATAATATTTTCCTAAATAGATTATCTTGGGAAATAGGGAAAACATAGATATGTTTGGTTTATTTCCATTTCCACTACCAGTGTAATACCCTCTATGTGAATGTGAACTCTATAGTTATCCACTCTCGGATATGTGATATCTCTTAGATATTTCCATTTATACCAAATTCCACACATAAAACACTTATATTTTACTATATTTTAATCGAACAAAACAAATAACACTTCTTACGAAAACCACTCCCAATAAAAATGAACGAGTGCATACCAGTAATAATACTACACAGAAATAGTAAAATTATTGGTAGGTGCATGTTTTAGAATACCACACCTTCAAATAAATTGTGTTTATCTCTATTTTTAGGGAAACAAATTATGCATAAATTATTATTGGGGAATAACCTAACAAAAATTATAGGTATAAAGAACACTAAAATCATCATTAAAATATATATAATAGATTTTTTAAAATATTAAAATTGTTTAATTATTTTTCACCTATTATTAATATCATTGATTATTTATTTTTTTCAATTCAAAAGAATTTATTCAAATTACTATATTTTAAATTATCATATTTCTTATATAAATAGATAGTCTGAGGTGGAGTGACTAATAAGAGGCATTTCGTTACAAATATGGAGATACTAGAAATAAATTTAAACATTGTGATGGATGTAGGTTCGATTTCTATAAGGAACCAAGATCGGTTTGGAATGAGTATAAAAACAATTCATACTCTATGTTTGGAGTGAAATTAATTTGTATGCTACTACCCATTTTATTCACACTTATATTGATAGAATGATACGTGTTTTGGATAAAAATGGGAAAATATTAAGAATGAATAATTTATTTTAATTAAATATTTAATTTTATAAAATATAAATCAGAGTAGTAATAGAAATATTTGGCTGATGTTATAGGGAGTAAACCAATATTATGGAAGGATGTTCAAATAATCTATTTTGAATAAAAAATAAAATCATAGAAAATATGTGTCTAGAAGCATTGAATTATATAAAGGACCTGAGGAGGAAACCCCAAAACTAGTTCGACCCTCATGAAATTAATATGAATTCCATAAAATATATATGTGGTGTAATTAATTTTTCACAATATTGGAAAGGTAGAACACTAATAATCAGTTGATTCATTTGAGCTTGTTGTTGCTACAATAGAGCTACCTGAGAAATCTGGTCAAATGTTCAATTTGAGGAGAAATGGAGAAACTGACACATAGTTCCATCAATGGAAATTTCACTCAAACATATATAATGGATATTATTTTATAGTAAATGTTAGGTTAAAATAATAAATGAATGAACTCTTAGGATACAACTCACATATTTTTTTGATTTTTTATTTATTTTATTTTATCATATTTGAGATTAATAATTTGTTATACATCATTTAATTTTGAAAAAAAAAATTATTTAGTATGCCTATATATAATATATTATAGGACATATCATATCAGGAAGGATAAAAGAAAAGAGGCGCAACCCACTATACTAGGAGTGACTACATTCACATTAAGAGAGTTTTTTATTTTCCCATTTTTTATATTCTACCAAATTACAGGATTTTTAACTAAATATATATATATATAAATATATATTCATTTTTAAAACAAAAATTTGTTAAATTAATTTGAATTAAATATTTTACTATGTGTGGGGGGATATTTAAACCATGGGTACCCACTAGAACTATGATATTAAATATACATACGAGAGGGGTAACATAATAGTCAAATGATTAATTTTAGAAAACACAATATATGAATAAGTTAATTTAAAAGTTTATGAGTCTATTCGGGTGATATAATTTAATGAATTTGATTAAGAAGGAAAAATGGGTACGATTATTAGTTTTCATATTTGAATAATTTCATAATTTAATTTTATAGGTTAAACCAATATTTGAATTACACTATGGTATTTCGGAATGGAATGAACTTAATTTCAATACTTCAATTGCAATTGAGTAGGTATGTATATTAAAATTGTATATTTTATATAAAAGTGAACATATACATTAATAGGAGTCAAAAATATTAGAAGTCTTTATTTTAAAAATTTATTCTATGCCTTTCCTATCAAAAATATTCTCAGGTGGTTTCAGATGCATTGAATGGTTTAGTTCTATATATTCTTAAATAATGTATGAATAATTACATAGAATTTTGTTTAATATATATTGGTATATTTAATGTGTATTCCACACTATATAATACAATTCAGTATGAGTGAGTTTCATTTAAAAAATAAAAAATTAATACTATACATATCCTTTTTTGTGAAATTATGGAATTTTGGAAAAAAAATTCATGAAAATAAATTATTTATAATATTTGGTGATGGGAGGTTTCCAAGAATCCTATTAGTTATTTCATAAAAATAAAATCAAAATTTATTTATTTATGGTCTAAATAATTGTTATGTTTAAACATATAATTGGGTAATATTCCTTGTGACATTTTTGAAGTTTATTATTAATCAAAAAAGTGTATTATGTTTCAGGGTTTGTGAATATCCTTAAATTATATTAATATTTATATATTTATCTAAAAAATCTATTTATTATTCATTCCTAATTTTTTTTTAAATTCTTTAATTATTTTTTGGTTTGGCGTATATTTTTTAGAATCATGGGAATTAGACCTTATTTCATGTCATTATTGGAACATATTTGAAACATCAATTTTTATCAAAATAAATTTCTATATAAAATAATTTTATATGTTTTTTATATTTTATTATTTTAATATATTTTAATTCATTCTTTTATTATATCTGTTTCAATTTTAGATTTTCCACTAACATTTTTATAAAATTTATTCAAAAAAACTATGCAGGGATAATGCAGATAATGATGCAAGGAGAATATTGTTCATGATAAAAGTTAAGAAAATTATGGAATGATAATTTCATCCTTATATGAAGTTAATAGAGTGATAATTTAATAATTATATTTTCATCTCAATCCAATTTACTTTTATAATTTATCTATGTATATGCTAAAGCTATTGACAAAATTATAATTCCATCGTTTCCCTTAAACATGCCATGCTTTGTATCAACTCTAGATAACATCTGCTTCATTAATTAAAAAAATGTCACCATTCCACTGTTGGAATCATGTCCCATACTCCTAATAATTTATTTAACACTATTTTCATTGAATCACAGAATAGAAAAATAATTATTTGCAAGAACATTAAAATGATCTATTTAAAAAGGAAAATATATAGCCCGGTTACACTGTTGGTTACCACCGAAAAAATCATTATAAATCCTATTTTTTGTCCAAACGATAATAAAAATTAATTATCAATATATTATATTATTTGAATTCAAGCAATAAATTTTCCAATACAGTTTTTGTTCACTCCCAAGACAACATTTAGCCCATTTTAACCGATGCATCATTAAAAAGCCCAATTCCACTAAGCTCTTATCTTATGAAGATTATTTAATTATATGATTATAATCACACCCATTGGAATTCCATAATAATGGATAGGGGTTGATAATATGATTAAGGACCATAAATATTACCCCTTTTCAACATGAATAACATGAGATCTTGAAGGGACTATAAAATATTCCTCACAAAACTTCCTAACCATAATAGGTAAGGATTAAATTAACTATAAAGAACCAAACACAAGTATCCTAGACCGAGTGGATAATTTATTAAATTTTTATAAGATACCTAGAAAAAAATATTTCTGTACAAAATAGTTTCTTAGTCATTGTAAACAAATACATACATGAAAAAAAACATTTCTTTTATAAAAAAAGAACATAAAAAATTTTATTTTAAAATTCCATTACTCCCCATAGTGTATCCTAGTATATAAAACAGAAAACACTTCCTCATATGCCAAAAAAATAAAACATAAGAAAGGGGTGAGATTTGATTATCATTATGGGTAAACAAAAAATTTGTTCTATGAATAAATAAGGAATAATCAATATGGATATATAAATAATTGAAACATATTCAATTTAATTAGTAACCTGAAAAAAATATAGAAGGAATAAATGGTTATCAAATAATGATATATATATATATATATAATCCCATGAGTATGAAACATTAAAAAGGATGATATAACTAATAAAATAATCAAATTAAAAATCAATAAATGCATTTATAAAGATGGAATGCCTAATGTGGGACAACTAAAGCATATCATTAAGGCTATGTTCCAAGACATATAATACTATCAAGGCCTTATTTCGAGACATATATATAAATGGTTAAGGTCTTGAAAAAACCCAACATTGTTTGTCGTATTATATAAGCTGATTCATTGAGATGATATAGTGGGTCTCATCCACAACTTACTAAATCTGATTCATTTCTCTAAATAATAAAATATACAACTGAATCGACAAGCCATAATAAAATCAATAATTGTCTTTATATGGAGAAAATTTCATACAATATATCAATTATTTTTTAAGTCAAAAATAGTCCCAAACCATCCTAATAAAAATGATTAATAGTTTAATTAGAGTAAATGAATGACATAGTTTTAAATAAATAATGTGGACATTGATGAAGACACTTTAAAAAGATTACTGGGATAATTTTTTGAAGAAAATAATCTTTTTTACTTTGAAAATAATTTTTAAAATATAAAAACTATGAATTCAATATAGAAATAGTTTTCTTTGAAAATAATATCGTAAAATTTTCAAATAATATAAAAATAATTAATACGACATGGAGATATGAAATTATATTCATGTTGTATATATTTTTAAAAAATCTGTTCCACCTTTTGTAAGCAAAATCAAATAGTACCATGTTCAGAAAATGTTACGAAGTTCCATTTTAAATTTTTTGTAAAAATTAAATAAAGAATAAAAATGAATTTAAAAAATTGGATAATAGTTAAAAAAACATTGAAATGTTTTTTAGAAAACATAGATATGGAAATTAAATATCCTCAATTGAGACTTAAAAATTAAACAAAATCTAAAATAATGATGACACTGTAAAATGAACCCTTGACACTTGGGTATCTTTTGAATCATAAGACCTATGAAAGAAATAATTTCAAATTAAACATTTAAATACCATGATACAAATATTTTAAAGATATAATATTTCAATGTTATTGTATATATCCCATTAAAAATAAATATGTGTTGAATATGGAATATGTATCACATAAGTAAATGTGAGACAAGAAAACCTTACCTGAGGTTCAAATTCCTTCATACATTAAAAAACAAAATATATTAAATACTAATATATTATATACCTATTATAGAACCATAATCATATATATAAAACCATTTATGATATACTTATATTATTCTATCACCCATTTCATAACAATTCATTATTAAAATAACTGTTTAGGGTAGTAAGTAGCTCGTTTTTCAGGGATATTTTGATTTGGTAGTTTAGATAATTATGATTTTATCATTATTTAGTAATATCTATAATATAATACATGGTATAAATATAATATATATTTAATATATAGATATTCAGAGTCATCTATAAAAGATATAGATAGAGATATTTATTACACCATTCATAGAGACAGTAGCCCGTATGTATGCATGAACGTTGTTTAATTTTTTTTATTAATAGTATAAATTATGAATAATGAAAAAATAAAATGTAATGTATAATTATTATGTCATATATATCATATTTTTTTTTATTCCTTATTTATAACCATCCATGTAAATTGGTGATGACAAAAATTGCACCACTACATGAAGAGTATGTTGAAGAAGAAATAAAAATGAAAGAGTTGGTATCGATGATCCCCTTTTATTCGTTGGACTCCCTTTAGATCTCTTCTTAAGGGCTATAAGGTTAATATTTTTAAAATTTCATAACCTCCATAATGTGTATATGGAATTTGAAAATATAATTTTTTTGGGCATGGTAAATATATAAGGCTCCATGTGGTGTGGACAAGTGAATAATGTAGTTCCCTTTTATAATTGAAATGTGGGGCACTTTGGGAATTTCAAAAATGATTCAAATATAAAAAGACTATTGAATGGAGAAATGGTTTCCAGTGGCCTATATATATATAGGGTGTGATATTTAGAACCTTATATTATCCATTTTTTATTATTTAAGGTTTTTATTATTATTATAGAATTTGACAATATATCATATACATAAAATATCATTATTGTAAATTTTGACATTATTTATTATTTTGAATTAATAAATATCGAAAAATAAGATAAAATTGAACAAACTGTTTCAATACATCCCTTATATGAAAAATTAACCTAAAATAATCTTGTATCATCTTAATTATCTCAAATTATATTTCTTCTAATATTTTTAATATCATTTATTAGATTTTACAATTATATAAATAATTATCACATCAAAGTCTTCTAATAATTAAATATAATTATTTTATCAATAAAAATTATAAATAAATTTCTATGATTCATAAATATAATATATATTTATAATTAATATTTTTACTTATAATAATAATCTAGATAAAATCATATTAAATATATAAGACTTATTTAAAAAATAGGGTGACATATATTAATTTTATTTTTTCTTTAAATAAACTACTATTAAGGTCATAATCTCATTAATGTGGCCTTAAAATTTCTTAAATTTTTCCCTTGGATGGATATGGTTGAAATATACTCATATAATACTATGTTGTCATCTTTTTTCGATCATTGTATGGTTCTTATCATTTTATTTTTAGAGTTTTTAAAAGCATTTTATTGATTTTTATTCTACATGCACAGACATAGCTTTAGTATTGTATATGAATTTTATGTAATTATTTCATATATAAAAATTAAAATTAATAAAAAAACAGGATCAATACAATATTTTTTGTTAATTTATTATTTATATTTAACCACATCTATATCAATATTACATATTTAATTTTTTATTTAGAATTTTACAACATTACGCATACAATTTACAATCATCTGGATACTGTTTTTTTATATTACTCCAAAATTTGAAAGTATTTGTTAAAATAATAATTTATAGATTATAGTTAATAATATTTTCATTAAAATAATATATAGAACACAATTATTATATATAATAGAACCAGTTGAACTTTTCATGTGCCGAACAAGCACTATGTCGACATAGAAAATGGTTTTATATTTATCATGAAATAAATAATAATTTTCTTATTATGAATTATTTTTGAATGAAATTAATATTATAATATGACACATGAATCATTCCATAAGATTAATAAATTTTTATAACACAATTATATCTCCACAATATCACAATATATATTGTATATTAAAAAACTATATTTTTTTACTATTGAACAAAAATATACCTTTTTATGATAACTATAAAAAGTTAAAATGGAAACTTTTATATATGATTATTTAAAATGAAGTATTATTTTTATTAAATATAATTTTAAATAATTACTTACATTAATTATAATATTTTCCAACAAAAAATAAAATAATCATTCCTAATTAAAGGATACTTCGGAAGCATAAGACAAGTTAACTGAAAATTATATAAATATTTCATAAGAATTTATCAAAAAATTTGTAATGATTATATCATATATATATATATTTCATAATTCATTTAATAGTATCAATACATACCAATTTAATAGTTATTTTATAATAGGTATATTTAAATAATAGTATTTCATGATTCATTTAGGTTCAGTGTTCCGTGTGGTACACAGTATTGAATATCGTGTTCTTTTAATGTATTGAGGTTTTTTATTATTGCATCATTTAATAAATGATGTTCTCATGATTTTAACATGTGATCAATAATCATAGTTTTTTCATTTGAATATTATTTTTTGGAAATCCAATATTATAAAAAATGTTAATAAAAATTCTTATGAAAAAAATGGAAAGGAAAATGTAGTGGTCCCCCATAAAACTACGTTTATGAATAAGAAAACATTAGTGGAATGTAAAAATATGGGTATCAAAGAAAAAAACAAACTCCTAAGAACATATAGAGAGTGATATAAATCACATTTAGGATAATTTTAACCATCACAAATCAATAAATTTGTGATGGGTTAAAAGACACTTGATTTCAGGGTATGAAAAGTAAATGGATAATGTTTTTCTTTCAAGTTCATTTTCCAAATGTTGAGGAATTATGTTATAATCTAGATAAATTGAGTGATAGAATAGAATTATATTATTTAATACCATTCCATAATAATAATATCTTCCTTTGGTTGTGATTTGATATGTTTCAACTTTTTCTCTTACTCCAAAAATTATTATTCATGATGATTTCTCATGCATAAAAACATTTAAAAAAATTATAAGATCCATAAATAATTCTTAACCCTCTAAATATTTACTAAAATTAAAATGGTTTTCATAGGTTATCCTTTATGAAAAATGATATTTTATCTTCATACAATAGTATCCAATGTTCAACTAAATCCATTACATATGTATATAACCTTATGACTCCTCGAAAATATTAATGACCATATTCAAAATCCAAAAAATATGATGAAATTTCACTAAATCAACATTATAGTCCCTATAAAAATTAAATTGGTTCTTATTGTCACATTACAAATATATGAATACATTGATAACAATAAAATATTAATTAAATCATGAATTATTCCAAAAATTAATTATCATATTACTGAATATATTCCTTAAATCCCAAAAATGTATTGAACCCCATCATGAATTACTTTTTCATCAAATCAATAACTATTTTCAAGGTCACCAGTACAATCCCATAAAAAATATTAATCATTATTATCTCATCATTGAGAAAATATTTTTGCATATCTTCCCCAAATCACGTGTCTTCCCAAAGATCTACATGTCATAGAATCATTCCTCTTGGTTTCAAACACTATTCATTACATACCTTGAAGTACTTAAAGAAGATGTACTACAGTACAATACATAAATATCTCACAATTCATATAAATTGGATATCATTGATATAAAACATAAAAAAAAAATTAATCCAAATGCACGATCACTTTAATAATTCCAATTCATTGTTAGACCATTAACTATGCTTCATCATATTATTCCATAATACCTCATTACTTTCATATGTAATTTAGAGTATCTTCATCATTATTAGTGTAACTATTATTCATACAATATTTCTGATTCAATTTATGTGTTTCCCACACAAGAAATATATTTTTATACTTAAAATAATTTTCACATTTAAATCATTCAACCGTCGATGATACCATTGGGAGACCATTATTCTCATAAATTTGGTTAATGAATATTTTAATTACTACTCAAAAATTATTTTCTCTATGTCATTTTTTCTACAACTGATTTTTTTTTGTTTTACTGAAACATTAGCATGGGTTTTTCTTATCACATTCATGAGATATTGGAATTTTAATCTTCTTTCCTTTATAGTCACCTCCACCAGAGATCTCATAAAATATTATAATTATTTTCATTGGTGTCTCTACGAATTTATTAAGGTGCAATTAATTAATAATATATCATGTACCTCTTACCATTATTCAATTTTATTTCACATAAACTCTATATTTTCCATCAAATCTAGTATTCGAGAGACAATGGTTACATTATTTAATTAGAATAAGAAAAAAGGAATCACATCCCGAAGGATCCACTAGTTTAGTAAACTTGGTAAATAGGATACATATGTGAATTTCACCTTACATTTTAAAACAAAAAAAATGTAAATAATTTTTTTAAGAATGCCATTATCCCCCTTAATGTTTCCTATTATATCAAACATAAACCACTTCCACAAATATAGAAAAAATAAGAATGGGGTGAGATCATATGATCAGTACGAGTTACTATACTATGTAATCTTTCAATAAATAAAGAATAATCAATATTCAAGGTAAATAAAAAAATGTCATTTAATCAGTTACAAGAACATAATATGGTAGAAATAAATGATGATAAAAAACTTCCATATAAATAATAACATCAGAAAGAAACATAAAAATGTATATACTATATAATTGAATAATTACATCAAATATAAATGACCTAAATCATTTTATGGAATACATAATTATGCAAATCTAAAATAAATATTTGATGTTTTAGGCCAATAAATCTTATACCATGAAGTCCATATGCCAAGACATCTGGATAAATGTCTAAGGCCTCCAATAAAACCTAATATAATTTGTCACTTGATTCATAACAATTCCTCATGGGTCTATAGTTTCCCATTGTCACAGAAAAATTCCAATTAAATCATCATATAAATAAATAATACAAACGAATCAACCAACCTTAACAAAATCCATAATTGTTCTTAATGGATGAAAAATTCATACGGAATATCAATACTTTCCCCAGTTAAAAAATGATCATGACCATCCAATTTTATATGAGGAATGGTATATTAAGATTTAATCCACCAAAAAATATTAAATAAAGGATGTTTAAATAGATGATAATACATTAAATAGATTACTGGAATATATATTTTTAAGAAAATACATAATCATAATTGAAAGTAATTTTTAAAATCAAAAAAATGTGAATGTAAAATGGAAATATTTTTAATGAAAATAACCCTATAAATTTGTAATGTAATATTCAAATAAAAAAATATATATTGAATATGAGAAATTATTTCCATTCCATAAAAAAATATCAAAAATATTCTTTCACTCTTTGGTCAGAAAAATCTGAAAGTACCTTGTTTTGATAATGAAAATAAAATTCCTTTTAATTTTTTTGGAAAACTAAACAAAGGGTAAAAAGGAATTTAAAATATAATTTTAAAAAAATGGAATTTTGTTTTAATTTTTTTGAAAACACAGATATTATGATAAATATAGTCAACCGATACATATAAATATGTAATCGGGAATAATGATGAGTTTGTAAAATAGTCCTTTACAACATAGGTATCTTTTGAATATTATACCCCATGAATGAAATACATTCAAATAAATGATTAAATGAAATTAATGAAAATATTTTCACGACATAATTTATCAATTAGTATATATATTCACAACACAAAATAAATAAGTGGTGAATATGGATTGTTTCTCGAAGAACTAAAAGATATATTAGAAACCCTTACCTGAGGATTGATTTACTTAATACATGTTAAAAATCAAATATAATCAATAAAAATTTATTATATATCTATTCCAGTACCATAAACTTTTAATTTCATACAATTTATGACATAATTATAATATTTTAACACTGGTTTCTTAACAATTCATTGTTAAATTCACTCTTTGGAGTGGTAACTACTTCATTTTTCTATGATTTTTTTATTTTGTAGTTCAAGTAATTATACTTTTATATTGATTAAATAAAATATATAATAATATTCATAAAATAAATATAATATATATTAAAAATATAGATATTTAGATTCATCCATAAAATATATAGAGTGAATAATGAATTACCCTAATCATGGAGATAGTAGGTCGTATATACGCATGACTGTTGCATTAATTTTTTGATGGATGGTATGAAAGAATGTTAAAGAATAAATGACCATTAAAGAATAATTATTATGTCCTATATATAATATATTTTTATTATTTACCTATGAATAACCATCCATGTTAACTAGTGATGAAAAACAAACTACACCGCTCCATGTTAACTCGGGGAGGCTTTTAATTAAATACATGTACGCACACACACAACTAAATGAATGAAGAATTGAACAGGGTAAGAAATAAATGATTTAATACTATAATAAATAATACAAATATTCAAGTAACTCTAAATAGTATGAAGTACAGTTGTGTAAAATTAAATAAAAATATAAAGATACACACCCACTACTTGATATGTCTCATCCTGAAAAAACTGGAAAAGGGTAAACAATAGAGAGCCCAAATCCTATATCACAAGAGATGAACATTGTACATGATTCCAACCCATCTTAATTCCTAACATCCTATGAAGTTCTATTCTACGTATCCAATGTTTAATATATACATGACATGTGTTGGGAAAATCCCATGTTGGGGTTAGAATATACAAACCCATTAGAACACCAAAAAATGGAGGAGAGGAGTAGAAAGGGATACAAATGAAGAGAGAATAAGTAGAGAGAATAAGGTATGATAATGAAAAAATATCTCCACCCAATTAGAGAGTGAAATTAAACTCATGAAAAAATAAGGAGCTCAAAACTATGATAATATAATATTTTCATTGAGTCTTTTCTACCTATTATAGGAGAGTATACTCATAAACCCAGGAGAAGCTTGACACGAAAACTATGTGGAATACCTTTTGCATCTTACCCTCTCTTGGTAGGAATGATACCAAAACCAATTGAAGGGTTACTGAAGTTGGATATATATATATATATATTTCCATTCAAGGTATCCCAAACGTGAGAGTAATGGGATATCCATCTCATAGCTCATCCCAAAGAGAAGAGTCACAAATAGTTCCAAGACAAGTCCATATACGATGCCCATCACCTCATGCATCTACTGAGGACACCAAAGTATAAGGGACTCAATCACTGCACCTTGATACTATCTTATTTGGGAATCATTGAATCGACCACATGGTTTTTAGGCCTCCTCCAAAGAACACATATCGGTGGGGAAATTATCCAACATTCTCATTAGTCTAAAGGCATATTAAACTAGGTTTCATTACAATGCCACATAGTTGAGGGGTTACCCGTTTTAGGAAAGGATCATGTGTTCTAATACATGAGGATAGTCTTACTTTTGTTTTCACTATGGAAGGACACTGCCCAACCCAGCTGGAGGGTAACAATCAGGAAGGTCCCTGGGGAATGACACTGCCCAATCCTACTGGAGGGTAATCCTAGTGATTTGTTAGGGAAACACTAATATCCAGCCTAACTAGAGGGTTACACCTGATAGATTTCATTGGGGAATTCCTTTCCCACCCCAACTAGAGGGTAGGCCAAGAACATTGAGGAATTATACTTCCTTTACATACTGGAGGTTATCTCAGAAATGTCATCAAAGAACTCCACTGCATATTCCTACAGGTGGGTATGACTGAAACTTCCATTGGAGGATGCCATTTCCTAGCCCAGCTAGAGGGCATGCCCAGAAATACTTTGGTTATTCTATTTGATTTATGTCATCATGAGGTGTCTTCGTAGTGTGTTCCAATCCTAAAAAATTTCACATCATACCTCAAAAGACTCTTTTGAGGGAACCATCACGTTTTATGTGAAAAACCACATTGTATTGGCATCTCAAAATAAAAAAGTTGAGTTCAAACAAATTAGATACAAATTAATGAAGATCACTCAGAGGAGCTCCAGTAGTACGCGATGATTGAGGGGACCCACAAGGCGTGTGGTCCATATTCACAACCCAGACGTGCCTATAGTCATTACACAGGTCTTGTCTGTGTAGGGGTACACGCCGTGTAGTTGAACTAAATGGAATCTCCCACCTATCTAGGGGTCGTTCCATGTCTGGTAATCATGTCCATGTACTAGAACCCTGTTTCCATGTACTTTTAGACACTACATGTGGGTTCACATGGCATGCTACCCCATGTGACCAACTCGTGTTCATGAAATTTGTACATAGAATGTCTCCAGCTATGTAGTCCATCACATGGCTCATTCACATGAGAAAGTGATACACTATGTGCAAAATAAGAACACAAAATTCAATCCTTATCGGTTCCCCAATCCTAGTGGCTCCATTATAAATGGGCTACATTCCATTTGTTTTTCATCCTACAAGGTGCGAGGTTGTTATTTTTATAGAAATCCTAGGTTTCTCGATCTGGCCTTTATGCATCGAATCCTTTCAAACAAATGTATATCCAAGATGATTCCCACAAATTTATCATGTATATTTATTTGATTATTTATTTCCGGCCATCATCCATCAAAAAACATCTCGAGTGCAGATTTTGTATACCCTCATTCATTCCAGTCACCATAATGATATCCACCCTTGATGATCTACACTCAAACCATCAATTTTTTCCACCCCACTCGCAAGTTTCATAGAATTATTTTTAAATAAATGTTTCTTCAATACTCATGGAATCTTGGCACCCCATCGAGCATAGATCACCCAAATACTATTGAAACGGGAACTGTGGGGTTCCATCATCAATGAATGTGAATAACGGGAAAATAAATGCACAATAACAACGGTTTTATGATTGTTGGCCAATAATTCTAGTCCAATGAGCTAGAACATTCTCTCAGGGATAGATAAAACATATAAATAAAAATAATACTCAACTATAGGGTGCATGTAATGTTTTTTTAAAAATGTAGACACATGTAAAGGAAATAAACTACTCAAAAATATTATCAAAAGAGATAAAATGCCAATTGATGAGTTCTACTTATTGTCTGTATCATTATTTGATGAAGAATTCACTCACTAATGAATTCCAGTGAAACTTCTATTTTTGTTGTGCTTAGATCCGTCTTGATCCAAAGGTTTATTGTTGATTTCTAATGGATTATCCAAAGGAGGAGTCAAAGAGAGCTTCTTCAGTGGGAGAGAATAACGAGCCAACCCTTGATAATTTCCTCAATAGAAATATTTATAAACGAAATTTGAATAAAATAAATTACTCAATTAATTAATTACTTATTTCACATAAACACACTACCAATGAAAAAGGGGTCCAAATATCCAACATTGACATAATTTATGACATGATAAGTGTAAAAATCACATTATGAACCCAATTGTGGTCTCATTCCACATCATGGGGAAACAATCCATGTGAACCCACATTCCACATCATGGGGAGACTAACAAGAAGGAATGGTCTTACCAATTGAACAAAAAGGGCATATGATGATGATATGTGTAGGATTTATGTCTCATTTGGGTAGTCTTTATCCACTCATGGATTGCCTACACTTATTTTCAAGGACACTTTCACCAACTCTAGGCCCATAAGAGATGATTCTACAATATTTTTTCAACATAATATTTACCTATAGGGTTTCCCATATAGGGATTCATAAGGTTCCATGAAAATGGTACAGTGGTAATTGTTTTTGTATGAAAAATCTACCCATGGAAGGTGATCCTCCATGATCCATCTGAAATACAGCATTCATGCCCTCAACATATCCTCTACCACCAAGATAATACCCTCAGTATACCTATTAGTCTAGTGTTCAAAGTATATACTCATCCACAACTGGGTATTGAATCCTCTTGCGGGCCTCTACACAATCATGACATAAACCGCAAATCATAATCATTGAAAATCATCAAGGTTACCCCACAATGGAGGAGAATCACCAGTACATACAACTTCCCTAAACACTCCTCTGAACTCTAACAACTGTTAGCAAGGAAGTTAACCAACATCATGAATCAATCTACAATCACCCAGATGGTGTCATAGATCATTAGAAAATGTGGAAAAACTATGAAAAATCCATGGATAAGACAACCCGTTTCCACTCTAGGATATCAAGAGGCTCCAAAAACCTACAAAAACTTGGCTATCAGATTTCCCAAACTGACAGTTGAGGCACCATGAGTTGAACTTATCTTTGATTTGTCTCATTCTGAAAAACTAAAACAACCACTAAGGGTCTCAATACATCATTACCACATCATGATGTACAAATAAGGGAGAAGTTTGGAACTCATGCATCACATATTACTTCATAGATAATGGATCTAGGGTGTTCCCTTGAAATAAGATCTCATGATCACATCCATATGAATATCCTTCTAGAGTTTCACCGGATGATATCTGATCACGCAGAACCTTAGAGTTAATTTCTACCAATAGGGACTCTCTCACCTGCTCTAGGAGAAATGGAATCAAAACCACTGATTGAATAAATGTTCTACCATAAGGATCATCCAAGGATATTTGTAGGGAAGCTTGATGCTCCAAAGATGCTTTCACTAAGTGAGCATGAGACTTCATACTTTGAGAATTTTCTACAACATTTCCCTTGCCTAGAGTATAGTCTTTTTCGAAGTTATAGTCATAAAAAACTCCAACAAGATTCACTATCTCAGGTTCAGGTCTCTCTGAGTAAAGAAGAACATATGACACAGGCGGTATAAGTATACCATTGTGTGCTCCCCCCAATGGTAGTGTCTCCACATCCTTAGGGAGAAGACTACCACTGATAGCTCTAGGCCACAAGTTGTATAGTTCTTCTCATGGGGTCTTAACTTTCTCAAATTATATGTGATTGCTGCCTATAGTTTAATGAACACAGAACTGAGCCCATCTCTTGAGGAATCACAATACACAATGAACTCAACCCCATCATCTGGTATCCTCGACATAAGATCACTTGTCAACCTCTGCCTCAACTCCTCAAAGGCCCTCTAGCACTATACGGACTAGGTAAATTTCTATCCCATATACTATAGGGTTCTAAAATGGGATATGAATTTGGATAATTCTACCTAAAATCATATATAGTACACTACCAAATGATGAAAATTATGTACCTCTGACACATTCTTATGTGGATCCGAAGCAATAACTACATCAATTTTTTCCAAATCAATGGATAAAGCTTGTTCATAAATTACATGACCTAGAGAGTGAATCCCCTAATCCATAACTAAAATTTCAAGATCATTCTACATAGTTGGAGATCTCAAAGTAAATGAAGAACCATATCTATGTGATATAAATTCTCCTCCTCTATTGCAGAGTAAAAAATTATACCATCAATAAAGAAAACAACAAACTGGTACAATTATGGCTAAAATATATGTTTCACCAAATCTATAAAGATAGAAGGTAAATTTTCACACCAAAGGGAATCACTAGGAAATCATAGTGTCCATAGAGACATCTGAAAGCCAAAATTATAATATCAACCTCATGAACCCGCAACTGGTGGTAGCAGGACCTAAGATCGATCTTGGAGAACCACCCCACACCTTGTAATTGTAGAATGAGGTTATCAATATTTGGTAAGGGGTATTGTTCTTTATTGTGTCCTAGATCAGGGGACAATAATCCACAAAATTATTCCAACCCCTGTATTTCTAATCTAGAAACCAAACTGGGGAAGCCTAGGGGTGAAAATTTGGTCTGACGTTTCCTTTATCATGAAGGTCCTCTAACAACAATCATAGCTATCGGATCTTAGTAGGTTCCATCTGATATTCCGCAGAAGTTATCCGGAAATCCCCAAGAGGAAATTTTATGAAATACTCCACATCCTTCCTTGGATGTAGTCTCATAACTTCATTAGGGAATATGTCCATAAAATCCTCCACAACTGATGAAATCCAGATGCATGAAGAGCATACTAAACCATCTGTTACACTATCTAATTGATGGGTAATAAGATACAACCTCATTCTCACAACACCCTCTTAGCCTACTAAAAGGTATCTATCTCCCAAAAAGGAAAAACACATCCCCTCAGCACATAGGTATCTCACTAGTCTATGGTGACAGTAAATCAGGGCTCACACCATGGAATATAGTCCTTGCCAAAGATGAAATCATAGGGGTTTTCTTCAATGACCAAAGCTTCCATGAAAACCTCTCTCCTCTATCTAATAACATTCACTTTTAGAAAATTAAAGACATAGAAGAAACCTTACCTATAGGAACCTCAAGAAAAAGATGTTAAGTTAGCATAACTATGAGGATCTATAACTACAACACAATGATTTGAGTGATAAAAAAATGGGAGGAACCTATGCCAACTAATACTAAGGAAATAGCATAATAATCCAAGAATGTACCTTAAATTATCTCATGCCTCGCATGATCATAAATGTACAGATCATACAGCAATCTGTGGCCCCAGTCACCAGCTCTATATGCTGGATGTTGGATGTTTGGTGGGAGTTGTGGGAGGACCACATAAAATCACCCCCCTACTTACAGCACCTCATACTCCTCCACCAGTTCTGCCTCCCTAGGGACCACCATATCCGAGCTTGTGATATCATTGATCAAAGAACTATATCTACCATAGAAGTACATCATATACCTCCATGGGATGCTCAACATGCCTTGTTAGGTAGTATGATTCCCTTTTACCCCACCCATCAATTGAATAGCATCGACCACCCCTGGGTTTCCCTAGTGCTCAATGCAGCCCCAGAACTGTATGACCACATCCCTGAGCCAGCTCAGAGAAGGGTCACCTATTATGAGATATATTGAACCTTCCTGCTATTATAGATGGATCATCTATATCACAAACACTAATAGATATGACTATATGGAACCCCTCTATGAGAAATCAATCATTTAGATGTTCCAAATCTAGTACCCCACTATAGGTGGGGATGTGAACTGGAACTATGCTAACTCAGATCTCAATTTAGAGATCCTTATTAGTCTTTTGTCATCTAATGTAACCATATATGATCTTGTTGAGAAAGTATCACGTAATTAATGTGAACCTATCCACGTACTCTTCCACTAGCATACCTAGTTGCTGAAGTTCCATAATCCCCTGAATCTGATGATAACATAAACAGGAGGGGTAGTACTCGTCATGGTACCATTCTAGGAAGTCATCTTGTGAGAGTATTGTCTCATGGTGATTCTCGGTATCTAGGCTCCATAAAGTTATCATGGGGTACCAATATCAGATGAATATATATATATATATATCAAAAAAACGGGGAGATGACTCAATAAGGAATGTCAAAGACTCATTCTTATATGTTTAATGTACTATGGTTCCCTAAACAAAATGTGTCAGCATGCCCAGTCGACAAGCTGGTAGTTAGGGTCTAGGTGGATGGATACATTTGTCAATGCACCATCAATGGACTCCCTAGACAAAGAGTCTCACTGAATATAGTTTGATACTATAATCATATACCTATCAAATTCTCTTAAGGGGAAAATTTCCAAAATATATCCCAAGGAATGAACTTTCTTTGATACTATTCTGTTACAATCCTACCGAAGCAGGGGCCTTGAGTTGCAACTACCCTATGTACACCTCCATTGGATAGAGGTGGTGATAAGAACTGAAGGCTCAAATACCATGGGGAGGCCATTTCCTAAATTCCTATGCTCACACACATAACCTACTCAATGAAATTTTTTTGTGGGAAAAGAATAAAAGATTCAATACATCTATAAATAAACAAAATATCCATGGAACTCTAAATAGAATGATGAATTGTAGTGTAAAATGAAATGAAAAAAGAAAATACATTCCAACCAAGAGATATTTCTTAATGTGAAAAACGAGAAAATAGTAAACAACTGTGAGCCCTGATATTAAATCCCAATATATGGTCACCATTCACAGTCCAATCACCCCTATATCGTTAAGCTCTTCCAATGTCCCAGCCAACCTATTCACCATATACAAAAGATAGAACATGTGTGGGGAAAATACCATGTAGGGGTGAGTATATACATAAATATTATATAACCCAAAAATATTAGGGGGAGTTGTAAGAGATTCAGTTGAATAGAAAATTTGTAGATTGAACAAGTTATAGAAAAAAGAAAAGTATAGCTCAAACTAATAAGAGAGTGAAAGTAATCTCATCCAAACACAATGAAAAAAATTACTTAGAATTTGAAATTCTGATGGAGTCTTTCGTACCTATATTAGGAGAGTAAACACATACAACCAATGATAATATATACATGAAAATCATTTAAAATTCCCCATGTGTCATCCCCTCTCTTAGATAGAGAGTAACCAAAACCCAAGGAGTGGCTACTGAAGGAGGATATATATATGTATATGCACAATCAAAGAATTCCAAATATGAGAGTAAGGGGATATCCATATCACATCTTTTCGAATAATATGAGTCATAAAAAGTTCCAAGATAAGCCCATCTACCATTCCCAACACCTCATGCATTTTTCTGGGACACAAAAGTATAGGGGAGTCATTCATTGTACCTTGATACTCTCCACTTTGGGCTGTAGTGACTCTTTGATATAGTTTTTAGGCCACATCAAAAAAATGTGTCTTTATGGTGAAAGAATCCCTCTTTCTCATGAGTCTAATGGTACATGAAACCACATCTCATCAATATGAAGCTCATTCGGGGTTTTTCCAGTTTTAAAAAAAATCCCATGTCCTGGTGTGTGAGAAGGGTCCGAATCTATTAGTCACTGAGGAATGAAATTGTCCAGCCCGGATGGAGGGTAACACTCATGATGTTCACTGTGGAATACCACTACCCAGTCCCACTATAGGGTAAGCCCAGTGATTCATTAAGGAAATGCCACTACATAGACTGGAAAGAGGTTTACACCTGGTGGATTTCAATGGGGAACGACACTTCCAAACCTAGCTAGAGGGTAAGCCTAAAACATCGAGGATCTCCACTACCCATTTCTACTAGAGGGTAATCCTAAAATTCTAATTGAGGGATTCCACTACCTAGACCACCTAGAGGGTATGCTAGAAACAACTATGATGATTCTATATGATCTCTTCCATCATCAATTATCGCCTCAGTGTGTTCCTGAACTTCAACATTTCACAAATAATCACCAAGGATGCTTTTGAGGGAACCATTATGTTTTACATAGAAAAAAGTAGTATAGGCTTCCTGCGGGCCAAAATACAAGCTCAAAGATGATATGGATTATTGAAGATCTCCCAAAAGAGCTCAATCAACCCATGGCATGTTAGGGGACCCTTATGGTGTTTAGTCCCACTTCACTACATGGTCGGGTCTCTGGCTAGTACATGGGCCCCGTCTGTGTAGGGCTAGACAATGTGTGGGTAGACTACATGAAATTTCCCACCTATGTGAGGCACAAACCATGTTTTCTAGCGATGTTCGTGTAATCAGACCCCATGTCCTTGTACATTGGTACATGACATCTGGGTTCACATGGGATGTTACCCATACAGCCAACCCATGTTTGTGTACTTTATACATGGCATGTATCTCGATGTGCATTCCATCACATGGATCAATTCATAAGAGAAGGTTTTACACAATGTGTTAAGAAATTACATGACATGCCATACATATCAGTTATGATACACTAGTACCACTAATGAAAAGGGGCAACATGCTATTCATTCTTTATCCTACATGGCATGTAAGTTGTAATTTTTGAAAAACCCTTGGTTTCTAGATTTGACATTAATGATGAAAATCCAATAAATAACCACAAATGCTATATAGTTTGTTTCATGACCCAACACATAATTGGGATCAAGTTATAACTACCCCAAGGCATCCTCCATAGGAATGGTGGTGGTGAATAGTGCAAAAGACACACTAACTCGAGGAGGCCTTTTCCTAAGTACGTATAAACACACACACAACCAGCTCTATTAAAAAGTGCATAGGGAAATTAAATTAAAAGATGAAACATATATTAATTAAACCAAATCATGCACAGACCACCAAAATTTTAAATGTATAGTAAATTAAGATGAAATTGGAAATGGGAAAGATAAATTACAAAAATGAAGAAAAGCTCCAAACTGAATGAAAAATGAATGTGAATCTCCTAAAGATGTCCTGCTCCCGAAACCCAGCTATGACCACTGCACACTTTCATGGACCCCGTATCCATATAATCATTTGCAGTCGTGATCAGAACTATCCTTTATCTTTATAAATCATGATATGTGTGGGTAATGCCCATGAAAGGGCGAGTATAAACATACTCAAAAGAATTCCCCAGAAAGAAGGGGGAGCAGTAAGAGATACAAGATAAAGTGAAGTATTGTAGATAGATCATCATATTGTGAATGACTATAGCTCAAACCAACAGGAGAATGATGTAATCTCATTAAAACATAAGGATCTATAAAGAGTGAGAAGGCAAAAATCTCATCAAGGAATTTCTACCTATAGTTGGGGATAATACTCATTCAACCACAAGAAGCTAAACATTGAAAGCTTGTGGCATACCCCATGTGTCTTCTACTATCCTGGTAGAAGAGTACAAGAACCCTGAGAGTGTCTACTGAAATAGGTTTTATATATATATATATTCTCAAACATAAGATACAAAAACAAGTGAGTAAGAAGATGTCTATCTTATAGCTGAACCTATGAAATGAGTTACCAACTGTCTAAGCAGAAGCCACCATCGATACCTATTATTCCTCATAGATTCCTTAAACCACAAGTAAAATGGGTTCAAACACCAAAAATTCATAATTTATTTTTTGGGAGGGTCTATCTTTCCTGAACAATTTTAGGTCACATCACAAGGATGCATCTAGGTGGGGAATGCACCCCTCTTACTCATGTGTCCATGGTTATGCGAAAACACACCAGGTTAATGATTCATTGGAGAACACCACTACCTATCCCCAAAAAGAGTGATATTCTAGAGGGTAATCCATGAGGAGTAAATGGTGAACCCTACTGCCCAACCCAACTAAAGGGTATGACCTGCAGGGTCCTTAGTGAAGCCCAATACCTCGCCCCACTAGAGGGGAAGCCCAGAAGCAAAGATGGAGAACGCCACTACCCAACCCCACCAGAGGGTAATCCCCAAAGATAAGATGTATATGGCACTCCCCAACCCCATTTGATGGTAAAATAATACATATCTGGTGATTTTGAAAACATCACTTCCATCATTTCCACCATTGAAAACCACTAGATGGGCATCGAGTTCACAACACCACACTTCGTAACTTGAAATCCATAACAGAGGTCACCATCTTTTTTTAAATGGTAAAACACATAATATATAATATTTATTTTCCCAAAACATATGAACATTGAAAAGGGTGCTTTTCACCACTATAGACCTGAACGTGCCTTCGTGTGTCCTACACTTTGACTAGAAACATTAAATTCTCTATTTTATCTATAAAGGTCTGTCCTGAAGAGAGGTCCATGTTTCTATAGATGGTGCATAAAATGGAAGACCAGATCAAAATATATGGATGTTTAAAACATTAGAAGGGGTGGGGGGCTACAGGGTTGGTGGTCCAAATTGCAGTTGGTATGCCCACGGTCAACCGCCCCGCGGCCGGCTGATAGCCGAAATAAGTCTGATCCACAATGTGGGACCAGGTCCACTTGTCTGGCTTTGCTAATTGAGGATGGGCCTAGATAGTTATCCTTAAATGGTCTTTTGTGACTAGGTTGGCCCATGGTTGCCTTACCTGCTCATCGACGTGGCTTGATTCGCTGCTGATAGTGGGTCTGTCCTTCGAGCCAGTCGCTGAATGTGTCAACGCAGCCGACTAGCCACGTGATTGGCAATAACCATCGTCACTTGGAGTCACACCATGTGACCCAACCCGGCTGAGTGATCGGGCCATGTGGCCCTCCAAATCATATCACTACCAGACCGTGGTGTCGTTGTTGCTTTGTGGACCACCGCAGGAGCGGCCCAAGGACCAAGAGACCCTCCATTGGACACTACTCTGGAGACACCACATTGGTCAATTCTATGGACTATCGGTCTCAATCTGGTCACATGATCATTATTCCATTAGGGGATAGAGACCCTTGGGATGATGGATTCATTTCTCCACCCACTAATTGTTGATCCATCATTGGTTGGTTGCACCCAAACATTACCACCAATATCCTTGAATAACAAACAACAAATGATGGTTTGAACACATATCAATTAATGGGTCCATGTGTCCATCGATGATTTTATGATAATAACATCGAACATAAATTCAAATATTCAATAATAAAAGAAATTTTTTAAATATGACAAAAATTGAGATAAATTCTACATTGATTTAGTTGTTTGTTGTAGGTGACACATTCATGACTCTCTCACTTCGATCCTCTAAGGCGCTAGCAGAGATTTCCCCTTAATCTAGTAACGAAAAATGAAGAACAACTAGAGAGAGGGATGGGATATTTGTTTTATAGAGATAAGGGTTTATGTAAAACCCTAATACTAAATCCCTAATTTTCTATTTATAAGTAGTCCACCCAGAATGAAATCTAAAACCATCACGTCGCCTCATTTTATGCCGCGCTTAGTGAAAATATCTCATTATGAACTCAATAGTGGTCTCATATTTTGAATCCAAATCCCCTTTTGAATTATAATAAACACAAAAATTAGTGGTCAAATAATTACATTTAATTAGTTTAATTATGATTTTTCCCCTAAATAGATGATTCCATAGAATTCTCACACTGAAAAAAGTTATGCCCCACCAAGGGTGAAATATTCATTCCAAACTCAACTGTGGCCTCATATTTATAATACAATCTACAATGTAAGATATATGTTATTTCCATTGCATGAATATAATAAAATATACTTAATAATTTTATAAAGTTACTTTTGGGAACACATGGCCTCATAATTGCACGCCGTCTCAGCGCCCACTTCTTGAAATTTAAATAGAAATATTTCAAAGTATTACATGTTGAAAAAATTCCTATACATAATTCCCTCTTTCATGTTTTTCATTGCTGAAAATCAAAAACTAGGAAAATAATTTTGGATACTATGTTCACGTTTGGATCTATCGTTCACAAGAACTCTCATTCATGTATTTGTGCTACCAATTCATATGAACCTAGGGAATGACACATCCACGTAGGGTTCACCCTTTTCAATTTTCAATCGCCATTGAGATCCTAAAAATGGTGGATCCATATTTAGTGTCCACCTATACCTAGTCGATGACGGGAATAAGATCAGGCATGTATCACCCCAGCTGTGACATGTGGATGATGTTATGAATCTAATCTAGCCATGGGGTAGGGATAGTTGGTAGGAAACCTCACCGACCCTCCGCATGAACTCGAATGACCTAATGAACCTTGTGGATAGCTAGCCTTCGTGGTGGAACCCCTATATTACACATTATGGGGAGACTCTCAGGAAGATTTGGTCTTCCTTCTAAAACACCAAGGACATAAAATGATGGTATTTGTTCGATTTTTATCTGATATGGTTCTTCTTTATCCATTCACAGATGACCTACACCTTCTCCATCATGATTTGCACCACTCTGGGCCTAAGAGGGACGATTCTCCAACCATTATCTATCATAAGAGTGACCTATAAGGTCTTATGTATAGGGTATCATATGGTTTCAAGTTTATTGTATATTTTTAGTTTTTGTTTTGCGCAATCTATACTAAAGGAAGATGATCTTCCCAGCTCCGGCCAAAATCTAACATAAAAGCCCTAAACATATCCTTCAGTACATTGATACTGTGCTTGGTCTACTGATCAGTTTGCGAGTGAAAGGTCATAATAATCCGCAATCAGGTCCCTGATTCCCCATGAATGAAACTACAAAAATTTTATGTAATCCTCACATCATGATCAGAGTCAATCTTTGAGGGTAACCCGTGAAGGCAGACAATCTCATGCAAGTACAACTCCCCCAAAATCATTACCATACTCTACTACCTGATAGTATGTATGTGCGTATAATTGGTATGCCAGTCCATTGTCACCCATATAGATTCATGGCCCTTCACTGTGTGTGGAATCCTTGTGATGATGTCTATGGATATGCCAACCCACTTCCACTCTGGGATGTCGAGAGGCTGCAACCGACCCGCAAGAACCTGATGCTCAACCTTCACATGTTGACATGAAAGTAATCATGAGATGAACATAGCTATGCATTATCTCATTATAGAGTAGTAAAACTACCGATGAATATCCCTATACAAATTTCACACACTAAGATGTAAAACTAAGGGATAAGTATGGAACTCCCACATTACTTCCTCCCATATAGCGACGAAAATTATTATTCAACCCTGGTACAAGATCTTGTTTTCCCTCCATCAGAATACAAATTATGTGCATTTACTGAGGATATTTGGAAACGTAGAACCACACATTCTTTATCTACTAGTTAATAATCTCTCACACACACAAGGAGCAATGGAGTCTGCATAATCGACTGTAGAAAAAAAGTACACTACCACACCGCTAGGGTCAGCTATATGGATGCAAACTGCTCCGAAGCTTTATATACTAGACATTCTTGGTACTTATTAGTGATGTAATTTTCAACAAAATGTATCTTACCCGAGGTATAGATGATCTCAAATTCATAGTCCTGTAAGAACTCCAACTTGTGTCGCTGCCTCAGAACTAGATCTCTTTGGGTAAACATATACCTGAGGCTTTGGTGGTATGATTAAACCACAGAGCTCTCTATGAGGAGTTAGTGTCTCCACACCCTCAAGGAGGAGAATACCACTAAGAGATCTATGTCATGAGTCACCTAGTTCTACTCATGGTGTATCAACTAACTTGAATCGTACATGATGAATGACTGTCGTTTCATCATAATTCAACCAATCCTAGCTCTCAAGGAATATCAATACACTATGAACTCAATAACCTCCTATAGAAGCCTCAGAAATGGAGCTCTCATCAGCCTCTACATAAAATCATGAAAGGTATTCGGTCACCCCTTATACAAGGTAAATATTTATCCCTCCCATTATAATGCAGTCAAAAGGGATAAAATCATAGAGAAGTCTACTAAAAATAACTGTCACTACCCCTCCAATCCCAAAAATCTCTGCACCTCTAGCACATTGTTAAGTGGTTCCCAAGAAATAAATGTCTCGATCATCATGGGAGCCATGGGTAATCAATCTTCAATGATTACATTCCCCAAAAAGTGAACATTGTGTGCCCATAACTGGAATGTCAAGATATTTCTTTTAAGCTAGTGCTCTCAAAAAAAATTAATGACCATACATAGATGCTATGCATGCTCCTCCTGTGATGTCGAGTAAATTAGTATACCATCAATGAAGACTAAAAAACTGGTACATGTATGGATTGAAGACCTGGTTCATCAAGGCCCTGAAAATTATGGGAGAATTTTTTACACCGAAGGGCATCACCAGTAACTCATAATTTCCATAGCGATAATGAATGAATAAATCCAGAATATTATCCTTGTGAACCCATCACTAGTTGTAGTTGAGTCTGAGATCAATCATGGAGAACCATATCACACCATAAAATTGGTCTAAGAGGCCATTGATACTCGATAAGGGGTACTTTTTCTTTATCGTGGATTGATTTAGGTGGTGATAATCCAAACAAAACTATAAAATCCAATTTGAATTATTCATGGATAGAACCAGAGTTGGGTGGGGGGCCACACTAGGTATCTTAAAACACTTCTCATGAAGGTCCTTTAATTAAAAATGTAGCATTCTAAACTTGGTGGGTACCATCCAATATTCAACAAATGATATCAGGGTGGTCCCCATTTTCAAATGAATGAAAGACACAGACTGCAACCTTAAAGGTACTCTAAAGACATCTTTGTGGAAGATTTCCATGTAATCATCCCCATTTAAGGAAGCCAAGTGCCTGAGGATTCCATTGAACCAAGGATGATAGTCACCAACATACGTATAAAAGGATTTGGTCTCTTTTTCACAAAACTCGGCTACCATTCAATGAGGCCTCATCCAACAAAAAAGGTGAACCTCATTCCATCTGTGTGCAAGTATTTGAAAAGTCTACGGTGAAAGTGAATCTGGGATCAAGCCATGGAAATCCAATATATGTCCAATATGATGTGATAAGGTTCCATTATGATGATCAATAGGTGCTAGACAAACATTTTTTTTCAAATTAAAGCTCAAAATATAGGCAGATGGAAGATATAGAAGAAGATCATTCCATAGGATCCTTAAGAAAACGCCATTATGATAACACCTCTACTAGATGCTCCATCTACTATAATATGAGTAATATGATAATAGATTTTGTAGATCTTGTATATAATAATACCAATGAAATAATAGAATAATCATAGATAATACCTCAATTCATCTCAGTTGTTGGAGAATCACAGTCATCCATCCCTAGAAGATGTCCATGGACTTAGCCGCCAGCTCCTTAATCCTGACATGTGCCACCCGGTGGTGGTGGTAGGGGAAACTCATAATTTTATCCCTCACCCATAGATCCTCCATATCCAAATCCTAGTCCATCACCACCATCCTAGGGACCACCCTGATCATGGCACTGCCTCTTCCATGGTGGTCTGCCCACCACCTTCCCGAGATGCATAGCTCATTGGGTCGGGTAGTCTCACACCATGTGACCTCTTCCACCACACACATAACATTGAACCTCTCAAACCTGACCAGGTTCTCTATGCTAAACTACTACCATGTTGCCACATGGATGGGCCTGATCCTGGAAAGGTATCATTTGTCGTGACTCTGCCAACTGACGTCCACCGACTGCAATGGATGTTGCCGCTATGAAATGACCACTTCCATTACATGTTGAATGGTGATCATATGATAGGAAACTCTCCATAAAAATAACTAATTCCAACACTCCATCATATTTAGGAATGTACATGGGTAAATTTGATCACACATATATCTCATCAATGACCCTACATGATCTTCCACCCTCAGAAGTAACTATCATAAATCAGATCCATGGAGCATTGTACAGGGACTGTAAACTGATCCACTTTCAAAACCACTTTCATGGATCCCATTTTCATTCCCAAAATCTGTTGAATCCTGATGTAGTTAAAGCACGATTGTAATCACTCCTCATAAAATAGTTTTTGGAACTCGTCCCATGAGAGTGGCATCTCGTCGTGCATCTAGGTGACCACACTCCACCACCTCCCTATTGGAAAAAGAAAAAGGTTGGCTCACAAAGACACCACTTGGTATGCTGGTATATTAACCAACCGGAAGAGGCGGATTGAAAATTCTAAATAGACCTCTCTATCCTGATGATTGGACACTCCTAAAACCATAGTGTCTTATGGAGATGGATCTTTTGAATCATTCTCAACCTACGCTCATCCACATCCTATGTTGTTGACACTGACAGTTGTTACATCAGTGGAGGTGATGATGATAGTCCACCTAGGGGAAGTAAATCATGTAGTGTCCCCTGAATTGTGGTCTCATTGCTCACATGGTCATCATCATGATTTGAATCGGATTTCCTAGAAGGCTATTTTTGCAGAGTCATTTGGAAAATTATCATAGAGTATTGTGGTCAAATGTGTATATATATATATATATATATTTGTGAGAGAGAGAGAGAGAGTGAGTGTGTGTGTTCCATTACCAAAATAAGAGGATTTGACTCAATAAGGATAGTCAAATAATCAATCATATATGATTCATGTACCAATGTTCCCTAGAAAAATGTCTCACTACATCAAGTTGACAAGTGGGTGATAAGGGTCCTGGTGAATTTCTATATCAGGCGTTGTACCATTATTAGACTTCGTAGCCTGAGAGATGCTCTTGAGACAGATCAACTGTTTTTTCATAAACCCAACCAATTATTTTTTAAGAAATGTATGAACATAGTCCCCTGTAATGAGCCACCCATGATACCACTTTTTCACGACCCGACCCGTACCCGGGATCGAGCCGTAACTGCCCCAAGCCTCCTCTATAGGCCTAGGGTGGTGACTAGCGCCGATGGAACCACAAATCGGGGAGCCCATTTCCAATGTACCTATACAGAAAAACACACAACCATCTCAATGAAATAGTGTAGAGGGAAATGAAATTCAAATTTGTAACTTGCTAATCCTAAACCAAATCATGCATGAATTATTAAAACGATATGAGTACAGTAATGTATGTTGCAAGGGAAAATGGAAAAAATATATAACCAACAAAATAATATCCTAAACCTAATAGAAAAATGAATGTAAATATACTAAATATGTACCGCTTTTGAAACCCAGATATGACCACCACACATGGTCCATCTTCGTGTATCCTTGAGCTCCTACAGAGTTGTGATCCGAGAAGTTTGTTATATGCATAAAGCATGGTATGTGTTGTAAAATACCATTTAGGATAGAGAATAAACATACTCTATAGGATGCCCTGAAAATATGGGGGAGTAGTAAGTGATACAATTGGAAGAGAAGTACATTATAATGAACATGGTATAATTAAAGAGTGGATCACCCAAACATAGAATGAAGTTTTCTTATCTGAACTGAAGGAGCTAAAATCTGTGCGATGGTTAACTTCTCATTGAGTCTTCGCTGCCTATAGTAAGAGGGTAGACTCATCCTACCTAGACAAGCTTGACATTGAAAACACATGTCATATCTCCCACATCTTTTCCTCTCCTAGAAGGGGAGTTACCTGAACCGAGAGAGTGGGTACATCAATAGGTTATATATATATATAGTCTCAAACAAAAGGAACCTAAACGAGAGAGTAAGGGAATATTAATCTCATATCTCAAGAAAGGAAAGGAGTTAGTAATAGTCCCACAAGAAACCTCCTCCGATACCCAGTATTCCTAACATTTACCCTGATCCTTAAGTTAATGGAGCTCAAACATAACACCTTGTTACTATCTGTATTAGGTGGGTCTATCACATTTGCACAGTTTTATGTTGTATCAAAAGGATATGTCTTAATGGGGATAGTTCCCCTATTACTGTTGATTCTAGGGTTATGCCAAAACATACATCATCATAGATTCTTTAGAGAACATCACTACCCTTCCCCACTGTAGGGTGATATGGAGGATGATAAGCCCTAAAGTGTAAAATGTGAACTCCATTACCCTGCCCTGCTAGAGGGTATACCCGGAAGAGTCATCAGCAAATGCCACTACCCATCTATAGAAGATGATAAGCTCAAAAGGAATGAAAATGAACTCCACTAGACATCCACACTAGAGGGTAACCCTAGAAGAGAATACAACGAACACCATTATCTAGCCCTAATGTAGAGTAATACAATACCGCTCGGGTGATTTTGAAAACAACAGTTCCATCTCTGCCATCATCGAACACCGCTAGACCACTTTCGACTTCAAAAAACCCCACTTCATGGACTATATGCTTTAATATAGGTCACCATCACATTATACATGAAAGACATGTAGTATAGGTTATTTTTTTTCCTAAAATGGACAACTGGTGAAAAGGGTGCTTTTCACCACAACACACCCGGGGGACCTTCGTGGGGACCGTACTCCGACCCCAAACATAAAAATCAAAAATTAATCTCAAATAGTATATCTCAAATAGGGGTACATGATATCATATATGGACCATCATATGAACATCTAATTCAAAAGATATAGGTGTTTGAATGCTCATAAGGGGGAGGGGTTTACGGGGCCAGAGGACTGACTCCCAGTCGGTCCACCAGTCATGACAGTTGAATACAGAGGTAGAACATGGGTGGTAAATCCAGACCACGGTCGACCATGACTATTCCAAATTAGCTACAACAATGGACGCTCATCGGTCGGCTGTGCACGCGCCGCAGTAGTTGTCGCGGTGGTCGACTGGCGACCAACCCGAGATCTGACCCGGTTCGCAGGGTCCAACCAGTAAGGTCAGGCAAAACCCACTGGTAAGGACCACCCCATCGGGAATGGGCCCTCTAGGCCAGCCCATGGCAGCCTAACCCACGATGATTGGACTGGCCCACTGTGGCCCGACCTGCTTGCTGACACGGTCCGACCTGCTTCCGACAGATTGTCTGGCTCGTGAGCCAGTCACCGGTCACGTCAATGCGGCCAACCAGATATGTGATTGGAGATGGTAGTCACCACCTAAGGTCATTCCACAAGACCCTGTCTTACCGAATAGTTTGGCCATGGGGAACGTCTAGTCATTACTCCTCCATACCATGGTGCTGTCACCACTCTATAGATCACTGCCGAAATCAGTCGTCGCACCATCGCCACCGGTGGTCAATTCAATTGGCCGCCAGACTCAATCATGTAACCCAAATCTGATTACTTCATTAGATCAAGTACCCATCTAACAATAAATTCACTGTGCGATACTCTAATCATCGATCTGTCAGTGGTTCGTTGTGCCCTAATGTTACAACATATATCCGTAAAGAACAGACGATGAACGATGGATTACACATAGATCGATGGACTTGTACGTGTGACCATAAATTATTAGATGATAATACAGTGAAAATAAACCTTGAAATTGAATATTAAATATATAAACTAAATCATAAATAAAAATCAGATAAATCCTACCACGATTTATCCACTCATTTTAGGCTACACGTCCACATCACTTTCACTTCGATCCACCAATGTTCCGGCAGAGATTGCTCCATGATCCGGTGAAGAACAATGAAGAATGATTAAAGAGAGGGGGGGAGATCTTAGTTCTATTGATATAAGGGTTTAGGGCTAACCCTAATCCTAAATTCCTAATTTCCTATTTATAAGAGCCCCCCAAAGTGAAAAATCTGAAACTATTGCACCCATTTAGTTTATGTCACACTTATGCAAGACACCCCATTTTGAAAAAAATAACACTATCAAATTTCCAATTGAATCCCAAGTGTTGATGTTATTTAATATGAAATCAGGTGTAAAATAATTATGTTTATTTATTTTAATTACTATTTTCCCCTGGATAACTTTTTTCATAGAAGACCTAAACCGAAAATAGTTATACCCTGCCTAGGGTAAGCACGACGTTCCAGACTCAAACGTTACCTTAAATTTCCATTCCAAGGCATCATTTGAGAGATATCCTATTTCTGTTGTGTGTATAAAATAAAATATACATAATATTTTTATAATATTAATTTCGGGAACACCAGGCCTTGGAATTTCACATCGTCTCATCACCCAAATATAGAAATATATATAGACATGTTTCAAATTATAACCAGAAAAAAACCAAGTCTCTATATTTTCCACCTATATCTCACATATTTTTCCAGTATTTATGCTTGTTGGTCATCATTGAATGGAAAATGTCTACTATGAAGATGTGGCAAACCCTCATTCATTCTGCTTGCTGTTGCAGCTTCCACCGTTGATGATCTAGCCTAAAAACATCTATGTGTTCATATGCATTCAACGAAAATCACATATATATTATTAATTCAATTTTATTCTATCATTTCTTTGATCTCCTTGATTCGAGAATTAGATCAAGCTCAGGTCCCCTGAAAACTGCCGAATAAGGAACCGCGAGGTTCAATCGGTGAAGAACATGAAGAATGAGGAAATAAATGAATAAGAATTTTTTTACGATCATTGGAAAATAATTATTGGACAATTATCAAGAAATTTCTCATTGGTTAATACATGCCAATGAAAATAATAAAATTCTTCATTCTTGGGAGTATACAAGGTTTGTTAAAGGCGTTGATTCGTGAAAATGAATGAAATTGCACAAAAATTTATTCAAATGATAGAAAACACAAATTAAAGATTCACCTTCTATTTTTCATTATTTATTGTTAAATAACATGATCAACAAAAAATTTGGGGGAATCCAAAATGTTCATTGTGGTTCAACCTGTCTTAATACAATGGTTTGACATTGATTTCCAAATAATTTCCCAATGGAGGAGGGGAAGAGAGCATTGCTATAGGGAGAGAATAATAAGCTAAACATATAAAAATCCCATTAGGGACATATTTTTATCAAAAATTGGGTTAAAATAAATTATTTAATAAATTATTTATTTAATTCAAATAAATGCACAACCAACGAGCAAGGTTCCCAATATCCCACACCAACTCATTTAATGTTGCTCCTATGGTAAACACCATGATTCAAACCTAACTATGGTTTCTGATTTCTGATCCAATCAAGAATTTAAGAGTTATCACATTTCACTTAATTATCCATTCATACACATATAAAATATTTTTAATATTTTAATATACATAATTACAAGAACATTAGGCCTCATAACTGCTATCTGTCTCAACTGATAGCTCTGGAAATATATTTTGAAATATTTCATAGTCTTATAATAAAAAATAGGGTCATTAATTACCATAAAATTATTAAAATATCATCATATTTATTAAAATATAGTTATTAATATATGATGTAATCTTCAAATGAATATGAAGTGAAAAAGTAATAAACATCAATGAGTCGGTAAAGATAATCACATATTTTTTGGTGGAAACTATCTAGATATCTTCTTAATGGATCTAGTGTTGTTTTTTTGATAAGACCATAAACTGTAGAATGTATATATAGAGTATAATAAGAATATTGTTTAGTTTACATTTCATATATATGACTCCAATAGGTGTTAATAAGTAAACAAATGTATTCTATTTTATAATTGATGTGAGGGTATCTTTTAAAATTTATCAAAACTTTAAAACATACTAAGACTATTCGAGGGATTAATGCATAAAAATGAACTATAAATGAATATGGTATGATATTTTATACCATATATTATCCACAATTTATTATTATTTTTATTATTTCCAAATAACATAATAATATATTACATTAATAAAATATCATTATTTTCAATTTTGAAACTATTTATTACATTGACCTTGACAATATGACGACAACAAGATAACATCAAAAAATATTTTTTAATACATACTTAATACATCACCTTAATCAATAAAATTGGTGTTTCGCCTTATGTATTAGAAATAATATTTTATTTTTATATTTTTATTATAGTTGTTTTGATATTCCCATTAATTGAACAATGGAAACATTAGTATTGTGTATGAAATTAGGGTAAATTTTTATTAACTAAAATTTAAAATAAAATTTCCATGATGTAGATAAATATCTTACCTTAAAAAACAAAATTTTATTCAAAAAATATATTATTTACAACAAAATATTAAATATATTTCAATTATTAAAAAAAGAATGTTACATGTTTGACTTTTATTTAAATAAAATACTATATGGGCCATAATCTCATACACGTGGCATAAAAAGGTACTAAATTAGCACCTTTAATGATTATGGTCGATATATACTCAGAAAAAAAGAGTTATTCATGTGTTTGGATCATTTAATGTTTCTTATAATTTTATATTTTAGAGTTTTTAAATTCATTTTATTGATTTTTATTCGGCCTCCAGAAGCATTGCTTAAGTGTTGTACAAGTATTTAAGGTAATTGTATTATATATATAAATTAAAAATAAATAAACAAATGAGGAAAAATATAATCATTCAGATTCATTAATTATTAATATTTACCCATATAATTGTCAAGATAAATTATTTAATTTGTTATATTTACTTTTCTAGCCTTGCAGAAGCATTGAAAAATTATTTGGATAAGATTATTTTTAAAAAATTAATAAAAGAAATATATCAAAATCATTATTTACATATTATATTTGATTAACTTCTAATTAAATTAACTTATACATATAAATTATTTTCTATAAGACACCATATTTGTTACTTTTCTAGTATTGCACAAGCACAAAAAATGATTTTCACAATTTTCATTAAATACAATTTTATTTTCATGTATTGAATTATTTTGCATGATTTGTATTTTATAAAATCATAAATGATTAATTATATACGTTATAAAAATTTTTAATCAGAATTATGCATTGATGATATCACAACATATATTGTATTTTATGAAAAACAATATTTTTTACCATTCACCAAAAATTTAACATTATTTGGAATTCCTAAAAACAACAACTTAAACTAATTTTGATATTATAATTTCAAAAATGGTATTATTTTTATAAAATATAAATTTTAAAAATTGCATAGCATAATTATATCATTTTCTCATAAAAAGAAATAAAAATCATTTTTTCATGAAAAGGTATTTCTAAAGAATAATATAACAATAAAAAAAATTGTTTAATTTTTTCATAAGAATTAATAAACACATTTGTATTGATTAAGTCATTTATAAATAAATATATATATATATGTATATCATATTTTAGTTAATACTATGAGATAATCCAATTTACTAACTATGTTACAACGACCATATTTAGATAATAATAATTCTTGATTTGTTTAGGCGCTATGTTGCATGTCATTTATGCTATCAAGAACCATGTTCTTATAATGTATTAGGGTTGTAAACGAACCATCCTTGTTAGTATATATCATTGAGAGAGGAATAAAAAATGATAATTAGGGATAGTCCAAATATTCATGTTACTGGAGCTAAGAATATTCATTAGTTTATAATGAGTTTTCATATGAATATCATTCCCATGTGTAATGATCTCCTCTTAACTAAGGAAATTTGTTAATCCATTTATATTTACAGTGAGTGATAAAATAATGAAAATGTATCCGTATATATCCGAGACATATATATGGAGATGATAATCATATGGTCTAATGGATAGATATTGATGAAACCATATGAGATGATGGGAGGTGTAAGCTCATACAAGAGGAGTAGATCAACAACCATGAGGAGTAATGAAGGTTGATTTTTTTGGTTTTTTATAAGATATATTTTACCTTATTTATTCATTCCATATTTTATTAATTTTATTTTCATTCATTGTACTTGAATATTTCATAAATTAATTGACATCAATTTTTGTTTATTTTTTAAACTAGGGATATTTTTGTGTTTGTGGTTTTTTTCATTCATTATGATCTATTTTATTTATAGTTCACGACTTCGTAGTATGTGTGATTTTAAGAGAGAAAGTGTAAAATAAGAATACCTAGTGTGAAATCACATATTATTATTATAATTATATATCTATGAATTGTTAACAGATTTGAGTTTAGCTGATACTAAAGAACTCGAGGAAGTATATTATTTACCATTGAAATGGTAGTCCTATGAAGTGTCACCATACACATGTGTGATTAATTGAAACACCAATTTGAACATTAAAACCATGATCTGAAGACCAATGTTGAGATATATTGTCGTATTATAAACACCATGAAAGGTAAAATCATTGTTATCTATTATAGAGTATTAGGAAACCATAAAAATTAACATTGTTTATTTTGAATGAATAAGATAACCATTTTTTGAATATGTAACTTGACTGATGTCGTTTCCCATTATAGTAGCATGCCCAGTAGAGGAAACATTAGTAATTTTATTTTATTTTCAATTATATTACATGTATAAGAAACCGACTAATGGGGTGAGATCTATAGTTACCCACTATAATTTTTGTGATATACAAAATATACATCAATAAAATAAAACTGCTAAAGATCTGACATATAAATTATATATTTTTTCTATATCACCCAAAAAAGAACACATGTAACTTCCACAAAATTATCACAAAAAAATTTGAGTTCAAAAAACCAATAACCTATAATATCCTGGTCATCAATTATAATATGTATCTGAGTACATTATCGTATACTAACCTACAACCAAACCCCAACACATCCTATTGAGAGTAATTTTTATCCATTCCAAGGCTCATAGAAACATATATCTCAGACGAGTATCAAATGAATCCCACCCTTACACATAACCCAAAAACTCAAATGAGACAATTTATTCTTTTAATTCCACACATACCAAAGGTAATTTCGATTCCTACTCCATAGAGATTATTGTTTCTAAACCACCATGTCATCCCATGCCTTTAATATTTCGTACCCTCAACCTAAAAGGTTAGGTATAAATTATACCTAATTATATCAAATCCTTGTACAAAGAACCCTAAGGAATTCATCTTATATATAGATGCATACCAAAAATAACATTATTTCAATGTAATCACCTATATCAACCTATCATAATTTTTTCACAAAAAAAAACATCAAATAAGTTATTTAATGAAAATTGAATAATTTACTGTCTAATTTTTAATTAATTAAATACTATTACAAAAAATATTTCTAAAAAACCATTATTTTTTGAAATCTTTTGTACCGAAACAATTAATAAAAAATAGCCATTCAATCACACAATGTTTTTCAAAAATCATCTTCACCCACTTTCCATGTGTGATAAATGAGTTCCTACCAATTTCCAACTAAACATAAAAATTAAATAATAAATAATTCAATATAAATATACATCACTCTTCTTGAATTGATAACAAGATAAATAATAAACCATGAACCACACTCCGAGTACCATTATTATATGGAGATTAAACTTTTCAAATGTTTATAAAGAATATGAAATATGTCCACTATATATTCTATCAAATCAAATTTCATTCAATGATGTCCCCGAAACCATATGAATAAAGGATTCTCATATTTCATAAGTAGTATTAATAAAATAATATATCCAAATAGTTCATGGGATAATGTTTTTAGATTGATCCAAAAACCTACGCATGAAAATATATATAATAGAAGCAATTTACATGTGGTGAGGGTCTATAATAAATCTAATATAGACTATACCCTCTTTATCATATCTTAAAAATTTTTAAATAACATAAAAATCAATTAATGAAAAAAAATTAGAGTTCAGAAATACAATTAATACTGGAAAATAACCATACTAATAATATAACAAAATGAATTAGTAAATTTATGATATTATATCACATAAAAGTCATATAAATAATGAATAGTTCCCATTTGGACGACTATATGTAAAAAATAATTAAAATTTAAAATAAATAATAAGGACATGAAAAAGAAAATCATATCAATTATTTAATATTGTCTCCCTAGCCATGTATGGATACTCTAAAATGATCAATTATACAAAGGCTCATTTTATATATAGATTTTTTGTTATTGAATCAACATATCCACTAAGGTGAATATTCCTATATTACAAATAAAACCCAAGAGGGAACCACCAACTGTATATATATATATATGATATTCCCAATAGAGGAATGGAAATTCTAGGTCCTTCAATTACGGATTTGAGGGTCCTAATTATGATTGAATTATTTATTTGGTGAACTATAATATTAGAGTTACATTTTCAGGTTATGGAATAAACCATTCCATGGTTCAGTGCCCGGTACACCATTATTTTCATACCATTTCCATGGTTGGTAAAATCATTATAATGGAAAATACATCATTCTTCGAGAATAAATTAAGGGGTTTTTTATTTACATTGGGAGAAAACCATATTATGTTTATCAATGATGTGATAATATTTTATAAAAAATAAATATTTACATGTTCTAACATGGATTGTAATTTTTTGAAGTCTCTACAAGAAACCATGAGAAAACACACCATGTTCTATCAATATTGTTGAAAATGACATGGATTTGGAATCATTCCCAATTTTTATAACATGTGGTTTAAAGGAAATTATGTAATGTATTCTAGGAATCACTGTGGATTTTTGAGATCTAAAATTTGAAATAAAGTAACTTGTGAGATTTGAGGTGAACAAGGGTTAATGTATAATAAGATACAATGCTCAGGCTACAAGGTCATGGAGTGGTATACTCAAATATAAATTTAAAATGAAGAACATATTATGGAATCAATACATACCATTACATTATTTGAAAACCTAGATGATAGAGAGAACTATTTTAGGTATTTTTAAAAACATTAGTGGATCTATTGGTTCCTAACAACAATGAATCAGAATATCAAAATCCACAACACTATTCATCAAATTTCCCCATTTTCTCATAAGCCTAATGCATTATATTATGTGGATTGTGAGTTATGAATTGTAATGGCTGATGAATAATGAGAAGTTGGTTGACTACCAATGTAACACCTTAAGAATGAACACCTATCTTATTCAAAGTGATATGTGGTATCATGTATTTCTCCTTGTATTCTAGAGGCTTTTGAATCCTGGCATGGGACTAATCCACGAAATTTTGGTAATATACGATAAAATCAGAGTCATATATATAGGAAATGTAACAAAAAAATATACATATCAATATTCAGAGATCAAATAATCAATAAACACAATTCTATATCAAATAAATAATAATCATATATTATCACATCACAACTGATCGCCAACATGGTTGAATAAATATAAAAAAATCATCCAAAAGACTATAAATTCACACACCATACCTACATCAATATTTTGTACAAACAAAATCCTACTCACCATTAAAACTTGTGTTTCACCAACTTTACCCAATGAACATCATGTTATCTAACTTGAAATCATACATAAGTTATCCAAACACACCAGGGTGGCCATTAAGGTTGTGAAATAACATATCAGTACTGTATCACCGAGAAATAATTGTATAATGCATTATAATAATTGTTATTAATGAGGAAAATAAATATATAAATGAGTATTAGTTTCAGGTTTATATTTGAAAACTATGCCATCACACCACCAGATAAGGTACAAACATATGTTAGGTTATTATGTGCCAACCAAGATACCAGAAACCCCGAATAGATCCACATTGATGTTATAATGGAATCTAGATGCTTCCTAGTCTCTTGATTTAATGCATGTCCAATACTTAAAGAAACATGGTATGGTCTCATCCATGTCCCAAAAATTACCTAGAGGTGGATGGTAGGGTCTCCCATCCATGTCCCCTACCAACACTTATAAATCAAGGGAGATCATCAAAAATTCATCTTCCCACACCATGTCACTATATAAGTGGTTGTGTAGGCCTTCACATTAAGGGTGATACCTCTTATAAAACCCTTACATGTAGGAATTTTCTCTACATCAAAACTAGACTATCCATCTCACTCAATGTTATCCCAAATTCCAACCACTAACTTCTCACTCAACTAAATTTCATACTTCATCCACACTAGGATACCATATATCTCAGGGAGATCCTTCTAGTTCCCTCTTACTCATGGTGTGGTCATGGCCAAGGATCCATCTCTAACACTTGATTCAGTATCCTATCACAACCACATACATGGATCACCAGTAGTGTACACAAACCAACAAACTACTCAGATTATTTTTAGTATTTACCTTATGAAATCACCTCATAATGACCTCACAACTCTTAGTCTCATTTTTAAAAAACTATAAGGCCAAGTCCAACATCATTCAAAATCTATCATCACACCTATTCCAACAACCCATAAACTCAGGTATGCTATATAACTCTATTACCATTTAAATCTGAATTCCATGTCATGAATAATTTATTTGAATTACACCTGGGTCAATTACCACATCTTCTATATGATATCTCTCTGCACTTAATCCAATGTAAGACCCTCTCTTTCACCTAATTCATGTCTTAGAAGTAATATCTCTATTATCACCTACACTAAGACTATCCTCCAACCAAAGGAGGGAGTTTCTAGTCAGTTAATAGACGTATGATAATCTTTAATGTCATAAATTTTTCAGAATCCTCTATGTCCCGACAAACTATTCTATGAAAACTATCATGGTCTACCCTAGTCATGACTCAAACCCCAAGACCTACCATGGCCTCTTGTTTGCTCAACTAGCATTAGTTACCCTTGGATAAATAGTAATCAAGCGATCCTAATTCACATAAGTTATAAGGAGAGAAAATTCCAAGTCTATGAGGCTCTAATTCTTCTTATTCCTTTCTTTTGGGTGCTCTTTTTATTTATCCATCTAATAGGAAACACATTCAGCGTATAGGTAGGGTCACTCATTCATAGAAAAAATTATTTAATTCTATTAAATAGGCCCCATACCTCGATACTAGAGTAAACCTATCACTGAGTTTGGTCAAGCCCCACCGAAGCCCAATCAACATGGTGAACACATATCTCACACTATATAATAAATTAATTATAACCAATTTATAATTAATTATTATATATTTTTTAAATAGGATTATTAAAATATAAACTCATTGTGCATCCATGTTGCACCAAAAAAAGATTCCTATGGAATATGATGAGCCTTCTAGGTTCTCCTCTCACTAAGACACCAAAAATGAAATTCATATATTACTTATTCCACTATAATTTGATGGAATATGTTCTAAAACCAGAACAAAAAATCACTACAAATCATGATCTTGAGAATGGGAACAAATAGTATAGAAAATGGATGAGAAACATGCGCAAATTTCACAATGAATCACACTAATAACTATTCTCTACTATATGGTATCAAAAATTTAAGGGGGGAGAAATGACTAAATGTCACCCTCTCGACATCCCATTTCCCTAAAAATAAAAAGGTTCCAACTAGTAAATTACAAGTCCAACTAGATAAAAAATTTCTTGGTGGGGCATCCATATAGAAAGGCCATTGGGGCCATGACCCATGAGCTTTACCCAAGGAATCCAACTCTAAGGGGTTAGGTAATCCTGAGGGAATTTCTCATGATCTCCCTCCATGTTACATCCTATGGCTTGTGTCATGGGGATTTTCTGTCAAGGCACATTGTGGTATGGACTCCTAGGAAATGATACAGTTGAGCTCAGATGGAAGGGCTGATCCAACAGTACACCTTCCTCTTATATGGTGTATCCTATTAGGGTTATCATGTAGTCTTCCTTGGACCAAACCCCTCTATGACCTAGCCCCTAAGTTGTCTTGAAACCCATCCCCAAGGGGTAGTCTGACCATGCTATCACTTTGGGACCACCATAGAAGAATCCACAAGGCTATGTCATAAGGAATTACCATAAACCACCACTATAGTGTTACACCTCACAGAAAATGGTATCCTTGTTGGATATATACCATAACACTACAATTCCCAAAGATTCATCTTGGTGTTTTTTACATCTTGAATTTCCTCTCTTATGTCTTCCTATCCTTTCTCTATATATTACTAGAGCACCCATAATACCCATTAGGGGTATGTTCCCTATACAAAAAAACTCCATGAGATGTTTCAATGCTCAGATTCCTCATCTAAATCAGAATTTATAGAAATATTCCACCTCTATAAAAAAAATTTAAATTTTCACTAAAAATTAATGACCCCAAAATCAACACGTCATTATAAACTATAAACCCTATGATTCTTCATTATTGGGAAGCCATGGTAGTTATTGAACCATAGTACCTATCCCTTTATAGTTACTAATTTACCTATTTCTCATTCAGTTATTTACCAAAATTCCATGAACACGTCTTTTAAAAATCTATAAATACCAAGAACACCCACTATCAAATTTCAGTCCACAAAATCGTCAATAGTACGAACACCATGACAGCCCTCACCAACTCTATTCCCCCCCATAACATGGATTTTTCATTATTGATTTATTATAAATCTTATTGTTCTCAAACCATAAGGATTCACATAAAATGATGCTAATTCGAAATGATATTTCTCTGCAAAATATGATTTCAATTTCAGTAGAAAATTATAAATCAATGTTGTCCAACGACATTCTCATAGTGATTTCCACCTCATATCACTCAATTTAATGCAAAAAATTATTTATTACTCCTCTGTATGACTTCTACGAAAACACTTGAGCATAAATGCCCATATTTTATAGAACGACCTCACCTGATCTAGATTATTTAACTTCATAAGGTATTATATATACTCTTGAGCACTCACAACAATGCCTAAACCTGAATCCCTCTGTAAAAATTTTCATTGATCACAAACCACATTTTCCCTCTATCATGATCTTCCTCAAACAACAATGTACCTCTAACCTAACATATCCTCAGATCACTCTAACTCCATCCAGATCCTAATCACAACACTTGTAATTTAACCTACACATTATTTTACATTTCATTATGGTATTTACCTAGTAACCGTAACATATCAAATCCTTCTTGCATATCCACATCACAATACTACCTCAACCATCGGTAACCAGTATCATTCCACCCATAAATTGTCAAATGCATGGGTTTTTTGCCAAATGAAAAATAGGATACATATCACCATAAGATTATCTTTATTGTGAAATTTCTAAAAAAAATCCTATATCAATATATCAAGCATAATCCATTAATTCATAAAAGGAATGGGCACAATAATCATTGAAATACTTGAATTTCAGTACAAAACAATTTTTTACACCATTTCTATGATTACCAGGAATGAAATACTTGATATTAAAAACCCAAAACATAATTTAAATCACCTCCACCTATGTAAAATGTTGTTATCCCTATCATATTTATTCCCTTAATCCACTCCAATATTACAATGATTGATAGATTTCCAATATCACGCACATGTCACCCCTCCAGATCTATGATCACCCATCCATGACAACCCTTATCAAGGACCAAAACCAAGAGAGAACATACCAAATTAATATTTCATTAACATTACCACCGCATAACATCTTGAGATTATGTACAAAACAACAAATCTCAAAAAACTAGTACATGTCCTTCTCAATGTCACAAAAACAAAAAGGAACCACACATAACCAGTGTGAATCTTCCCTCATATATCAATACATTGTCAAAAAGGATCACTAACACTCACGTAACATACTATGTAGAGTGATATATTGAGAAACCACTCTTGTTCATACCCCCTTATTTAACATGACTCACTTACAGGTAAATTTAATATATAAATAATTTATTGTAGATTATTTTTAATGTTATTGAGACATATCACTCAAAAAAGGAAGATAATATGATCACAAACCACTAAGAATTTATTTTCAGATGAGGAGAACCTAATAATTCTCCCATGGAACCATTAAAAGAACATCTAGAATCTATAGGGTTTTTTTATCTAACTAATCAATCCCGATAAACTAAACCTCAATATCATAAACACTACAAGAACCTCACATACCAATAACCAACGAAATTTATCTATAATTTCATCCAACCACTCGGTTTGGTTAAGTGGAATTTCACAATGAAAATATTAGAAAAAACACAACATACTTTCCTGTTTATAATCCAGGTTTCTAAAACCCATATCTTCAAAGAATAAAATTTCAATACTCATATCATATCTTTACAATCCAATACCTACATAAACCCATTAAAAATGTATTTATATCCCTTTCACAAAGGGATTATATATCCATCAATGGAGAATCTCTCACTATAAGATCCATATGAAGCACCATCAAAAAGTTTCTTGTAAATGAATATCAAGGTTCAAATGAGAATAATTACACTTAAACGTTATATAAAAAACAATATATAAGTTATTTTGGAAACATGAAACAATATATGCTCTCATTATTAAAAATAAACACATAAAATTTCATATATATAAGGTGAATATTATCTGTCAAAAATGATCAAGGTACATGGTCCTCTTTCCAATGATCCATGGTCTATAAAATATATCAAAATATCCATAAAAATGATATTTAAAATCCATCTTATCCATAACCAAAAAAAAGAACAAAAATACCATTCCCATGGTAATTAGTACTTACCATTGAAACAGTTTTAATGATACACTAGTCTGAGGTCCATCCTTATAGCTAACAAATTCGTTGGCCCCCAATATACCTTCTTCCTAAACAAAAATAAAAATAATGTTCACTAATACCACTTTTTATATCCCAACCCATAAGACATGTTTGATCTAAAGGGATATATGGACTCAAGAATTCCTTCACATATATTAGAGGCTTCCAACTAGCATTGAGGTACTAATACCTAAATCATTAACTGTTTAATAAAATTAGAGTAAAAAAATAGAGAATAAACATACAATAATCCTAAAAATCCCCATGGTAAAAAAAATCAATAAACACTGTGCTATATAAAATAAATGTGGATGCATAGAATCATATATCGCAACTAATCTCCCACTTGACTGATTTAAAATAAAAAAAAAATTTGGCACCAAAATTACACATATTATCCCTACATCCATCTGTAATGCATAATATATTGCAGTCTCATATACTCATTGAGAAACCCTAGCCTAATCCACAAAAAATATTTTCCTATGACCTAAAAAGGTGATATATAGTCTGTTTATTCACAATATTTATTATGGTGGATATATTAAATACATCTCAGTAGGGTCTTATAAAGTACCCATAATATAAATTTTCATATGTGTGTTAGTGTACGTAGATAATAATTTCCTAAATAATTTTTTTTGGTCATCTTGTGAAAACCAGGTCACCACACCACTTGATGAGGTACACATGCTCGTTACATCACTGTGTACTAAACATGATACCACTGTTCCTCACTATACCATCATTAGTGTTGTTACATATTGAAGTAATCACTATTATTTATGGAATCATTCATAGACTGTACCTAAATACAGAGGGTATGGAATCATCCAAGTCCTTTACCAATATTGAAAAACGTTCAGAGGGGTCTGTTGTTCAAGCCTCGGTCTGACCCTTATCACTCAAAGTAGAACATAGGACACCTATAAACCCACATCCTCTTACTTAGTATGTATTTTTTTCAGACCTTGACACTCATGGTAATGACCCATAAGAAACCACTGCCAAAACACTCAAAATTTTGATAATTTTAACATCACAACTAAACCACCCTTATCACTAAATGTTCCCCATCATCCTAAAATCTACCTTATTACTCAAGGAATGGTCCAAATTCATCTAATCTAGGATCCCAACACTCTCATACAAATTCTTCTAGCACTATTAGACTCATGGTGGGGATAGTCCATAGGATTTTTCTCATACACCGAACTCTATAACTTAACACAAGATGACACATTTATCATAAGAAGGGAATGATGATTATCACACAACTCCCAAGATTTTTAGTTCAATCCCATGATTTACACCCCTTGGTATCCTTATAGATCATATTTATCCTTTACCCAGAACTCAAGCACTAGTCAAACATCATCCAAAATCCCTCATCAGACCTATTATTTCTATCCTAGGATTGTCCCAAGTTACATTTCTATAATTACCTTATATATATGATTCCATGTCCCAATAAATTCTCATTACACAAAACATGGCCACACCTATCATCTCTTAATAGATATCCCTTATCCCGAAACCTTATATAAGACCCACTTGTTTAGGATTTTTTAGTTTTGGAGGGATTATCTCATTATCTCATAATACCAATACTCTCCTATGACCTATTGATGGAGTAAATATTCAATAAAAAGAAGTTCGATTGTCTTAACCATTACCACATTACCCTAATCCTCTCAAGACTTTCCAATTATCCTTATGTAACTCACCATTTCTTACTGAGTCATACTACTTACAGAGAGCCCACCCAAGGTATCTTATCATTTCTATGGACACCCTCAACCATTGGAGATTTAATCATTTAGTGATCCTAATTCACAATGGTGGTAAATTGCATTGACACTAAAATACGGTCCCCCAATACCCTATTATACCAATATCTAAGGATCTCATGGTCCTAAGCAGTCAATTCAAAACCCCATGATGTAATTATCTATGCCTAATTATGCATAGATAATCATATATAATTATATTGCAGTGTACACCTACCCTGATACTTGATTTAACCCCATATTGGGCTCCACCAAGTATATCCTAAGATCAATCAATCTCACGATCACCTATATCATGCCAGGTGGAAAAAATAATTATTTATAACTAATTTTTAATTTATTGTTAATAGGAATTTAATGATGCATATTCACCTAATAACTCACTATGAATTATCCCCATGGAAAAAATACATCTGTTAACACGATTTCCACCATACAGAATCACTTCTCACTAAACCACATGAAATCCCAATCTTATAAACCACATTCCACTAGATTCCACCATGATTCAGTGGAATCTTTATCGAATACCTAATGAAAATATCCCCAAATCAAGGGTTAAAAAATAGGACTAAAAAAGTGATAATAGATAAATAAATAACATATAATAATTACAAAAATATTATATAAAATCAATCCCACAACACGGGGGGTCAATGGAGGAAGGGTAGGGTGCGAAACTGTGGAATTTCCCAATCCTAAATTATCCTTTCACTTTAAAATCAAAGTGGATCAAAAGGTAAATTACATGTCTTCTGAATCTATAAAATTATAAGAGAGGTAGTCCAATGACATTTACATAAGGTCCATGAAACCATCCCCTTACATAGAGAATCACTAAGGTGAAACCCATAAGGTTTCAATTCAATGGATATCCCCCAGCCTCTAGATGTATTGTAGAGTAGGGATCCATGACTTATCCCACCTTGGTGGGGTGAGGGACTTACCTTAGAAAACTGTGGTGATGTCATTGGGATGTGGTGTGGGGTTTATCTTCGAGGCCGTTCTCTAATGTGGCCTCATTGGTTGTAGTGTAGTTTACCCCCAAATTGGAATACCTAATATCCATCTCCCCGTTATTGTTTTTTATGTGTAACCCCCAACTCGGTTGTGTGGTCTTCCTTAGATAGGTCCGCACAATAGTAAGAACCCTGGGTTTTGATGCAACCCATCCCCAACGGGAATGCTAACCTCACTACCTCCTAGGGTCCCTCTATTGTGCATCCTCAAGGGTAATACATGTATATTTTTTCACCAGACCACCATGGTGTATCAATTCACATTGTATTGTGGCCCCTTTGGGTATGGTTCACCATGATGGAGTTCCATTTGTAACACCATGGTTCTATCATGTAGTTTATATTTTAGTTGGTAGGCCATCCTAGCTTTTGCCTAATGCTTACTAATGCACCTGAACAACCATATAAACCTTGTTACCATCTAAAAAACCTCCTATTTATGTTTAAATTATCATATTCCTCATAATATTCATAATTTATTGACCAAGCCTAATCTAGAAAGAATTTCCATTTCTCTCGAAAAGGAAATGACCCAAAAAAATTTGGGTGGTTACATTTTGATCATTAGATAATCCCTGTTAGACCATTGAAATGGAGTATTGGAAATATTTTTCTATTGATGATGTGGGAATTCGTAATTTAATATGAGGTAGATGATTCAAAAATTCATAATTTTTTTATACTTATAATTCAACATAATTCTTGATTTGTATTTCTATGGGTAGATTTTTTTATATTGGCCTAATTGTTGGATAAAAATTATCTTATTTAGGGTTGTTTTTTTGTGTGATAAATTATACTTTAGTTACTATTTTTCATTTAATTTTCATATGGTGTTATATTAGTATGATATTATTTAATGAATTTATTGATGTAAAAATAATGAGCAAGGGAGAAAAATTGTGCGTAGATAATTTTTTGTGGTTTTATAATTTCATTGATGTGGATCAAATGTTTTAGTGTTCCTTCTATATAGATGTGATAAAAAATAATGAATGAATTTAAAAAATTAATTGAATGAGATTCAAGAGAATAATTGTGAATTGATAATTTTAGATACAATTTAATTTAATTAATTTGGTGTTTAATATATATGTTATGTGATTAGAAAATATATAGTTTAGGAATTAATGCTTTTAAAAATTATGCATGATTAGGATAGCGAACTGTATATAAATTGGTAAACATAAGAATTAATATTTTTTAAGAGCTATGTAGTTATTTTATTGTACTTTCCATTGGTTAAAATTGATTTTAGATGTTTTGTAGTATTAATAGTATGATGATGATATATGGTAATATTCAAGCCTTAGTATGATGAATGTTCTAGGTAAGCAGTTGAAAAAATTAATATATGTCATTGTATGTTTTTTTATTTTATTTACATGAACACCCTAATTGAGTAACCTTAATTACACACATACGAGGCTCTGGGTTCAATTTTAAACCATAACATCCTAGCTATGGTGGAATTTGATTAATGAAAAATCTTATTTTTATCTATTCTTTCAGGTTGTGGTTGCATTTATGTCATATTGATAGTGTTTGTGGTATGTTGTGAACTTTGTTATAGAATATTATGTGGTATTAACCTATGGTGAGAGGTAATTATATGTTGTTATGGTAAAAGTTATATTATATTGACATGGGGAAGTTATAAAAGAAACATGACATATTATTGGGATCTGAAGATGACTTATTTGTTATGAAAGTGGGTGAATGTAACAATTTCTCATTATTATTGAATTACAGTATAATTTTTATACAGGAATTTATGAAGTGATATTGATTTGGGATAGATTAAAAGGTAAACTATGATGGGACATTAGTAATTTATGATTATTAATCAGTAAATATTTTGTATGCTTCTTCCGTAAAATCATGAATGGTTGGGGTGAAGAGGTTAATAGGTTTACTCATATACTCACCCCTAATTCTATATTAACTTTTTATATTACTATATGAAAATATAACATAATTTGATATCCTTATTATCTTATAAATTTTTTGTTAATCGTGTTACACACTGACTTCAATATCCCAGTTCTTGTGGTTATTTTATTTCAATTAACTAGTACACATAGATCATAATACATAATATCAAACAAGTTAATATTCTTAGTATACGAGTAACATAAATTAATGTTACCTTACATTGAAAACATATGTGATATTATTTTAATACATTGACATTTATTATTTATCTTTGATACCCCCTAATTCACTGAGAGTAATCTAAATGGGTTTCTAGGGGAAATGGAAAAAAAACAAAAAGTGTAGGATTATATGCTCAGTAATGGGTAACATACAATGGAATCTATCATAGATAATAATAGAATTAATAATACTATAGGAATATTGAAAATTACAAACAAAATGGAATTATGAGAATAATATATTAATTTATTAAATAAAACTAAATTAATTATTGAATAAGAATAATAAATCTCATACTTATGGAATGCATAATTTTGGATATCAGCTGGATACCATCATTTCCATGTTCCATGAAATCAAATATAAATAAATATATATTATACAAAATACCCAACTACTTTTTATAATGCTACCTACTGATGGATCAAGGGGCTATATAATATTAGGCCCCACCCATAACAAATTATGTCTATTGTATCCCCCATCTAAAGATAATAGGTGAACAACTCTTATCATAATGTTCATTAAGTAAAATCATACATAATATTTCATAATTAATAAATAAATATTCATAAATAAGTAAATGATATATAAAATATAAATATTTACTAAATGGTAGCTTGGATAGGAAAACTGAGGGCACCATGAGTCCAGAGCGTCCCATTTACCCTAGGAGGGGTGTAATTTTCATGGGTGTGGGACTCCTGTGAACGATGCCACCATGGGTGTTTTTATAATTTAGTGGCCTCAGACGTTAAGCTTTATAACATTTGAAGGGGGCCTCAGATTAAAATTATAAGTCCTCCGTTGTGCTCGGGAGGCGGGTTTTACCCTATGGGAGGATTAACCTGGGCCCCGTCAAAAGTATTGGATGTGGGTTAATTTGGGGGATTAAGTTAATTAAAATTTTAATTAGTTTTTCTTAATTTAAACCTATACCCACCCCTCTTCTTCACTTCCCATATTTTCATCCTCGAGCAGAAGGAAACACAATCAAGGGAGATCCTCCAAAAATCCCCCCTCCATCCTTTCCTCTACAAGGTGGTGCGCAGCTTCAGCGGATCGATGGCGAAGCTCCGAGCAACGCCCCACAAGGTAGGAGATCTTCGTTTCATATTTTAACATTGAACCTCTCAATTGAACATAATTTACAGCATCAAAGGGATATTTAATTCCCATGAAAATACCATGAATGTGTAGTATATTATATGATCTTTTCGATGCATTTTTCGGATTTGAAATCAGAGTTCTGAGTCAACTGCAGTGGTCCGATGAAGATCCACGGGTTTTTCGACGGTTCTCCAACAGTTCGGGGCGGTCCGGCGGCGGCTCGACTAAGGTAGTGTGGAAGCGGACGGTGGCTCGGAGTGGTGATCGGTGGCATCTTCAGCGAGGCAGTCGGCTACAAGTGGTCCGGTAAATGCGGTGAGTGGCCGGGTGAGGCGACGACTCCATGCGGCAGGTGGGCTCATGGAGGTGCGACGACGGCAAGGTCGCGGCGCGCGACCCTGTGCTGGAACAGAGACCCTCATGTGGGGGGTCTCCACACAAGACTGTGACAGGCTGCGAGGGATGGTTGTCACCGCGAGGACCCGGGGTCCATGGCCGGGCTGCGCGGCTAAGTCACAGGCCGACACTGTGAGCCGGGCCAACCCAGACCGGGCGGACCGGCCAGACTAGGCCGGTCCAGCCGAAGGGGTTTGCCCCCTCTGACTTCAGACACCCGTAAATTTTTCTACGGGTGTCTGTTTTTCATGTCGTATGTGGAATTGAATTCCTAACGTCGAGACAAACTTTTTTTGATGGTCTGAGGAATTTTTTTTACTCTCGAGATGGGGGATCAATTGCGCGACACTTATGTTAGGTGGGTTAGCACTTTTCCCGAGGTTATTGTATTGGGTGGCGCAAACGCATACAGAGTCCTTTTTTGAGCACCTTTAGCGGATTTGCAATCCTGGCATTGAGACGAAGATTTCCAAGGGGTTTTCAAGCATTGAAACCTGAGTTGAGACATGGGCCCCATGACCCATCTTTTAATCTGTGACCAGCATTTCACAAATTTTTCATCGAACGCCCATTTGGGGCGTGCGATCAGTCAGTTCTGGGTGTTTTTATGAGGGCATTACAATGGCACAATCTGCCCTCTTTAATTCATCATGATGTTGCGGACCCCATGAGGGACTTTTTGGGCATTGACGATGAATTTTATCTTCTTCATCAGGTGTCCATTTTGAACAAGTGATTAGTCAATATTATGTACTTTTCTGAGAGGATCACAAAGGTGTGATTTGTTTGTAGCGCTACGAGACGAGGATGTGGGTCCCACGAAGCACCACTCATGTGCAGTTGGAGAAATGCATCTTTTTCTCCAGATATCAGTTCCTCTCAAGTGACAGTCTTTTTTGACGTGTTTTTTCGAGGGGATCTCAATGGTGTGATGTGCTTGACCATTTTCGGGATCGAGGCTCGAGACCACGGGATGCTGTTGGGGCATAAAGCGGTGTTGGATGAATTTTCCTTCAGAAATCTGTTTGAGGTGAGTATATAGTCTATCTCACATGTTTTCCTGTGAGGATTTCAATGTTATGATCCGTTTGGATGTGCGGAGACTCATTCGAGATCTCATTAAATGTGAAAGCATGAGAGGTGCTCCGATGGCGGCTCTTCATTCTGTCTTTGGAAGAAATCCCTTGGCGTGTGATCAAGTCCACTCTTGTGAGAGTGACTCTTATGCTGTAGAGATGTGGTTTTCCATGTTAGGGCTATGTAATAAACAAGTTGGCGAAGTTATGTTTACCCCCTTCGTGTTGATGTTAGGTGTTGTGGGCATGATACCCTTTGGGCTAGAGATGTGAGATACTCTGGGAATATACGGGAATTCGTGGATACACATTATGTAGTTTGTACCTGAGAACATTTATGCTCGGTTTGGAGATGAGATGGTGCCACACATCATGTGGGCCCCATGTGTGCACAGTCTTCTACTTTATGTACCTTTTACCTCTTGTGACACAAAGGGTCTCTCTGTTAGCGATCGTTTAGACTAGCAGGGTTGAGTGGTTTCCCATAGTATTGTTCTCGACGGTTTGATCGGTGGGGTTGTTTGGGTTCACCTATTCCATTAACTGTGTAGGAATTCAGTGTCACATCACTTCGAGTTCCCTGGTATGGTTTTGTGGATTCAGTGTGACCAATACTTTACGCGAGCACTGATCCTCTACTGAGGAGGTGGATTCTAGTAGGGTATGGAGCCTCAGTGAGTCTGAGTGAAGATTCCCTAGCCGAGTATCGGGATCATATCCTATTTCCGAGATCTATCGTGACATGTTTCCCTCTGAAAAGCTCCAGGTATCGGCGTGACCCACACTACACAGGCGTTGAACCTCTACTGGGTGAATTGTTCTGAAGTTGGGTGGTTGCGTGATACCCACTTCGTGTTCTGTTGGCCAGTGTTGTACCATCCAGTAGGGATGGCTAGATAAGTTCCAGGTTTACCCTCTAGTGAGGCAGCGCAGTGGGTCTCTCATCGAATTATTCGGTTTTACCCACCAGTGGTGCTGGGCAGTGTGTTGATCATCAACCTCTGATGGTTTTCCCTCCAGTAGAGACTGGGTAGTGGGTTACCCGACGACATATTAGGGATTACCCTCAAGCAGGGACTGGACAGTGGGTTACCTGAGGAACTATTATGGTTTTCCATCCAGTAGAGACTGGGTAGTGGGTTACCCGATGACCTCTTAGGGTTTTCCCTCCAGCAGAGGTTGGGCAGTTGGTTACCCGACGACCTCTTAGGGTTTACCCTTCAGCAGAGACTGGGTAGTGGGTTACTGATGCACCCAATTTGTGTATAAAGTTTCATACATATTATTGAAATAAAAACAATTTTTCACCAAATACTTGCTTCTCAGAAGACAAATAATTTTGTTTTGGTGACTTTGTCTATTTTCTGGAGCATTCTGGCCAAAATAAACAAATCGAGGGGGGTATGTGAAAATTTTGAAACTACACATTGTGTACTCGTTATACATGCCATGTAACTCGAGACAGGGGCATGAATCGAAGGAGGGATTACACACCCATGTCACCAGGCAGAAGCTACACGCAGTGTGGGGTGGAATTACATGTCGTGTAATACATTCTAGAAGTTTTTGTTTCCGATAAGAGTCTACACACCCATGTGTCCATTGAAGGAGACATGTCGTGTTCCATTTCTACACGCCATGTATACAATTCTAGAAGGAGTTGGTGGCCACATTATGGAATTACATGCCATTTATGGCGGCGCTACATGCCGTGTACACTCACCTAATAGGAGGCACCGTGTTCAAAGTCAAAGATGGCATGTTAGGCCGCCTACCAGTGGATAAAATGAAGCCCAAATAGAATTGACAGAAGTACACAGTTTGTACATTCTATACACACCGTGTACTTTACTTTTCTATAAAGTGATGCCATCGCCTTTGCATTTATGGAGTTAAAAACCATTCGAATGAGGGGAGAAGTTCTGATTCTACTATTCTCAAGCCACCGTGGTTCCGTAGTTCCACCATTCCACCTAACGACACAACTCCTCAATGCTTACACAATGATTTCATCATGTATCTAGTGTGTTGTTCCTATCATGCTTTCCATTTGTAATTAAACCCCTTGTGTTGGGGCTGTGGGTGATGAAGGATTGTATTATGTTGTCTTAATCTAGATAGTTGTGTTCGTTCTTCTTAATTCTTCTTACTCCTCTTAAATCATTGCAAAATATTACTGATAATTATGAGTCGGACCAAGGGAATAATTCTCATCGATATAAAATAAGGGTAACAGTGAAATCTTTCATGAATATTGAAAATGTTTCACCGACTCATAAATGGAATGAACCACATAAGGAATTGAGAAACACTGACTACCAGACCAAGGAGTCAATTTCTTCAATTCCAAACAATAGAAACTGGACCAAGGAATCTAGTGATAAAATGAAATCCAGAATGATGAATTATCTTGAACAACACAACCATTTAATCAATCTGCATAAAAACTCCATAATCACCACATCCCCAATACACCTTTCTATCTGTTAAAACACCCTTAAAGCACTTCCCATTTACTTTGAATTGTTAATCATTTTCTTAATGAAAACGAAACAGTTTCACTCAATTCAAACCAACCAATCCACTCTAAATTCTGCATGTTTCACTAAATTAATTATAAAATCAACAGAACCAATGCACATACAAAGTTTCCTATGGATTGAACCCACACATTAACCATACTAATGTTTTAAGAAGTGGGTAATAATTAATTTGGGATGCCGATAACATATCACTGGTGAAACGACCGACCAAATTTTGGCATCATTGCCGGGAATCTTTTGTTTCAGTTCTAAAATTTATGTTGTGTTAATAATTGATTATGTGAAAATAAAAAGTAAAAATTCCCAAAAAATTCATTCCTAAACCCTTTTTTTGTCATTTATTTTTCCCTTGTTATGCCTGGTGTTTGTTTTGTGAATGTGCAGAAGCTTAAAGTGCACGAAGATGCCCTACCCGGTTTAGGGGCACCGAGTCATCAGATCTAATTCTGCTTCGACCAGGGATCGAATAGACCCTACTTCATCGTCGGCGTGCACTAAAAGAAACCCACAACCAGCAGCCACGAACCTTGGAGAACAAGGAAGAGGAAGCACTAGCCATGGATGCTATGGATGAGCATTCGTACCAGGACCAGCAGCCTCCTGCTGCTGGTATACCAGAGCAGGCGCCTGGAAGCTTTATGGACTTTCTCCCAAGGGATTACCAATGGCCGCCAGAGCAACCTCCTCTGGTGTACGACCAACTACAACAGCCGCAACAGATCATCCAACGACCATAATTCTCCCCTCAGGAGAAGTTGTACATGCAAGCTCTACCCCCTCATCAGCTACCTCCATGTTATACCCTTATGGAGTACGATCTTCCATCGATCCATGGAGAAGATACGTGTATCATCCGTCCTCCGATATAGGCCAAACACTTCGAGATCATGTCTTCTATCATGCAGCTGATTCAGAACACTGTACAATTCGGTGGCCTACCTATTGAGGACCCGAATTCCCATCTCTCCTACTTTCTAGAGATATGTGACACATTTCAATACAGTGGCATGTCTGAGGATGCCATCCATCTTCACCTATTTCCCTTTTCTCTATAGGACAAGGCGAAAGATTGGATCAAAGGTCTATCACAATGATTCATCCTCACCTGGGAGGAGCTATCCAAGGAATTCCTATCCAAATACTTCCCACCATCGAAAACAGTGACGCTAAGGAACCAGATCCACAACTTCCAACAACACGACTCCGAGTCTTTATACGAATCCGGGGAATGCTTCAAGGAAATTATACGAATATTCCTACACCATAGACTCCCACTCTGAATGCAAGTTCAATCCCTCTACGGAGGACTCACAACAAATTCCAAGTCCGTGGTGGAGGCTTCTACTGGAGGTACAGTGATGAGAATGTCTCCAAAAGAATTTATTGAACTACTGGAAGATATGTCTGCCAACAGCTTCCAGTGGCACTCCGAGCGGGGGACTCAAAAATGAGGTATACATATTATAGATGCTACTACCATGCTCGTTGCTCAGTTGGATGCACCATCCAAGAAAATCAATGCATTGAATCTCAAAGGAGCATCTCAAGTTCATGTGGCGAACCATCCAGCATGCGGCAACTGTGGTAACAACCACACTCTAGGAGAATGCATGTGACTTCCATCCGACCCTCCGACAAGCGAGGTGATCTTTGTTAATCAAAATCAAGGGTCGAATCAATATCAACAGAACCAAAACCCGGCGTAGTGAGATAATCAGAACCAAGGCTGGGGCCAACAGCAGAAAATCCCTCCGCCCCAGCGACCACCTGGCTACAATCAGCCTCAGTACAAGAATCAGTTTCTGAGACAGCAGTTCCAGCAGGATTCTTATCAACAGCAAAGGTACCAGAACCCTTTCCTGCAGCAGAAAAGGCAACAACCACCTCCACCACATTCCCAACCATCTCAGTAAGAGAACACATTATGTTTAGAGGACATGGTGAATAAATTCATATCAACTTATGAGACAAAATTTCATAACCAGGAGGCTTCCATTCGAAGCCTCAAGAATCTTATTGGACAGATTGCAAACCATCTATCAGGGAGGTAGCCCAGTACCCTACCGGGTAATACAGAGAAGAAACCAAGGGAGGAGGACAATGCTATCACCTTGCGGAGTAGAAAAGCTTTGTCAAAAAATGATCCCACATAACTTTTTACTGCACCTCCTCTCCCTGTTAAAAATGAAGTTCCAGTTTCAGAACCATCTTCATCTAAACCACCATCACCAGAGTCTTCACAGAATAAACAGAAGGATGTCGTCAAACCATTCATGTCTATATTACCTTTTCTGGAGAGGATGAAACAAAGGAAGTTGTATCACTAGTTTTGAAAATTCATGGAGGTATTCAGAACGTTACATATCAGCATCCCATTTGTAGAGGCCCTGACTCAAATGCTCACATATACAAAATTTATGAAGTAAATTCACTCAAATAAAAGACATATAGACGATTTGGGCGTTATTTCACTAAAAAAAAGTGTTCCGAAGTCATTCAACATTCCATTCCTCTAAAGATCCAAGATCCAGGTAGTTTTGATTTTCCTTGTACAATTGGAATCTGTGAATTTGGAAAAGCTCTATGCACCTTAAGAGCCAATTTAAACCTCATGCCCCTCAATTTTTTCAAGAAGCTCAGGCTCCATGATTTGAAACCTACCCGAGTAGCCCTCTATCTGGCGGACAAATACATCAAACATCTAGAAGGAGTAATGGAGGATGTACTGGTGAATGTGGGAAGATTGATCCTCCCTGTAGATTTTATTATCCTCGACATAGAGGAGGATCAAGAGGTTCCTCTTATACTTGGAATACCTTTCCTATAAATTATAAAGGCACTCATTGATATGCACCAAGGGGAGATGATTTTCAGGGTAGGAGATGAGAGAGTCTCTTATAGCATTCTCAAGGCTATCAAGCAGGCATCATCACCCAATCATGAAGATTGTTCTGCAATCACTACTGTGGATGATCGCATGATTGATGATCTGGTATGTACCTTTATTTCTAATCACTTTATCATTCCAGACATTCCTATTGGAGAAGATCCAGAAAACATGTTGTGCCTAGAAGACCAGGGTGACCACTGTTGGGACCATTATCCGCCATAGAAATCAGGTAAGGTCAGGTAAGAAGGTTTAGCCAATGACCTAAAACAAATGTGCTTCTTGGGAGGCAACTGAGAGGTTAAACACCGTGTCCCACTTACATTACATGGAATGTACTTATCTTTGTAATTTATAATCGTAAAAGTATAAATCTATAGAATAACAAATAAATAACCAGGGATGATGTCGGTGCCGATGGTAAAGTCACTGGAGTTTATTCGAGTCGTCCTCAGTTCGAATCCTCCCAACCTACCTTTGGCATGGGGTTCCTCCTTTTACTTACATGACATGTGTGATATTTTTCATATATATATATATATTTGTGTGTGTGTGTTTAAATATAATAAATCCCATAATGGGGATGGATTGATTGGATAGAATTGTAACTCGATTCCAAAAGACTTGGGATAGAATTCAGATAACCGTCCAATTTACATCATTTGTTCTTCTAATAAAACCACATGACGTGCATTTCAATATACGCCGTGTGATCTATCATTTTCAGATATAAATTAAATACATTTTTGAAATATGAAATAAATTGCGGGTGATGTTGGTAGATTGGCAACATCTCGGAACCAGGTTCAACAGACCTGGGTTTGAATAACGCTAATCTCCATGCTTCATCCCCTTCTTTTATAATTAAAAACCACATGTCGTGATTTTCTTTATTCTCATGTGTATATGACGTATATAATTAATATATATAAATATATATATCATAAATATGGGTAGTAGTACAACCTTCACTCCAGTGGTTGGGGGCTTCCATTTGGAATGGCTGATCGGCGGTTCGAACCTCACCCCGAGCACCAGACCAAAGGTTGTACTTCTATTTTTACAATTTTTAGACAAACGACATGTATTTTCCCACTACATTATGTGTCTAGTTTTATTTTCTTTTAATTATATATATAAATATATATATACCTATTTTACTTTTAATTAAAATAATTAATATTAATTATTATATAGTATATTTTATTATTATTAAAAAATGTGAATACACGGCGTGTAATCCAGAATTACATGTCGTGTACCTCGCTTATATAGGACACGGGCCACCTGGATTCAGACCGTGTCCCACGACCTCCCCATTTCCACCCCTCTTCCCGTTTTCTTCTCCTGGATGCCACCTGAACCACCATACTCAGATCCGTCAATTTAGGGCATTTCGGGTTCTGATTCTTCTTACATTGTGATCCCCAGCCAAGGTACGCCATTCTACACCCTCTATTTCTAGTTTTTAGATCCGTTTAGGGTGATTTCCGAATCTTTTGACTATTTGGATTCCATGATACATGACCACGAACTGAAGAACACACGCTGTGTTGTTCTGTACACAAACACACACAAAATAATTCGAAATTTGAATATACACGGTGTGTATGTTCGGTACACACCGTGTACCATTCCTTGTCATGCTCACGTATCCTTTAGCATACGACCTCACACACCATTTTCACATACATGGTGTGTCTGTTTGGTACACGTCGTGTATATCATTTCCTTTGTCCTCTCTATGTGTGGCACATAACACATCCTCTCTCCCCATGTTCCAAAACACGACGTGTGTGTTTGGTACACGTCGTGTCAATAATTTCTTTCAGTCGCCCGTGTCTCGCCCCCTACATGGTCATGTTCCTCGGGTGAAAGACACGCAGTGACTTTAACCTACATGGCGTGTAGTTTTTCTCTGAAATGATAAAAACATGTATGTGTCGTTTATAACACACAACCACCTACACTTTGAGTGAACATGGAATGTATATTCGGTACACGCTGTGAAATTTTACATGGTTTATTTTTCACCCTTGGTGTATCTATCCAGAGGACATAGGTTACTCTACATTTTTTTCCTACACACCGTGTACTCTGGATGTACACACCGTGCACTATTCTTTTTTCTTTTTTCTCACATTTTCAACGTTTTGTTTTCTTTTCTTTTAGTTTTCTTCTTTTTTTTATTTCTTTTTCAGGTTATGGCAGATCACGATCCTTCCCGAGGGAAGTGGCCGACCTCCACCACCTAGGGAGAGAGACCCATATATCATCGGATCCGAATCTGAACTCCTATGTAGCCGGAACCAAATGCACTGGTCTTCGATCTCCCTCTATTGGCCATTCTACCGCCACTCACTGCCTCAATGGAGGCCGAGCCTACTTCTGCTGCAGCTCCACCTTATACCAATGAGCTTTTGCGAACCACTATTTCTACTACACTAGCTGTCAATCTCCCTCAGCCATCTTCATCAGCATCTGTTCCCCCATCGAGCCCACCCATCCACCAAGCCACCCTCTAGTTCAGTAGATCCACCCACAGAGCCAGCCCCTATTGCTGTACCTGCACCTTGGCCGGGACCTGCAGGTGCTCTCTATCCCTGCACGGTATTCCTGGTCACTGATCTCACAAATGACATGGTGTGATGCCTCTCTCATCGACCAATACCGTTGACTGGATGATACCTCGATAGCAACATTCGGCAGCAGGTCGGTATATGGGAGGACATGGAGGAGCTTCTCAGGCACACCCCACTCCTAGATATTTTCATGGTCAGCACTCCTGTTTTTTGCGATTTATTTTTCGAGTTCGCGGCATCGTTTGAGTTTGATGGAGTGGAGTACCGAGAGAAACCTGGTGATGCAGTTCCCATTGTATGGTTATGGCTAGGTGGTCGACGTTTCTCCATCACCATGACCGTGTTTGGCCAAGGGTGTGGCTTCTACCACCATCCCATCACCCCACCCCACGTTTCTACACTTTCCAGGCCTTAGCGCTCTGAGCACGTCACTATGTGGTGGGAGATCACTAGGCTTGACAATCGGTACTCCCCCAGTTCCCAAAAGAGCACTCTTATCGTTGACCCCATCATCCGCATCGCACATCGGTGCTTCAGTGCCATCCTTTTTCACCACCATGAGGATATGGGGATCGTGACCGGCCGTGACATGGATCTCCTTACCTATGACATCTGGGAAGACTACCCAGACCTCCACTATCTAGCCGCCTCCTATTTCCACTCCATGTTTACCAGCCGTCAGGGAAACCTGAATGGTGGGTTTTACACCAATCATCATTCCCACCACCTAGGGGTATTCAAGCCCTCTTTGCATCAAGACCTGTTAGGTTCATCTGAGTGGATGTAATTTCTCATTCTCATTCACATGGGGGTGGTCCGGAAGTAGGGGTGCCTACATTCTTTCATAGGATCACCCCCACCCACCTTCTAACCCTCCTGCCCCAGCTGATGCATCTATTCCTCCTTCCCCACCCACTCCTGTTTATTCACCCCACCCCCTCCTGCCAACCCTTCTTTTTCTAGCCTCCCTTCTTCTGACCCACCACCAGACCCACCTACCTCCTCCCCCACGGTTGATCTCATCATTTCCCTCCGCCTAGCCATGGTCGAGTAGGTCTTGGGTCGCTTCGACAGCCAACAGGATCAGATAGAGCATCAGTTGGTTCATATCATTGGACGCCGGGACACCATTGCACGTCATTTGATTCTTCTCAACAGCCGTCGGGACCACATGGAGCCGCTGTTGGATCATATTGCTCAGTATCTTGGTCTTCTGTTGATTCTTCCACCTGCCTCTGCCTCCGCTCCTAGCACTTCTGCTACTGCTCCACCGTCCTTCACTACACAAGCCACATACTATGTTCTGCTATCTACAGTGGTCCCACCTTCTGATGCTTCTTCGACCACCACAACTGCTTCCAGTCCAGGGCCTGCTTCTATGATACCTTTTCTTGATCCAGTGCCTACGGCTCTTACATCTCTAGCTTCCCATCCCACCACCGAGTACACGCCTTCGGCTTTGACACCTCCTGCGCCATCTCATCCAGCTGATCCTTTCCTAGATGTTGCCTATTCTGAGGTGTCCCCATGACTAGTTTTGGGACATGTGCTTTTCATTGTATATATATATTTGTGATCTTGTATGCATGTGTTTATTATGCATGCTTTCAGTATTTCTTTTTCCCCATCACAGGTACTCTGGACCATTTTGGGCTGTGCTTTTACTTCACATACCTTTTTCCTTCGCCTAGACATGAGGGGAGTGTTCTTTTTCATTTGTTTTTATTTTTATTTTCATCGTACTCTCATTACATTCCCTTGGTCTGGTCCACTTTTTGTGTCCCCACATTACCTTGTTCTTTATTTGGAACTTGGTGGACCACGTGCAATTTTCAGTGTGGGAGAGCCCCCTCTCTCGATTTCACATTATTCTTTTTCATTGAACTAATCTAGGAGACACCATTATTAGATTATATATTTGTAAATTTGAGGAAATTTTTTGTTAATCATATTTATCAATGCTCAAGTTATCAGTAAGAACTTTTTGATGTTTTCATGCTTATTCTGATTCTTATGTGTTTTAAAATGATCACTGATATAGTTTCGATTGCAAATTTTAATCCTTGATTAATTACATTGATTAGGATAATCATTTATATGCATGTCATGACCTGATTGTCCCTTTATTATTTTTTCCACTCTTGAGAGGTATTATAAACCCTTTTTCGTATTTCTTTTCTAAATACCCTCTTTCTTGAGAGATTTTTAGGATATCCATCACTACCAAAATTCTCATGTATTCTTTTCAAAACATGATGAATTTTGGAATTACTTTAAAATGATTGAGGTACAAGATTGTTTTTCTACATTAATCTTAAGACCTACCATACATTTAATTTTCGTTAAGCCCATAGAATCCATGAACTACGTTTATAGGAAGCCACGTTACAAGCCTATTTCCCTTCTTACCCTATTTCTTTTTGAACATTACATGATTATTAATTTTGGAAGTTTTAAAGAGGCAGTTGGAAACACATGGAATGTTTTTGTACACAATCATGAAATAATGTTTGAGAGAGTGCCTCTTGACTATTTGGGGCAGAAAGGGTTCCAAACAATTATTCGTTGTATTCATAAGTGTTTCCCTTGAGTTCTTCTAAATCTAAAAAAATATGGGACCCTTGTGCACATTTGATTTAGGAGCCCTACTTGACTAAGGGATGTGATGGTGATTACAACAGAATCCATATGAGCATGCGAAGGACACATTTTCATCGATATTTACTTTGAATATCATGCAATGTTGTTTAATGGAATTAGCCTTCCTTTTTCAAGACACAGAATTTATTTTTCACATCTTAACCTACCAACCCTTAGCCGCAGATAAAACTGAACCTTATTGATAAAGCCCTCATGATTATTGTAATTCAATTTTTTCTGAAGTAGACGAAAATATATCTTTCAAACCTATGGATAGAGTGTATATACCTTATATTGAGAATAACTCTAAATAAAAACATCTTGAGTATGGAGTGTGATTTTTGACTGGTAAGGTAGATCATCAAGTGGCATTCTTATTTTTGAATGGTTGAAGAATGTCCTGAAAGTGTATGAGAGTAGTTAATTGAATTATATATATGAGGCATGATTTTAATATCTTATGAATTGAATTTGTTTGTTCCTTTTATAATTTTCCTCAGTATCTTTATTATTTATACTTTTGATTAATTTAATGCCTTCATTTTAAAAGTATATGCTGTTTTAATTCGATGTTGAGATTTTCTTAAGGATAAGTAAACAACTATGTGTGGGGGAGTTTGATGCACCATATTTGTGTATACATTTTCATACATATTATTGAAAATAAAAACAATATTTCACCAAATACATGCTTCCTAGAAGACAAATACTTTGATTTTGGGGATCTTGCCTATTTTTAGGAGCTTTCTGACCAAAATACACAAATGAAGCAGAGTTTTTGAAAATTTTGAAAGAACACGGCATGTACTATGTATACACGCCGTGTACATCCATACATGGACACGAATCGAAGGAGGGAGTACATGCCCATGTCACCTGGTAGAAGCAACATGCCATGTGGTTCAGCATTATATGTCATGTACTACCTTCTAGAAGCGGTTGTTTCCGAGAAGAGTTTACACGCCCATTTCGCCGTTGAAGGAGACACGGAGTGTTCCATTTATACACGCCATGTCTGCTATTCTAGAAGGGGTTGGTGGCCACAATTTGGCATTACACGTCGTGTGTGGCGGCGCTACACACCGTCTACACTCACCTACTGGGTGATGCCATGTTCAAAGTCAAAGACGACATGTTAGGCCACCTACCAGCGGAGAAAATGAAGCCCAAAGCGCGTTGACGGAAGTACATGACATGTACCTTCAATACACATCATGTACTTTATTTTTCTATAAATAGAGGCCTCAGACTTCAGATTTAGGGAGTTCAAAACCATTCGAAGGAGGTGAGAAGTTCTGTTTGTACTATTCCCAAGCCACAGTGGTGCGGCAGTTCCACCATTCCACCTACCGACACTTCTCCTCAAAGCGTACACAATGAATTCATCAGGTATCGAGTTTGTTTTTCCTATCATGATTTCAATTTTTAACTAAACCCCTTTTGTTGGGTCTGTGGGAAATGAAGGATTGTATCATGTTGTATTAATCTATATAGTTGTGTTTCTTCTTCTTAATTCTTCTTACACCTCATAAATCAGTCTTAAATATTATTGTGAATTTTGAGCCGGACCAATGGAAGAATTATCAGTGATATAAAAGAATAGTAACAGTGAAATCTTTCATGACCATTGAAATGGTTTCACTGATTCAAAAAAGGACTGAACCACATTAAGAATTGAGAAACACTAACTACTGGACCAAGGAGTCAATTTCTTCAATTCCAAAGAAGAGAAACCGGACCAAGGAATCTTGTGATAAATGGAAATCCAAAATGTTGAATTATCATGAACAACACAACCATTTAAGCAATCTGAATAAAAACTCCATAATCACTCCATCCCCAATACACTTTTCTCTCTATTAAAACACCCTTGAAGCACTTGACATTTCCTTTGAATTGTTAATCATTTTCTTAAAGAAAACAGAATAGTTTCACTCAATTCAAACCAATTAATCCCCTATAAATTCATCATGTTTCACTAAATTAATTATAAACTCAACTAAACCAACACACTGAAAATGTTCTCTATGGATTGACCCCTCTCTTTAACTATACTAAAGTTTTAAAGAGTGGGTAATAATTAATTTGGGATGATGATAACATATCTTTGGTGAAACGACTGACCAGTTAACCAATGACTTCTTAGGGTTTACCCTCCTATAGAGACTGGGCAGTGGGTTACCCAACGCCCTCTTAGGGTTTACCCTCCAATAGAGACTGGGCAGTGGGTTACCCGACGACCTCTAAGGGTTTATCCTCCAGCGGGGCTAGCAGTGAGTTACCTAACGACTTCTTTTAGACTCAATATTTTCTACTAGGATAGTCTATGTATTTTTTCCATGACTAACAGAGCGGGATCCTTGGTTGTACGGGTCAGTGATGTGACAACGTTGATTTTGAGAAGGCCTCTCGACAGTGTGACATTAAAGCGGTGTGGTTTACCTTTCCCTAGAACTCTCAAGTATGAAGGGAGATTTCCCCACCAAGACGCATCCTTCAGACGCGACCAAAAGCCATGCGGGTGAGTTAGTGCCACCCAAAGCGGATAATGTCATGGTGCGTTGGTTTGAGCCCCTTTGGATTGCAGGTTGGGGTTGATGGGGTAGGATACTGGGCATTGATGGTGTATACTTTTGGGACGGTTGGCGACTCACATTCTTGGGCTGAGCTATGGGATGGAGATCCCCTTACGATCTAGTTTGGGTTTCTTGACCGAGCATATATATATGTATACCTTTTTCTAATACCCACTCCTTGGGTTTTGGATACTCTCCTTCTAGGAGAGGAAAAGACCCATGGGGTATGCCACGTGCTTTCCGTGTCTAGCTTCCTGTGGTTGGATGCGTCTAATCTCCTGATATAGATACCGAAGACTAGATGATAATTTCATCTTCTCACCGTTTCAAGATCCTTTTTTGGGCGAGTCGACTTCCTTTCTCTTGTTGGGTTGATATGTTACTCTACGGTACTCTTTACTGCACTCTATGTTTCACTCCTTTACTATTCCATGTTCGATCTACTGCTCACCACTTCAATACCTCTTTTGTTTCTCCCTAGAGTCTTTGGGGCATTATAATGAGTATTTTTATACTCACCCCTCCTTGTGATTTTCCCGCACCTGGTGTGCCCTTATAGACGACAGACAGGTTGGTCATGACTACCAAGGAGCTTAGAAGTTCAGGAGCTCGGACCGCGTACGGTGGTCTCAAAGGGGGTTCCAGGTGAGAGAATCTCTAGTTTTTTACTTTTGTTTACCTGTTTCTGGGTTCTGGCACTTTTTTGGTTGGGTGCATGTTTTACATTTGTATTTTTATTTTACCTTCAGCGCTTTCTTTGTAATGTTTAGAAGTCTATGCACATTTGTGGATTATTTATAGCAGTTGGTAATTTTCTTTTCTTGTTTTCTCTTCACCTCTACATTGAGTGGGCTGCATGTGTGTGTACAGGTACTTAGGCAAATGCCTCCCCGAGTTGTTTATCCTTCGACACTTGTTGCCAGCCCCTGGCCTATGGAGGCAGGCTTGGGATAGTTTCGTCTCTAGCCCAGGTAAGGCCGGGTCGTGACAAAGTGGTATCAAAGGTGGTTCGTTCCTTAGGAAGTTTTTCGGACATCCCTAAAAAGGAATGTTTTGGGATTTAGGGAAACAGTGTCAACGTGTCTTTTGAGCGTCTCTCAGGCCAGGGTGTCCAATGATGGTGCGGCGGCTGACGTATCCATTCACCAGATACCTGATAACCCACTTGTCGACTCGGCATGTTGAGACACCCGTTGCAGGGAAATATTGGTCTATGCATCACATAGGATTGAGTCTTGGATATTCCTTATTAATCCAATTACCATTGTTGTTACTATTATATACATATATGTTAATATGACCGTGACACTCCATGATAACATTTAGAATGTTTTTGGGAAGACAACCAGCCAGGATACCATATTTGGTTTGTGATGATGACCCTGTGAGCGACAAGGCCTCAGTTCAGGACCAATCATGCGAGTCCATTTCCCTAGGTGGGCCGATAGCAGTACCCCCACCTGGTGAGCAATAGACAGATTCAACAGAATAGACTGAGGTTGACTGCAGTTTGACTGCACTCTCTGAGTTCAACCTACAAAGACCACTGAGGTTCAGTGGTAAGCCAAACCCTCAGGCAACAGAGGTTTTGTTAGAAGTAGTGGTTTGCCTCTTCAGGAATGTGCAGACACCGGCAGATCTTATGGTGGCTTTGGCCGCACGCCTTTTCCACAGAGCAGCTGGGCATTGGTGGAGCCTGGTGACTCAGTTACTTGATGATTCGTCACATTCGTGGGGAAAATTTCAGCTTCTGTTTCATGAAGAGTTTTACCCCTTGATCATGCACTCCATTCAGATCCAGGAGCTCCTGTAGATTCAGTAAAGTGGGATGATGGTGACTGAGTACGCGACTAGGTTCACAGACTGTGCACATTTTTACCCAGAGATGGTCTATGATGGAAAACTCTGAGTACAGAAGTTTGAGCAGGGTCTCCACAAAGAGATTTGTGCTATCCTAGTACCCTTGGGAATTCCAACTTATGTCGTGGATCTAGAGAAGGTTCTAGTGACAGAGAGCTTCCTATCATGCTTTACAGTTGGTTGTGGCACAAGGCACGATGGAGCTGAGTCATCGGCCACAACTAGTAGGCATCAGTAGACAGAACCTCAACACCGGAGGCCTTACACCCATTGTTTTCAGAGATGTGGTTGTGCGCCACTGTGGTGGCAAAGAACAGGGGCTCAGCCATGGGGACCCTTCCATGAGCAGACACAGGGGTAGGTTCATACAACATAGTGGAGCCGGAGGGCACTAGGGAAGCCTGGAGAGTGTTGGTGCTATGCTTGCGATGGGCGAGGTCACTTGGAACGGGACTTCCTGACCAGGTATGTTGAGAACATTGGGCAAGAAGCAGGGACATCACCACGGAAAAGGCAGTGCCGTGATTGGAGTAGTTCCCATAGTGGTGGTACTAGTATAGGAGCAGGAGGAGCTGGAAGTGGGGTACAACATTATGAGGTCTTACCATCACCACCACGCAGTCCACGTCAGGCTCTGGGAGCTGACAGTTGTGACCACCGACAACTGTGAGTTTTGGATGTCCATGATCTTGCAGAGCATGAGGTGTTAATAGGTACACTCTATAGCTCTTCTACATTTTTCTGTAGAATTGTTAGACTCAATATGTGAAATTCTTTTCTCTCTACTAATTTTTTGAGGAGTTACCAGGGGACACGGGGCATCGTTGTAACCATGTGTTAGTAGAATAGAAGACGAGGAACCTTTTTCTTAGTTGATGGTATTGACTCTTTCGCTTTCTGAGCATTTAAGAGAGTCTTGGTCGTGGGACATCAACTGTCAAACCTTGTGTGACCAGATATCCTTGGGTGATTCACCATATGGATATTTTCAATGGTGGAATAACTGGGCTTTGTCCCAGGTCTGAATGGTGATTTCAGTCACGACATGCGATGTGGGGGTCTGACTAGGGAGGTGAGCTACCCCTGATGTCCTTCGGACCGTTTGAGACCGTGCGAAGGGTTGGTGAGGTGTCTTCCGCCTTACCCTACCCCCCATGTCTAGATTGGGTGAATGACGCCTCCCACATGACATACCTAAGGAGATGTGTGTGTGATCCTTTTCACATCATCGAAGAGGGAATACCTCTCATGAATAGATCATATCCTTTGTGTGCGGTGGTTCAGAACTATGCATGAGTTTTTCTGGGTATGGAAGAGCTAGGTGAGAGCATAATACCCTGAGCTATTCCTCTAGTTTTTCTATTCGAGAATGAAAATCCTGATGGAGGGAATGATGTAAATACCAATTTTTTTCTATAAAAGACTTTGGAATTTTCTTGATGTTATTACAGAGCAGCGCCTTCAGACGACGTCCTATTCCGAGCCACGGTGTGGCCGAAATTAAATTTTTAGTGAGTTCACACTGGGCATGCCAATTAAGCAGAATAACTACAAAATGGTAGCTCAGATGGGAAACCTGAGGGCACTGTTTAGTCCGAAGTGTGCCTTTTACCCTTGGAGGGGTGTAATTTTCGCAGGCATGGGCCACCTGTGAATGATGCCTTCATGGGCGTTTTTCTAATTTAGTGGGCTCGGACGTTAAGTATCATAACATTTGAATGGGGCCTCAGATTAGAATTACAAGACCACCGTTGTGCTCATGAGGTAGTTTTTACCTTAGGAGAGGATTATCATCGACCCCTTCGAATGTTTCAGATAAGGGTTAATTTGGGGATTTAAATTAATTAAAATTTTAATTAGTTTTTCTTTATTTAAACCTAAACACACCCCTCTTCTTCCCTACCCATTTTCTCATCCTCTGGCGGAAGGAGACTCAATCAAGGGAGAAACTCCAACAAGCCCTCCACCATCCTATCCTTCCCATGGTGGTGTGTGGCTTTGGTGGATTGACGATGATGCTCCGGGCTATGCCCAACAAGGTAGGAGATCTTTGTTTCGTATTTTAAATTTGAACCTCTCCTTTGAACACAATTTACAGCATCAAAATGATGTTTAATTTTCATCAAAATCCCAAGAATGCATATTATATTTTTTGAGCTTTTAGAATCATTTTTCGGATTCAAAATATGAGTTCTGAGGTGACTGCAATGGTCCGATGATGTTTCGGGGGTTTTCGGGTGGTTTTTTGGAGGTTATGGCAAGTCTGGCGGCAGCTCAGCTCAGGCAACACGGTAGCAGATGGCGGCTCGAAGCGGAGGTCGGCGGCGGCTTCAGTGAGGCAGTCGGCGGCAGGCGGTCTAAGCAAGGCGGTGAGCGGTTGGGTGAGGCGGCGACTCCAGACGGCAGGTGAGCTCTCCGGGGCAAGACGATAGCGGGGTCGCGGCGCGCGACCCCTTGTGGGAATAGAGACCTGCATGCGGTGGGTCTTCATGCAAGACCGCGACCGGTCGTGAGGTCCGGTCGGCATCGTGTGGACCCGGGGCCCATTGTTGGGCCATGTGGCCGAGCCACAGGTCAGCCTAGACCGGCCGGACTGGGCCGGTCCTTCCCAATGTGTTCGGCCCCTCTGACATCGGACACCTGTGAGGTTCGTTACGAGTGTCCGTTTTTCATGCTGTCTATGGCAGTGCATTCCTGGCATCACGACGAACATTTTTTGATGGTATTGGGATGTTTTTAAATCTCGAGAGGAGGGCTCGGTGGCACGACACATACGTTAAGTGGGATAGCCCTTTTCTCGAGGTTCTTGTTTTGGGCGGCGCCGACGCATCCAGATTCTGTTTTGATCGCCGTCGACAACATTGCGACTCTGGCATCGAGACGATGATTTCCATGTTGTTTTCAGGCGTTCAAATCGGAGTTGATAATTGGGCCTCACAACCATTCTTTTATGTTGCGATCAGTGTTTCACAACTTTTTCATCAGACGTCGGTTCGGGGTGTGCGAGTAGTCGATTCTAGGTGTTTTTCCAAGGGCATTGCAATGGCGCAATCTTCCCGCTTTAATTTATCATGATGTTGTGTGCCCCAGGAGGGCCATTTTGGGCATTGATGATGAATTGTATCTTCTTTACTGGGTGTCTGTTTTGGAAAATTGATTGGGAAATCTTGCGTACTTTTTCGTGAGGATCGCAACGGTGCGATCCGTTTGTAGCGCTTCCGGACCAAGATATTGGTCCCACGAATTAATGGTTGTGTGCAATTGGATAAATTCCTCTTTTTCTCTGGATATCCATTCCACTCAAGTGATCAGTCCTTTTGACGTGTTTTTTCTCGGGGATTGCAATTGTGTGATGTGCTTGACCGTTTTCGGGACCAAGGCTCAAGACCATGGGACGTCGTTCAGGCGTAAAGTGGTGTTGGAGGACTTTTCTATCAGCTATCTGTTTCAGGTGAGTAAATAGTCTATCTCACGTGTTTTTCTACAAGTATTACAATGTTAGGATTTGTTTGTATGTGCGGAGACTCATTCAATATCTCGTTAAATGTGAAAGCATGAAAGGTGCTCTAGTGGAGGTTCTTCTTACTGTGTTTAAAAGAAAACCATTGGCATGTGATCGTGTTCACTCCTGTGAGAGTGTATCTTATGCTTAAAGATATGTGGTTATCCATGCTACGGCCATGGATGAAGCATGTTGGCAAAGTTACGTTTACCTCCTTCATGTTGATGTTGGGTGTTGTGAGCACAATAGCCTTTGGGCTAAAGATGTGATACACTCTGGGAGTATACAGGAATGCTTGGAGATACATGTTTTAGTTTATACATGACAATGTTTGTGCTTGGCCTGGAGATGATTTGGGCCATACGTCGTGTGTGCCCCATGTGTGTGCTGTGTTCTAATTTACATACCTTGGACCTCATATGACACAGAGGGTCCCTCTATTAACGATGGTTTAGACCAGCAGGGTTGAGTTGTTTCCCCTGGTTTTGTTCTTTATGGTTTGACCAGCAAAGATGTTTTGGTTCCCCTATTCCTTTATCCATGAGGGCTTTTAGTATCATGTCCCTACCAGTTCCTGGTAGAGTATTGTGGATTAGGTGTGACCAATACTTTACGCGGGCACCGATCCTCTACCCAGGAGGTTATTTCCACAAGTGTACAGAGCCCCGGTGAGCCTGGAAGCAGATTCCCTTGCCGAGTATCGTGATCATATCCTCATTCCACGATCTACCATGACGTGTTTCCATAGGAAGAGCTCCAGGTGTCGGTGTGACCCACAATACATGGGCGCTGAACCTCTACTAGGTGAATTGTTCTGGAGTTGGGAGGTAGCATGATCCCCACTATGTGTTCTGTTGGCCAGTGTTGTACCATCCAGTAGGGATGGCCAGAGTAGTTCCTAGTTTACCCTCCAGTGATGCTAGGCAATGTGTTTCTCATCGACTTCTTCGGGTTTACCCTCCAGCGGTGCTGGGCAGTGGGTTGCTCATAGACCTCTTAGGGTTTACCCTCTAGCAGAGACTAGGCTGTGGGTTTCCCGACAACTGCTTAGGGTTTCTCCTCCAGCAAAGACTGGGCAGTGGGTTATCCAACGACCTCTTATGGTTTACCCTCCACCAGATACTGGGCAGTGGGTTACCTGACGACCGCTTTGGGTTTACCCTCCACCAGAGACTGGGTTGTGGGTTACCTGATGACCTCTTAGGGTTTACCCTCCAGAAAGACTAGGCAAGGGGTTACCAGATGGCCTCTTACAATTTATCCTCCAGAAGAGACTGGGAAATGGGTTACCCGATGATCGCTTAGGGTTTACCCTCAAGAAGAGACTGGGCAGTCGGTTACCTGATGACCTCTTAGGGTTTACCCTCTAGCGGGATTGTGCAATGGGTTGCTCGATGACTTCTTTTAGACTCAGTCCTTTCTACCAGGCTAGTCTATGAATTTTCTCCATGACTACCAGAGCGGGATCCTTGGTTGTATGGGTCATCGATGTGAAAAATTTTACATTGAGAATACCTCTTTACTATGTGACACTGAAGAGGTGTCATTTTACTTTCCCCAAAAGTCTCAAGATCATGGGGTGATTTTCCCACCAAGACGCGTCCATGAGACGTGACCTAAAACCATGCTGGTGAGTCAGTGCCGCCTAAAGCAGATAGTGTCAAGGTGTAGTGATTTGAGCCCATTTAGATTGCAGTTCTGGGCAGATGGGTAGGATGTTGGGCATCAAGGGTGTTTACTTATGGGACTGTTGGCAACTTACTTTCTTGGTCTGGTCTATGGGATGAAGATCCCCTTATGATCTTGTTCGGGTTTCTTGATAGAGAATATATATATGTATACCTTTTTCTAGTACCCACTCATTGGGTTTTGGTTATTCTGCTTCTAGGGGAGGCGAAGACGCACGAGGTTTGCCATGTGATTCATGTGTCTAGATTCCCATGGTTGGATGAGACTACTCTCCTAAAATAGGTAGAAAATACTAGACGAGAAGTTCATATTCTCACCATTTCTAGCTCTTTATGTTTGGACAAGTCTACTTCCTTTCTCTTGTTGGGTTGAGCTATTACTCTATTGTACTCTTTTCTGCACTCTCTGTTGCACTCCTTTACTATTCCCTGTTCGATCTACTGCTCACCACTTCAGTGCCTCCTTTGTTTCTCCCTCGAGCCTTCAAGGCATCCTGCTGAGTATTTTTATACTCACCCATGCTTGGGCTTTGCCCGCACATGGTGTACCCTTGCAGATGGAAGACAAGTTGGTCGTGACTACCGAGGAGCATAGGATTTCAGGAGCTTGGACTGCGTATGGTGGTCGCAAAGGGGTATCCAGGTGGGAGACTCTACCGTTGTTTACTTTTTTTTACTTCTTTCTGAGTTTTGGCACACTTATGGTTAGGCACATGTTCTTCCCTTTTCTTTTCAGTTTACCATCAGCAATTTCTTTGTACTGTTTAGAGGTCGATGAAAATTTTTGGATTATTTATACCAGTTGGTACTTTTCTTTTCTTTTTTACTCTACACTTCTTCGTTCAGTGGGATGTGTGTGTGTGTGTGTATATGTACATAGGAAAATGCCTCCCCGAGTAGTTTAGCCTTCGATGCTTGTTTCCAGGCCCTGGCCTATGGAGGCTGGCTTGGGGAAGTTGCGGCTCGAGCCTAGGTAGGGCCAGGTTAGGATAATGCAACCAATCAAATTAAAGATAAAATATATTATAAATATAATAAAATTTCCATTTATCAATTTAGTAATGATAAAATATTTGTATATGGTAATTTCAAGGTTCAAGTATATGAATAGAAATTTTCTATAAAAATATATTAAAGTACAGTATAATGGTGTGAAAAGATCTAGTAAATTATCCAGATCATATCACCCATGAATATTAAACATGGTGTATAGTTTGGAAAATTATTTGTTCCCTATGTTAAGTTGGAATTAATTCCCAAACTACATTTTCTAGGGTCCCTACATCTAGGTTAATTTAATCCTAAATATGGATCTACATATATTATCCAAGTAGGGAGTTAATTTATTTAATTCCACACACACATTATATTAATAAAATTTCTATTGATTTATTATAATGGGTTTTAAATGTAGTATAATGAGAGATATTGGTGATCAAACATTGATAATTTGATCAAGAATTCATAATAATGAATCATTATAACATTTCACTTTGAAATGAAAACAAAATTGATATGATTGCGCAAAAAATGTTAATAAGGGATTAGAGACCCTTATACTGGCATAATAGCTACATAGAAAAGGATATAATGAGACATTATAAGTAATATATCGATAAAAAATTATTAAATTGATGATAATACCCCCGTATTTTAATAATGGAATTATATAAAAAATAATTTTATATGATATCACAAACACGAGATGTCAATTGAAAAGGAAAGTGGAGGATTGGGAACCTCTATCTTGAACTATTGCTTCTAAAATCTTGAGAAAATAGCCTAATAACATTAAAAACTAATTTGATAGATTATTGAGAGAGGAAATAGTGTTGAACCATGATATGTTTTTTTAAAATTAATATGTGTGGGTGGATGGGTGGTTATTTATTGTAACTGAGATGGATTTGATTATTAATTTCAATGTATTATCCTTGAAATCATGGTTATAAAAAAATTAAAAACCAATAATCATACCATGGTTTTAGAAATATGAATATGAAATATTGAGACTTGTATTGGGTTTTAAATTTATAAGAACAAAATCACATTTCATATATAGTATTTAAGAATTAGAAAACACTCGTATTTTTTAATAATTGTTTTTAAAATTTAAAAATATACTCTAGGTTTTGAAATATTTTATATAGGTTGATATAATTAATAATATTATATCAATAAGCCCAATTTTGGTCAATGCATACTTTATATTTATTATTACATATTTTTTCCTTGAGATTTCATAACACCATAGATTAGTACTATATTTTCATTGAAAAAAAATCTACAATCTCAAAAAACTATGAGGAAATAAAAAATTTAACATTTTAACATTATGATTCCAAAATTAATCTTTTTTTAGGAAAATAATTATTTGTTTGTGTGAACTGTAATTAAAAAATAAAAACACTTATGTATTTCAAAATCACATATTTGGATCTTAAAATTTGATAAATATTTTTTTAGTATATTATATTTTATTCTAAGAAATATTTTTTAAATTACATCACTCATTCATTAAAATATATTTTTAATCCATATAAATTAAATGATTTAATGAATTTTATTGTACAAATGAATAAAGAAAAGTATGTTTTTGGTTGAATCCCACCTTATATTCTCCCACAATAAATATTTTAACCCAAATAATTTGGGGTGTATGTAAATATAATAATAAATAAAGACTATTATTAATCATTTCTTACTCAGGATCCCATGCTGCTTCTCCTAACTTGGGATTAATTTAATGAAAGTTAATTATTTCAGTTGTCTAATTCTGTAACTCATTATCTCTAGTGTTAAGGATCTATACTAGCTCTTAATTATATGAAATATCATGCTCCATCCCTAGTTCAATAGTGGTCAACACATGAGTAAGGTCTAAAATGTATTTCCTTAACAACAAAACAAGTAATTCACCTTTCAATTTAGATATGTTGGGTGGAAAATCCTGAAATAAAATCCAAAAATCCATTTCTCACAATATTCTCAAAGGGAAAAATGTAACATTGAATTAGTTTCCAATTATTATAAAAACCTTATAAATCCCTTACATAGTGACATTTTTCAAGAAGAAATTATATCATATAATTAATTACCATTCCATCCCCTAAAAATCATCATAGAATATATATCTTCTCTAAGATATCTTGGTATGGTTCTTGATAGGATTCACTAAATTAGTTGTTTCTGCCAATATTTAATGACTTAGTAGTCTCTTTTCCCCAAATTCATCCCAATATATAGCATTATAAAATATTTTTTCCATACAAATCCATATATGATGGTAGTTTAATTCTTGAATGGAAGGTAATATTGTAATAAAATTCAATTATATATTCGTATTGGTCCCATTATTCTTGGATGTCACTTTATAATGATATAAATTTATATTCTGAAGTTCATATAGTTATTTTATACTAACTATATAATTGAGGATGATAGGTGGTTCCAAAACATATCTCGGTCTCTAAATATTTTTTAAGGATTCTCTAAAAATTTTATTTCATAAAGGTTCATGAATAAATACAATCGATAATGTCTCTCTATGAAGTTTCACAAATTCTTTGATATAGAGTAGTGTACGAATTTCAAGTGGTATGTACTCCCTTATTTCATTGAAATTTGCCGATGGATCTACAATGACCCATATAACAACCTTATTTTTAGATATATTTGGTAATAAAATATCAAAATCCATCATTATGGAATAACACTTCTACATTGGTTGGAAGAGGCTTCATTTCACCCTTTTAGAGTTGTCTCTTACCCTTTACATATAGTCATATCAAGCATCTAGACGCATAATCTAAAATATCCCCCTATATTTTCCCCCCATAATTCCTCTCATTGATCCCTATACATATTGTTCGCACTAGGGTGTATTGAGAAGTTTGTGGCATGAGCTTTATCTTGTAATTCCATATTTATCTAAACTATTAATGGAACAAATAGTATATTTTAGAAAATTAACACACCATCTTTATAGACAAATTCTATCAATATCCCATCTCTCTTAGATTCGATTTTATTTTATAAAAGTATGTTATCATTGTTGATACATCTTTATCATCTCAATTAATGATCGTTGAAAAAATTATTAGAAAAGGAATTAGGATTACATTTCCTTAATAATAATCGTATAAAAATTTATTAAATCAATGAATATATACATCAAATTTTTTTATCCATATATATGTCACTTCATTCACTATAGATACAATATCTCTATATCTTCAATGAAAACATTATAAATTTCTACTCAAGATCCAGATTTGGATAGTTTTGTTCCTAGGATATCAATTTCCATTATATATGGTAAAGTCCAATATCAAATGCATTTATCAAAATATTCTATTGTTATTCAAAAAAAATCTTCACATTCCTTTGAAAATAAAAAGCTTACCCCTTTATGATTCAACTTGGTTAAAAATTTATCTAGTTAAGAAACATTTTCCAAAAATTTTCTAAAGTAAAATAATATAAGTTAAGTGAAAAATTTATCTCATTTATATTTATTTATTTGGGTTATTCGTTAACTACATTTTACATTGAGGTTTCAATTGAAATTATATCGATGGAAATAATATGACCATGAAAAGAAACATGGGGAAGTAAAAATTAACACTTAATGAAGTTCACATGTATACAATTCTCCCTTAAAGTCATGGATAAAATTCATAAATGGTCTACATTATCTTCAAAACACATAGATTATATCAATATATCATTAATAAAAACCACAATAATATTTTGATGATAAATCATCCATACCCTTTTCATTAGATCCCTATAAACAAGTGGTATATGTTATTACTAAAATAGTAATATTGTGAACTCATAAATTTCCTTCCTTGCATGAAAAGAAATTTTTTTATATAATCCTTTATTAATTTTAATTGCCAATACCTAGATTGGGGATCAATCAATGAAAAGTATTATACCCTTTATTGTTCATAAAACAAATCATCAATGTGCGGTATAACAAACTTGTTATTTACATTAATGAAATTTCTTTGGTTTTGGTTAATTCAAAAAATCATATACCCATCATTAATTTTCACAAATAAGATAGTTTCTGTCAAATGTGAAACAGTAGGGGATATAAAACCCCTGTCACCCAACTCGTGCAGTTATTTCTTCAATTCAACCAATTCCATCTAATCTATTCTATATAGAGGATTAAATATGGGTTTTCATTTGTGATATAGTAAATAATGATTTAAAATTCATGGTCAAGTGGATAACTAATTTTTTATGAGAGAAATACATCAATAAAATACCCTATACTAGATATTTTTTTATTCAAAGCTTATCCTTACCCATCATTGTTTCATCTTTACTAAGAATTTCATTTAGATGATCCACTAGAGGATTCTCCAAACATGATTCAGGAAATGAGGAATATTCTTAAAAATTATGGGATTCTGTTTATAATAACCTATTATTTAATAATTTATATTAATTTTAAATAAGTTCTGTGTTTTAATAGAATGAACCACATGTAGCACCAAGAAAATAAGGGTCGCGATATACTATGGAATTATAATTATTTAAATATGATTGTAATATAAATTCTATTGGGTTGGTGGAAATCAATATGAGTTACTGAATTATAAGAAATATGTTTAATTTTTTTAATTATTTAAAAATGCTTAATAGTTTATAGTATATAATTACTCAATTTTTGATTATTAAGAAATAAATAACATAAGTATTTGAATTTTTAAATAGTAAAATGGTTATTTTTTTTAAAAGTGGGTTTCACTTATATTTTTATATTTATTCTGAATGATAAAAATATGAATTTTATAATATGAATTTTATTTATGGAAATTTATTTTTGGATTCATCTTATCAAGATTATATTGGAATGAATTTTTTTGATCTTTCTGAAATAGTTGATGTCACGACTTGGCCCATTAGGGACCCCTGAACTAGAAATATACTATGTGTGACTACCCCAAGAGAACCTCAAACAATACAGAAATAGAGACTAGTGCTGGTTAGAAATTACAATTTTTGGGACCACTTTGTGTATGAATGTTGTATTTGTTTTCAATAGTTGTCAGTACTGGTCAAAATGAAGAAGGATATAAAGAAATAATTCATATTTAATTGATAATTCAATTCAAAAGATTGTTAAACTGATCCTATGTTGACCAAACATATGTCAAAGGTGACACATTGTTAACAACAATTTGGAATGGATAAGTATCATCCATTTGAGGATGATTGGAACATTATGGTGAAGTATCATCTATATGAAGATGATTTAATAATAATGAAAATTTTAATTAGATAATGATGGTTCAAGAAGAATAGACACTTTATAAGGGATTGACATTCTAATATGGTTATACATTCAACATTACCTACAAATAAGATGATTGTGTCACTATTCTTAATTTTCAAAACACATTTATCAAAGATGATACATTATCTAAAACATTTAAGGTGTTTGATAAATCCTCAAGTCTCCACTTTCGGATGAAGAGAGATTATTGGAGTTCATTAAAATTTACACTCTAAAAGTATTTAATGATTTTATGTGAGGATGAAGAAGTACTTTGGACATCATATTACAAAGAGAATAGCCAAAAATATGAAGGCGATTTCAAGATTTCTACTTTACAAATATCATATGTTTGGATAGCTTGTGATGTAAGCCTTATGAAATAAAGGTAGAGTAAGGAAGTGTTTTAGATAATTGAATGAAAGTGGTACACAAGTATAAATCTCACACAAGTGTAGAATGCAAGTATAAGTGTCACACATGTGTATGTTTCATGCATGTCATATTTCAAGATCATCACATCAAAATTTGAGGCATGCATGTATAAGAGGCATGCAAGTGTATGTTGTGCTAATTTCAAATTTCAACATCAACACATCATAAAATGACTATGGAAAGAGAATGGAATGTATGTGATGTAGGGGTGCGCAAGTAGAAATGGAATTCATGTGTATGTGACATAAAATTCACCAAAATTCATATAAATAGACATATACCCACCACACATTTCTATTCTCAACCCTTAATAGAAAATTTGAGTTCTGATCGTGGAAGAAGTAGAAAGTGTCATGCAAGATGTAGTGTCACACAAGTAAGGATTTATTAATAAGGATCACAACTAGGGAGGTGTGAAAGAAGAGTGGCGTACAAGAAGAGTTTCACACAAGAAAAAGTGGTGTGCAAGTTTTGAGTTTTTCATAATTGTGGCGTGCAAGTAGTTGGTGGTATGCAAGCAGGGAGGCACACAAGTACGGTGGTGCACAAGTAGGGATTGGCTCGCAAGCTATGTGTTGTGATAGAAGTTATTACCAGGTTATCGTCAACTGTGATGATGCTATGTTGAGATGGAATTTGTTGATCTAACAATAAAAAAAGGGAATTAGTGATTATAACAATAAGAATAAGAATAATTATGTATAGTTGGTTTTCACTGAATGAGAAAGTGTGAGGAATTATAGGTTTACGTGTAGATAGTTTTTCATTAAAGAATTAGAAGAAGAAGAGTGTAAATCTTGTTGGTTTTCCACATAGAAAGAAGAAGTTGGTTACTTTCATTCTAATAAATATTTAAAATGGAAGAAAAATTATTATTATGGAAGAAAAATTTAGAACTTTATAATCCAACATGTCTCAATAGGTGGAAGATTATTTTGGTCTTGAAAAAACTTTTAACAGAGAGAATACTATCTTCCGAGGTAGTATAAAGATCTTGTTAGAAGCTATAAGAGACTATATACACTGGAAGTATAATGAACCAGTGACTGTAAGGGTATATTATAATCGTTTCAAGTTGTAAGATTATTGTTTCACCTCCCCCATATAAGTGTATGGAGAAATACTAGGATGTTATTATCTCCATACCTCCTCAAAGTGTAGGGAGCCAGACAGACATGCAGATTGTTTTCCATGACAATCCCTACTGCAGTTACTACATTATAGTGGAGAATCCATGCACAAGTCATTATTATACAAGGAAAGGATATAACTTCTATTATTGAGTGGAAAACCATGTACAAATATCATGTTCATATTTTTACTAATTTTTTATTATTTATTGGGACATGAAAAATAGAATAAGAGAATCAAGATCCAAACAGATCAAAAGGTAAATGGATAAAAAAGAAGAAATAGTTTTAAAAAGTCCCCATCACTGATTCACCACGTGTTAGTTTGAAGAATATCTCTAACTAGTCCTCACAATTGGTATTATATGGTGAGTTTAACCTCTATTGGATTATATACAATGAATAAATTCTCTTTTAAATACTTGAGTTTCATTCCCACATCAACAATGAAGAGTAATGTTAGTAATTATTAAGTTACTCTGGAGTAGAAATCTATTTCTACCAAGACTATGATGTCTAGGAAAAACAATGATAATGGAATGTTTAAGAAAAATTTCCTCTTTTATAAATAATATGATGTATCTAGATCTCCATAACATTCTAACATAGAAGACACAATAGGCATGTAATTTTGGGAGAATTTGGCTCATGGTTCCACCAATAAGATCGAAAACCTTTCTACCTCAAGTCATCATGAAGTATGTGTTAGTACATTTGGAAATTATTCTCATAATGAAAATGATATCTCAAGTGGTTCTGAACAATCTAAATATTCTCAAGAACTATAATTTGATAGTATAAGAATAATTCTGGATAGTATTCCTGAATAATGTGTCTCACATAGTTGTGGTGTATTTCAATGCATTCAAGAAGATATCACCCAACTGAATGTACAAAATGATGTTTTTGTGAAGGGTTTACAATACAAAATTTATGAATGTCTAAATCCCTTAAGACTAGATGGATCCATTAGATAAACAAAGAGGGAATTTAAAATAATTTCCTCTAAATGGCTCAAAGAATTTGAGTAGAAAGAAATTGTCAACAATACTCTTGAAGAGAAGAGTCATGCACGTGAAAATTAGCTAAAAATAAACACTGATGTCAATGTGATATATTTTAGAATAAAATTCCAATATGTTCAAGGATCATGACTCTTTGTAACAAAACAAGGTTTAGATGAATGAAGTGGAATTTGAAATATTAAAGATGACTTTTGAAGATAATATAATCATGACTGATGACCATAAGATCATCCTCAATATGGAATGTCAAAAATTGGAAGCTTAATGTTCCAATCTTGATAATACACATATTGATCCTTCACAAAAGAAGTTGAAAATTGCTACTGGTATTCAATGATCATTTGAGGATTCAATGGGTGAAAGAACTCCAACATGTGATATAATGATCATGAATTAACTCAATGATCTATCACAATAAACTTAGAATAAACAAGTTCCATTCATACAATCTTGTACTAGTGTTTCTAAATTTTTTTCTACAAAAATGTGCGTGATGGAAGAAACATTATAAAAAATATGGATTAGGATAGGTTATTAGATACCATCCATCATGACATGGGTTGATAGGAAGAATAATTTGGAAGACGACTCATAACAAATGGCACAACAAATCAAGAATAAGGCTCAAAAACCTTATAAAAAAGATATCAAGAAGGTGAGGTTTATTGGTCAATGTTGGTGCTGTAAAAGATTCGGGGATTGTGCATTGGATTGCTGGTATAATTCCTTAAATGAACAAGCATAGAAATGTCCTATATCAAGGGGGAGAAGTCCATAGAGAAAGAAGAAACATCCATAGATATAGGTGCATCTGTATACTGTAACCATAATTGGAATTGTAGAAAAAAACTTTGTTATATGAAATTAGAGTGGTCAAAAGTTTCGTACATTTTCATCTTAATAGGTACCTAAAGCAGATAAGAAAACAAGATTAAACAAGATAGCAAGGAGAGAAGAAGAGACCTTGGGAAGTAGTTAGAAGAATGTTTTGAAAACTAATTTTTCCATGATGATTCCAAAAAGGAAAGGGGAACATTCCTTGGATTATAAATCTTGAATGGTTAATTGTGGTTCATCCAAAAGAACTCTTAAGAAGGACAACACACAAAAGATGCCAAGTTGAAGACCAAAACATAATGCCTCAGTTTATAATGAAATATTGGTGGTTTGGACAAAATATTTGGAAAGAATGATTTAGGTGGAAGATTCATAGGCTCTGTAGAGTGTAAATAGAAAATTGAAAATTATACATGAAGAGAAAGAAGTTCTATGATTGGGGTTCAACAAGGATGGCCACACTATTAGAAGTTTCATGGAATTCATTCTATCCCAAAAAATAATTTCCCAAGAAGATGAAATTTTCACTAGGATATTCTATAACTTTGAAAGCTCATAACTAGAGAAGACTCATACATAAAGATATGGAAGATGTGTTGAGATCTACACATTCATAGTCTACATTGAAGATCAGTTGTGAATGTGTGATTAATGGAGCATCTAGGTTGAGAAAATAATTTCAACTTTTTTATTCACATTGATGGGGAAAAGAGGATCCACCTTATTCCCTTAAATCTTTGTGTATTTTATTTTTTTATAATACATGGAATTTAAGGTGAAGAAATCTTTTAGGGGGGATCTTGAAAATTATTCCCTTGAGGGGGAAACACATAATGAAGCTTCCAGAGTCAGTATGTCAATTAGTATTAAAATAAATTTCTCTAAATATTGTCTGAGGACCATGTCATTGGAAAATTTATTTCATCTCACAAACTATAATCCTTTGTTAATCAATGTAAAAATTATTTTATATAGGTGGGGATAACTTTTTCAATTAGTGACATAACAAGAGTGAATGTTCTCCAGGTAAACCTATCTTACCAATTACACACAAATGTTTTTGATCATTTCTTTAAAGATAGTTCATGAGTTTCAGGTTTATTATTTCATTGATCATTTATTGTCCTAAGCCTTTCATGAAAGTGTAAATCCCATGAATACAATCTACATGAGTTATCATCTCATGAGGTATCACGATTAGTGGATAATGGAATTTTTTTTGTTTAAATCAAATCCTATTGTTTTCTACATCAAGTATTGCTCAAGTAAAATTAGAGTGAAATGCTTGATGGAACATTACTTATGAAAGGATGTATACACTTTACATATGGACATTTTATTTCTAGTCAATAATGGGGATTGAAAGTGAAATTAATGATTGAAACGTGATGTGGGATAAAAATAAGTAATGGGGAGAGGGAATATTATTATTTTGACATTTACACACTCATTTTATGTTAACATTATGTTATTGACAACAAAATACTAAGTGAGATATTGTTGGGAACACATTTAGTATGAATATTTTATTTCTTATCAATAGTTGTAAATAACGGTCCAAATGAATAATTAGATGAAGAAGGACTCCATAGTTAATGGAGAATGCAATTTATACGATTTTTGAACTGATCCTATGTTCGAAGAACTTATGTCAAAGGTGAAACATGTTTTAAAACAATGGATAATTGAGAAGTATCATCCATCTGAAGATTATTGGAGGAAAATGGTGAAGTATCATATATCTGAAGATGATTGAAGATGAATGAGTATTTGAACTAGAGAATGGACGTTTAAGAAGAAGTGAGAGCATGGAAGGGATTTCCATTCTAATATGGTCATATATTACACATTACCTTGAAATCAAATGACTGTTACACTATTCATAAAGTTCAAAATACATGTATTAATGGTGATACATTGTCTAAAACATTGAAGGTGTTTGAAGAAGCCTCATGCCTCCACTTTTGGATGAAGATATATGACTAGAGTTTTTTGGATTTAACACTCCAATGGTAATTGAGGATTTGAATTCAATATGAAGAATTAATTTGGAATTCATATTCCAATGAGAATGTCCAAAACTAGGATGATTCTTTTCTAATTTTTATTTCATAAATATCATTTGTTTATAGATCTAGTGATACAAGACTTATGAATGATAATGTGAGTAAAGATGTGTTTTTGATAAAGGAAATAATGTGGTGGAAAAGTATAAATTATGCGCAAGTGTGGCGTGAATGTATAAGTGGTGCGCATGTGTATTTTGATTGCAAGTCATATTTCAAAACCGTTACATAAAAATATGACAAAGGAAAGAAACTTGTGTGCATGTCATAAACTGTGCACATGTTGAAATGTGGCGCACAAGTATAAGTGGTGTGAAATTTTATATTGAATGCAGGTCATATTTCAACATAAAAACATTAAAATATGACAAAGGAAATAATGTGGCGTGCATGTGGTGGAGTGACGTTCAAGTGATGGAGCGGTGCACAAGATATGCAGTGGCACAGAAGTAATGGAGCGGTGTGAAAGTAGGAATGGCATGCATGTTTATGTGAAACACATATCACAAAAATTCCTATAAATATACTTCTACCCTTCTCATTTATCTATGCTCAACACCTAAGAGAAAATTTGAGCTATGATTATGCAAGTTGTAGAAAGTGTCATGCAATATAATGTATCACACAAGTCGGGAGTTATTCATAAGGCGTGAAAGTAGGGAGGAGCGCATGAAGAATGGCACACATGTAGACTGGTGCACAAGCATTAGTGGCACACATGTTGTCATATGTGCACAATTGTGGACCACAAGTAGCTGGTGGCACACCAGCAGGGAGTTGAAGAAGCGGGGTGGGTCACAAGTAGGGATTGGCGCAAAAGATGTTAGTTGTGCTAGAAGTTCTTACAGCTCATAGTCACCTGTGATGATGCTATATTAAACTGGACATAATTTATTAAACAATCACAATGTAAAATTTTGATTCTATCAAGAAGAAGAAGAAGATTTCATTGTACCTTGTTTTCTACTGAAAGAGAAAGTCTGGAGAAGCGTAGGTTTTTGTGTAGCATCTTTTCCACTGAAGAAGCGGTAAAAGAAGAGTGTGCAGTATAAAGAGAAAATTGTGTTTACAAGTAATATAATGAACCAGATAGAGGCTTAAAGAGACCGCCTTCACTAGAATTATAAAGAACCTATGAGTGTAACTGTATATCTTACTCATTTCATGTTGGAAGATTATTGTTTCATTTCCCCCCTCCAAGTGATAGGAGAAACAATGGAAGTGTTTATTTCTATCCCTCCTCCATGTTTTGGGAGCCACACTAACTAGTGGATTGTGTTCCAAGTCAACCACTATAATAGTTACTACTTTATAGTAGAGAATCTGTGCACCAGTCATTACCATTCACGTTAAGGTCGTAGCTTCTCTTTTTGAGTAGTGAACCTTGTAAAAATATCATGTGCATATTTTTATGTCTTTTAGATTATTTTATTCCATAAGGAAAATATAATAAAAGAATCAAGTTCCTAAAAAGTCAAGAGGTACGGGGATAAAAATAAGAAATTGGTTTAAAAAGTCTCAATCACTGATTCACCCCCTCCCGGAGTTAGGCATATCCCAAACTGGTCCTCTCACCACTCACATGAGAGGACTCACCTATGGTACATATATGCAGATACAAATCTAAAATCCTACACAGTGATAAAATATAAAATACAAATAATTCCAAATGAAAAAATATATCTCAATAAAAAATTTATATTACACTAAATATACTTGTTGTCATTATGGGCCAATAAAAATTCCACAAAAAACTATAAATAATTATAACCTGACAGCAAGGATAGACTATAGTCACATGTTACTCCTAGAATGAATCATATAATGCCTTTCCCCATCTATTCTATGTCTTCTCCTAGTCCACCACGTACCCCCTAAAATGGTCGACCATCTGTATAAGACATGAAACATGTGGGACGATCCCCTAAAGGGATGAGTGTAATAATAAATAGTATGAAACCCCAAAATCACTAAGCACAAAGCATAATGTGTTGTCATATCATTATAGGGACATGTTAATTGTAAAATGATACATAAAATAAAACATATTTATTCACTAATTATAGACACTAAATCTCAAGGTATGACCAAAACTATATTTTCAAACTAACATTATACTTGAGAGTCCATAACCACACAAATCAAAGAGAGCTCTCTCTATGAGTCTGATAGTTTCAATGGAATATATCCGAGATGTCATGATCATTGATGCTCACCAAGAGGAAATACATTCTAGAGGTATGAAGAGATTGATACATAGATGGGGATCACACCTAGGTATATGGGATATACCAACAACCAAACCAAGTTTAACCCCTAGATAGGGAATCTATGCCCATGTACAGTTGGTCAGACCAATTCTATGAACCCCGCCTATGGAAAAATAAGTTAGAGGATCTCATCCAAACATTAAGAATAGATTCTTACAAATCAATCCAAAACTAATTCTTTAGATATTATCACAATTCAATGCTCAGGATGTAATGCCAGACTATATCCTCATATAGATGGATTGAGGAAACACTTATATTTTGATGTAGTCCTTGTTAAGGTTAAGAAGGTCTCAAATAATAATTGAAGAAGTATCAAATTGGTAATTAGGGTACATGACACGTACTACTAATCCCAGACCTTCTAGTGTTCAACCCTATATTCTTCTACCTATGACGTTTATATCTGTTAACACCCTTGTACTGAGGTTGGGCTATATACATAGCCATATCATAGTACTAGGTAATTCCCTTGTGCACTACCAATTCCCATGTAACTGGACATGTACATGGATATGTATCCTCTAGGATATACATCTATCCTCTATATATTGGTCACATGGTTTGTGACACGTGTCACATAGCGTGAGATATTTCTCATCTATGACTAAACCATAACAATGCAGTCGAGCCCAAATGGCATGAATCACTGTATTACATGGATTGTATATAAATATTTTCCAAAAAACATGGATCTAGTTCATGGGTATTCATATACTTATGAGAACTCCAATCTGGTTGTGATCCTCCCAAGAAACCATGAATCTGGTTCTACTGAGGCTTTACCTCACTGGTTGGTGGAATTCAACCATCTAATTTTCATGTGAAACCATTGGGCCATGCCATGCAATCTTCACACAATACACCACATACAAATATAAATGATCCTATCCTAATCCATCATCACCACCCTCATGGCTTGATCCCACCATCCCCATAAAACAAGATCTTAGGTATCAACAAATCGTGCTAAAAAATTTCTGTGTACTTAATGATTAATGGTTATTTTTGAAACCCTATTCCAAAAAAAATTTAAATCCTAAATGAATGAAGAAAAGGTGATGAAATGCAAAAAACCAAATCATGGGAAAGGGTGCTCATCCAAATATCATTTTTTCCATGATTCATTTCTATTAGAATGATGAATGAAGAAGCCTAAATTAAACAATAAGGTACAACCCCAAATTCCAAGCCAAATAATCCCATTCCACAATATGATCGATCCCCAAGTACATCCATTAGTTTTATTTTTTCATGATTTAAATAGGTTATGAAAAAGAGGCTAACTCCATCTAAAACATTTTCCTACCTCATGTTTGGATCGATCAATGATTAAGAATGAGCCGGTTTCATAGTCATTGATGAGATATATGAACTCCATTGTCACTGGAGATCCTTGAGAAAACATCTTGGTTCTTGAATCTCATTTCATTCACCAATAACTCTCCAATATCTATTCTCTCAATCACCAGGGTTATTCAAATTACCATTGTACTAACTCATAATAGGGGTTTTATAAAAGAGTCCTAGTTTGTTTCTTAAAAAAAAATTAAATGAATTCAATCAATTCATTTGATTATTTTTGTCAGTGAAGAATTAATCAAAAATGCCTGATGCAGAATAAGGTTATGTCATGACTAGGATAAAATCCACATTCATAACTCCACATAGGTATCATATTTATAATATAATACTTCATTTATTTTTTTTCATTCCACTTTTTCTAAAAAACTAAACATGCATGATATTAGTACATTTATTAATTTTTCAAAAAATAATTCTAGATAACTGAGTGTCGAAAGCTCAAATTGTTTCGCATCAGTATCTAAATATTTTACCTAATTATTTTCCTCTAAATACATAATAAAAAAAAGATATTACCTACTCCCAGCCTTAGGTATTTTCACCATAAAATGAATAATAAAGATTACTTCAAATAAGGTGGGTACTAAGATTCCATCAAGGTCTCATGCTCCAAGGGTCTCTCATAAAGATTCTTGTACTATCACCAGACACACACCAAAGGAATACCTCACCCATGGAGGTTCTTATCGTTTATATCCTCAATCTCTGATGGGTAATGTATAAAGGAAGCTACATCCATGATTTCTAGATTTCCTCATTCGATAACTTGCAATGGGTCATGAACATATCTACTCATTTGTAACATGTGGAATATTTTGTGTAACCAGTCTAACATTGGTGGTAGAGACAAGTGGTATTCCACCTCATTGACTCTTGTTTGTATTTGGAAATGGTCAATGAATTTCAGAGATAACTTACCACCCCATCAAATTCTCCCTAATCCACACAGAGGTGAGACATTCAGAAACAAATGGTCTCACTCCTCAAACTACAAAGGCCTACATCATAAGTCCTCATAGGATACATAATGAATCTTTGTAGTCCTAATCCACTCATGGATGAGCTTTATCATCTATGTCATAACTAAAAATAAATAGGGGTACTTGATTATTGAATCACCTAGATCAGTCTAAAAAAGAGGTAACATGTTGGTTTTACTATACAAGTCCTCCAGTGGTGTGATACTGTGGGTGAAAAAGTAGAAGTTATTAAATAAAAAATCCTCCAAGGGTGGATGATCCTTCCAACTATGGAGAAGTACAACATGTAGACCTGTAACATGTGTTGTATAACTTAAATGGATTTTTTAGTCTATTTGTGAGTCTAGGGTTATAACTCTATTTTCAAATGTAACCGAGTCTCGAAGGTCCCATTCAATAATCTCAAAAATAATGTCTTGAAGTGATAATCATGGTTTGAAATTATCTCCATGGGTAATCCATAGAGTTAAAATATATCATTTACGTAAAGGCTTCCCCTGATCTTTACTGAACCCCACTTGTGAATTTCTAGGAAGATGGATGACTTGGTGATTCAATCTATGATCTCCCAGATGGAATCAATTCCTATTTATGTATGTGGTAATCTCATAAGGATGTCCATATATATCCTATCCCACTTCCATTTAGGAACATCATGTTATTTAACTAAACCTTTTGGAACCTGGTGATCATCCTTAACCCACTACCACATAGGGCATCGGGAGACAATCTTTGTTTCACACTTCTTTATGTATGTCCACCAGAGCATATGTCAGAAGTCCTGGTATATATATTCCACACAATGATGTAATACCATAATTATTTTATGACACTCCCTCATCACACCTTCCTGCAATGTCACTAGTCCAATGGTTCATCCTCTAAAATGTTTAAGGTGCTCCCGACATTCAAAAAATCCACCAGGAGCACAAAAAAAGGATATATGAGTATATAAGGTCTCACAATTTTGATCTCCATAGAGAGATCCCCTAACATTCTATAAAAGTGGTGGGGTAACAACTATCAACTAATGATATGATGAACCTTATTTTCCAATAAGTATAACTATAATGAGGCTAACTGGTTGAAAACCTCAACCAATGACTGAGAACAACATCTCATACTAATAGAATCTTCCACCATGTTCCCATTCCTAAGAGTATAAACTCTATTTAGGTCATATTCATAGAGTAAATCTTTCCATAAACTATTTTTCAATTCAATATCCTTCTCCAGGATGATATAATTAGGACACTTACTGTTAGTGTAGATGATAAAATTTTTTCCAATAAGGTAGGGTCTTCACATCATCAAGGAAAAACTAACAAGAAAAATATCGATTATAGGTAATGTAGTCTTTCTCTTGTAGTCTCAAATACTGAGACCCATAGACAATCATATCCTACCTTTGTATTACCACAAACCCATGTCTTGTTCTTGAATAATTATAGAACACTACATACTTGAAACCCTCATCTATTAATCTCCAAATGGGGGTTCTCATCCACCTCTACTATAACTCATGAAAATCTTTCTGACACCAAGTCATCCACATCATAATGATCTCTATTCTAGGTCTATGTTGTTGATGGTGTAGATATACATGTGAAATAATCATGAAATCTTCCATAGTATCATACCAACCCAAGGATGCTCAACAACTCCATCACTCTCTTAGGTGTCTTCAAAACCAACACTGCCTTCATCTTTTCCAGGTCCGCTTCATGGAATATCTTCATGAAGATGAAGATTAACAAGTACTCATAGAGAACATATTAAAATAAGAATGTCCTTTTCAGTATATCCTCATCCCATACATGTTGTTGGTAGTTTCTTGATCTGTGTAAAATCAATGATAACCATCATTCCCTTTTCAACTAATCAAAGAGTCCTTTAATCAAAAATAGTTGATACATATTCTTCACAGTCACATAGTTTATGCACCAATATTTAACTAATGACCTGATAAACCCATCTATATTCTTGGAGAACAACAATTGGCTGCCTGATGGGAAATTCTATATATAAATAATCCCTTCCTCTTAATGTTCCACAACTCCACCCTTATATCATGAAGCTTCACAAGAGCAACACGATATGATGGAAGAGATATTAGGTTATCCCCTAGGTGTAATCAAATGAAATATTCCATCTTTTAGTGGGGAGGTAAGACTGAAACATCCTCAAGAAACTCATCCTTGTACCTAGACATCACAGTAAGAAACATATATCATATAGAGTCCACTAATCCAAGAGTTATCTTAAACGACTTGTGAATAATGAGATGCATCCTATTACATATAAGTCCATCATGGTCGACCCAGTTTTTCTCTCTCTCATATAAAGGAAAAAATAATCCCCTCAATGAAGGGATACCACATCATCCTCCTAAAATAAATAATCTATTCAAAAACATTTTATAACTTTTATACGACTTAAAATCACTTCATAAGGCATTATCACTTCCATAAATAGATTCCATGGTAAACTCTCTCCTCTATGAATGATTTCATAATGTTGGAAAAAGTTTGTGATTGATGAGTTATCTCCAATAAGAGTATATAAGCATAAGGGTTGATCTAAAGGATAAACCGGAACCAATTGGACTCAAAATAGAGATATAGAAATAAAAGTGTGTCTCACACGTCTGTCTATTAGAATTTTGTATAGCTTAAAAAATTCATACATTTAATCATCAATTGAGCCTCTGGAACATAGGATTATATGGATAGTATCTACCATCACCCACATCTACTAGATCCCTGACCCAAGTGAGGACCATCTGTGTGTCGAAATGAAAACATATCAAATCTTCTACCACCTCCCACTTCTATCCCTAATAATCCTCCATGTCCAACAGATTGAGGGCCTCCCTGGTCCTTCCATTGCTTCTTCCTATTTTTCCCATCCACTATATCTCTATCAAAAATACATTGGGTCTAATAATCTCACAAGATATTGTTAGATTTGGTGGCCTAGAACCAACTAATTTGTACTTTATTCATTAATAAAATCCTTATCACATATTGATTGGTCTTCTGCGTAACAATGCATGTGATAATGTCCTAAGGATAGCTATTGCATTAAAGGGTCATAGAGGATCCCAACTATGATGAGAACCCAGAAGTGACATAACAATATTCTTGAATATATGTTCTATGGATGAATGAGAGTATGAAAGTAACACAGATTTCTCTTAATGAAATTTTTGGAACTCTTTTTCAAAATAAAACCAGAATGAAGAGAGATGATGATAATATTAAGAAGAATAATGGAAATTAAGGTGTAGATTTTACAACAACATCAAATCATATGATGAAAAAACACCAGATAGAACTAAAAGATCAAAATCTAAGAAGGTTTGTATTCAATCTAAATCAAGTGAAATTGACGCTTCAAAAAATAAATTATCAAATCTTGCTCGGAGGATATACAAGATTATTTGATAGAATAACTTTCAATATAGATAGAAGAAGAAAGATGGAATAGATAAGAAAGATGGATAAATGACTTGCTATGAATGTTTAAGAACTGGTCATATTCGACCTGATTGTACCTTCCTTAAGAAGAGAGACAAGAAATATAGGAATTCTGAAAGAAACAAGGAGAAGTTCTACATATCAAATCATTAGAGAGTCTTGAAAGCCAATGAAACTTGGGGTGACATTAGTGGAGATTCTTCTGATGAATCATCAGGATATGAATCTTTTGGGCTAACGAATATTGGACTAATATCCAGAGCATTATTTCAAATTCATTTTCATATGGTTGTGGTATGAATTGAGGAGTCCGTGACCAATATGTATTCAAGTGACATTTTCCAGATAGTGGGTTTTCTTCAGATGAAGAATCTTCATTCATTAGATAATGATAATTATTTTCCTTCCTATGAAGAATTTTCTAGATTTTCTAAATTATTAGAAAATATAAATCATAATGTTTCTATGAAACTTGATAATGAAAACTCTAGAGAATCTATTTTAATAGAATAAAATTTAGATCATTCCAAATATCTTGATGAGAAAAATGATGTTTTAAAAAATCATTCTAAAAATGTGAGGAAGTAAATTATAAGAAGGATAAAATTTCTAAGGATCATAAAAATGTGTTTTTAGAAAACGATGTCTTAGAGGATAAACATAACTCTTAATATATTATTCTTGATGGTAATAATTTGTTCATGCGACTAAAATCTGAAATGTGTTCCATGAAGAAAATTCATGAAAATTTCACTTCTGGTATGAAATTTTTTGACAAGATGTATTCTTAGATCCGAACTCATTATAATAATCCGGGATTAGGTCATTCTCATGAAAAAACTATTTTTAAAAAAAATTATTTTGTTCCATATAGAGCCTCTTTTTTACTAAATTCCAAAGTGGTGGGAATTGGAAGAAAAATGTTCTTTAAATAATGTGAAATATCATGGGTTTCATAAAGCTTATTTTTCTAAACAAATATGGTTAACCATGCTTTTATTATCTAATAGTTCCCAATCTAAGAAAGTTTGGATTCTGAAAGGCTAACTCTTCATTTTTCAGTAAAATAAAGGAAGTAGCAATAGCCTATTGTATGTGGATAGTGGATGTTCCTATCACATGACTGGTAACAAATAATATTTCAAGAATATTTTAAAAACAAATGGGGGAAATGTAACTTTTGGTGATAACTCTGAAGAAGAAATTGTCTGTATAGGTAACATTATTATTCATGGTAAAACTGTAATTTCAAATGTTCTTTTTATAAAAGGACAAAGGCACAACCTCATATGCATAAGCCAATTATGTGATGATGGTTACCTTCTAAATTTTTGAAATAATAAATGTTTATCTCATTATTCCACGGATGAGTTTATTTTCTCTACCCTACAGCATGAGTAATAGTAGACCTTAATCCTATAAGACCTTAGAAGTCAAGATATACCTTTCCATAGTGCATATGATGATCAATCATGGTTTTGGCATAAGAGACTAGGACACTGTAACATAAGGAATCTTAGTAATCTTTCTAAAAAGGAACTTGTTTAGGATCTACCACAAATTAAGTTTTATTTTTCGAGAGTCTGTAATCCTTGTCAATATGGAAATAAACATAAATCTAGCTTTAAATCTATATGTGAAGTTACAAATTCTAATGCCTTACAGTTAGTGCACATGGATATTTTTGGTCCAACACAAATTGGAAGTATTGGAAGCAAATACGATGTGTTTGTCCTAGTTGATGACTACATTAGATTTACATATGTCTATTTTCTCATGAATAAATCTTAATCATTTTTCTTACTTCAAAATCTTTAGATCTCAAGTTAAAAATGAGAAAAACCTATCTTTGATAACTATTCATAGTGATCTTGGTGGAGAATTTGAAAATTCTGATTTTGAAACTTTTTGTAGTAAAAAAGGTATTACTCACAAATTCTCAGCTCCAAGAACTTCTCAGAAATATGGTGTTGTCGAATGAAGAAATTGGATTCTTCAAGAGACGAAAAGAACCATGATGAGTGAATATTCTATAGCTAAATATTTTTGGGATTAAGCTGTAATTACTGCTTGTTATACTATAAATTGAGTTTTAATAAGACCGTTTCATAATAAAACAACTAATGAGTTGTCGATTGGATAAAAACCAAAATTTTCTTACATCAACATTTTTGGTTGCGAATTATTTTTCTTGAATACCAAGTATAAATTACATCAATTCAAACCCAAATCTGATGAAGTAAATTTCTTAGGTAACTCTACTAACTCTAAGGCATATAGAGTTTTTAATAAAAACTCTTACACTATGGAAGAAATAGTACATGTTAATTTTGATGAAATTGATCCTTTAATTTTCAAACAATATGAATATTTTCTGGATATATTTTCCAAAACTGATCACCAAACATTTATAGAAGATCTTTCAAACAAGGATAATGTTCAAGAAAATGTTTCTTAAACATTTACTCCTGAATATCTTCTACCTTAGGTTTATGAATAGGTTTTTCAAAATCGAATTATGTTGTTATGTAGGAATCATCCCAGTGATAATATCATTAGAAATGTTAATGAAACAGTAAGAACTAGAAGTTCTTAAGTAATGAAGTTGAACATATTTCATTTTTATCCCAATTTTAACCAAAGACTACTGAAGAAGCCTTGGGTGATGTAGATTGTATAAAGGCTATGCAAGATGAAGTCAATTAATTAATAAGGAATCATGTTTGGACCTTGGTTGAGAAACTTATGGAAACTTATGTTATTGGATTAAGATGGGTTATTAGAAACAAATATGATGAAAATGGAGTTATTGTTAGAAATAAATCATGATTAGTTACAAAAGGATATAACCAACAAGAAGGTATAGACTATGAAGAAACCTATGCTCTTGTAGAAATACTTTAAGCTATTCATATTCTTCCATCCTTTGCAGCCTTCTTAAATTTTAAACTCCATCAAATGGATGTTAAGTGTGATTTAATTAATGGTTATGTACAGGAGGAAGTCTATGTAGATCAACCCCATGGCTATGAAGATATAAAATATCTTAATCAAGTTTATAAACTTACCAAAGCATTATATGGAATTAAAGAATCCCCTAGGGCTTGGTATTATAGACTTTCAAGATTTTGGCTTCAAAATAACTGTGTTAAGTGAACTGCTGATCCAACCCTTTTCATTAAGAAAAATAAAAAAAAAATTATTGTTCAAATTTATGTCGATGCAATCATCTTCAGATCAACTCAGCAATCCTTAACTGATTCCATTTAAAATCTTATGAAATACGAGTTTGAGATGATCATGATGGGTGAGTTAACATTTTCTATTGGTTTTCAAATTTCAGAAAAACCAAAGGGAACATACATGTCTCAACATAATTATATCCAATATCTTCTAAATAAGTTAAGGTATGACAACACTAAGAGTATAATTACTCTTATTAGAACCTTACTCCTGATATTAATGAATTAGGGAAACCTGTAGATCACACATCTTATAGAGGAATGATGTGATGCTTACTTTACTTAACTGGTATTCGACCTGACTTAATGTTCTCATAATTCTTATGTGCAAGATTTCAAGAAAATCCTATAGAATCCTAGTTAAAATATGTAAAAGTAATTTTCCTGAATTTAATGGGAACTGTAGATTTGGGTCTATTTTATTCCTTTGGAAATGATTTTGAACTTAATTTTTCTTTCGAATGATGACTTTGGTGGTTGTAAAATGGACAGAAAAAGTACATCCAAAACGTTCCATTTCTTAAGAGATTCCATAGTTTCTTGGTATTGAAAGAAACAAAATTCTGTAGCACTTTCCACTAATAAAGCTAAATATGTAGTAGCTGGATGTTGTTGTGCTCAAGTTTTGTGAATGCAACACACACTCATAGACTATAGTATGAGTTTTACTAAGACTCAAATTACGTGTGATAACACAAGTGCCATTTCCCTAAGTTAAAACCCTGTACATCACTCTCCTTCAAAGCACATAGATATTTGACATCACTTTCTTAGGGATCACACAATTAAATGTCATATTATTCTTCAATTTATCAGAATGCAAGAGCAACATGCTGATATTTTCTCAAAACCGCTACCTTCTGATATATTTTAACACATTAAACAGAATCTAGGAATGATTTATGTAAGGTATTCATTCATATATACTTATTGTTTAAATCATTTCCTAACATTAAGATACTCCTTATTTCTTTGAGAGTAAACATGAATGTTTATTTTATTTCTTTAAACTCCTTTTCTTTCCATAGGAAATTTTTCTTTATTTGAAAATTTGGATTTGAAAATTTCAAATTTGAAGATTTTGGATTTGAAAATTTTGGATTTGAAACTTCCAAGAAAAATTCTTATAATACCGATAAATATCATAGAGTATTCCAAAAGGTAATCATTCATACTCTTTATTTTCTTTATATTATGTTTTAGTTGTTGGTATTTCAAAATATCGTAAATTTTTGTTTAACTTACTTCAAAAGATCGAAATTTATATTTTCTATATCCATTCCCAACAATCAGATCAGACCTGGTTATTGTTATCCGTTTGATTATCTTATGGATGTTGAAATGGCATAGCTATGTCTATATAGGGGGTGACTCATTTTAAAGTATCACACCATCCTTACTAAACTCAAAGCCAAACTAGAGAGAAAGGTGGCTTCTCGTGAATATAGGATATTTTCATTAGAGAAGAAGAATCTGGATCAGGAGATCCTTTTGAAATTCTTGAAGAATATAATATGGATTAGAAGAAACTCAAAGCCTTGATAATGAAGATGTTGTGTGAGTAGAAGAATAATGGATGACTTTTCTTTACATTTTGAGGTATTGTTGTAATATAATCCTTATTTCTAATATTTTATTAAGAATATTTGAGCATTTATTTCTTTTATTTTTGAATGTATGCTTGCTTAACAAGACAAGTAAATCTTATACTTCTCCATCCCTTTTCCCACTTTTTCAAAATCACAATGGGGGAGAATTTATTTAAAGGATGAACTTAATGGAGATCTCTTAGAAAGAGAATATAGTAAGGGGGACTATAGAAAGCTAGGATAATGTCCAAGTAAGGGGGAGTTTTCTTTTAAGAAGAAATGTTTATATAAGGGGGGATATTCTCTTAAAAAACCTGACTTTAAAGATCAAGAATATGATCCTTGGGAAACATATCATAAGGGGGATTTATTCGTATTAATCTAAAATATTATTCAAACGGGGAGATAAGTTTATTAATACTTGTTTATCTAAGTCAATATATTCTTCCTTAACAAATATTCTTTGTTCTTTCCAAAAAGGGGGAGATTTTTTGATTCAATAAGGATATCATACAACTTCTCCATTCCTTATGGTTTTATTTTTTGAAAATCACAAACACTTTTTCTTAATTTCTGAATTTTTTTAGTGCTGTATTTTTTTTAATATCCAAAATTTTCATTCTGTTATACTTGTAGAATTTTCTTTCTGCTATACTTAATAGAATTTTTATTCTGTTATACTTATAGAATTTTCATCCCATTATACTTATAGAATTTTAATTCCCTTATACTTACTGAATTGTCATTCTCTTATACTTGTAGAATTTTCATTATTTTATACTTACAGAATTGTCATTCTGTTATACTTATAGAATTGTCATTCCGTTATACTTATATAATTTTCATTCAGTTTTATGATTATAAATCCAGTCTATTAGTCATTTCTATTTATGATTCAAAATTTTGTGTATATGTGATTCAATTTTTTGGATTACAAATCTGGTGTATATGTGTTTCATTTTTTATGATTCTGAATCCGGTGTATATGTGACTCTATTTTATGAATCTGAATCTGGTTTATATATGATTTAGTTTTATGATTTTGATTCCGCTGTATATGTGATTCCGTTTTATTATTCTAAATCCTGTGTATATGTGATTCAGTTTTATGATTCTGATTCTCGTGTATATGTGATTCTGTTTTATGATTCCGAATCTGGTGTATATGTGATCCGGTTTTATGATTCTGATTATGGTGTATATGTGATTCAGTTTTATTACTCTGATTTCAATGTATAAGTGATTCTGATTTTATAATTCTATTTTCTTGGTAATTGTATTCTTAAGAATATGTTTTATTGATTTCTTAAGATTACATTTTCTTGATAATGTTATAGTTGTTTAAATGTCTCATTGCGAAAATATCAGATTATAAGTTTTCTTATACTTAACATTTATCTTTAACTTAACATCATTTCTATTACATGAAATGATGTCATAAAATCTATTATAAACTAACTGTTGTATGTTTGACATGTGTCAATGTCCATCTAAAATTTAAGGAATATATGACCATTGGATTGGAGCTAACTGTTGGGAAATTTTTCTTATAAATAGAAGCCCATTTGAATGAGAAAACAACATAAACATCGACAAATGACTTTGAAGAGAAAAGGATGTGAAGTGATTTCAAGAGATAGAGGATCTTAAAAATCTCTGTGATTTGTGCTGATGTTGTGGAAAACATTTTTAGGCATGAAAAACTTGGTCAAAGTTGCATTGTGCAGACTCCAATCATGCTGATCGTGGGATTCTGGGACTGGAAGACAGAGGTTCTGATTTCCTGCTAAACCGAGGGCCAGTAGGGATGGCAAGATAGATAATTATCATCAGCTTGAGAGCTTACCTGGGTTTGGGTAGGATAGACATTCTGGAAATTATAAATCAAGGAACCTTTATCCAAGGTTGTTAGATACCCTTCTCTTTATGTTAAAAGAATATTATTGTTACTTGTTTTCTATTACAAGTTGTTTTAATTTTTCCATTGTATGATAACATTGTTAAAGTTATAAAGTACAACCTTCTTATAATTTTTAATTTCATTACTCTGATTATATTATAGATTCTATACTCTTTATGGTATAATCATTCTTTTATGAAAATAAAAAAGGGTCCTTTAAGAGGTCTTGTGAATGTTTCTTTAACCTTGTTAAACTTAACATTAATTTTTCCAATAGACTTTTCAATGTAAACAATTCACCCCCTCTTGTATTTGAGCATCTCATTTTTACATATTCGATAATAAAATTAGTATCATAGGAGGTCTCTGAAATACTTATATCCACATATATGTTTTATGGGTCAAATTTTCCTTTTCATAAGTTCTTCATAATTGTTTTTAAACTTTTACTACTAATATGTTTTGGGGAAATAAATTTATTTTTATTATGGAGGGTATTCATGTTGGATATCTAGATAATCCCAGTCCTACTAGAGCACCGAACTTTTATGGAAATGACCATGAGTACTAGAGAGATAGAATGACGACCCTTGTGATAAAGACAGGTGTAGCCGAATACATTATGTTAACTGGAGATTATAGGATTCTTGATAAGGAACATAGAACCTTCACTAATCCGGTAAGGGTGGAATACCAGCTGAACATTAAGGTACGTAATACCTTGCTATGTTCCATGACTAGAAACATATATAGTGAAATTTCATCCTATGAAGTTGAAATATTATTTGGAATAATCTTGAAGTAAATCACATTAGTGCTTCCAAAGTTATTGAAACTAGAAGAGCAACGCTCAAGGCTGAGTATCATGGTTTCTGCTTCTCTTATAGAGAACCCATATGTATAGTACAACTAAGATTTATGATTATTGTCAATAGCTTACAATCCATAGGAGAGAAAGGTTTAGATGATGATGCTCTTGCAAACAAGATTATAGACATAATTCCTAATGAATGGGAATCCAAGAGGACTGCTATAGATTAAAATAGGAAAGTTACTCAAATTTATCTTGATGAAATTTTTGGTACTATTCTTCAATATGAAACCACAATGAAGAAATATGCTGATAATATTGAAGAGAATAATGGAAATGAAGATGTTTCTTTAACAACTAATTCATATCATATGAAATCCATAACCCCTAAGAGAACTACAAGATCAAAATCTATGAAGTTCATTATTCAATATAAAACCTATGAAAGTGAAGCTTCAGAAAATGAATTAGAAAAACTTTCTTGGAGGATGAAAAAGATTATAGGATAGAATAAATTTCAATATAGACAGAAGAAGAAAGATAGAAAGGATTAGAAAGATGGAGAAGTTACTTTCTATGAATGTAGAAGAACTATTCATATTAGACCTGATTGTCACTTGCTTTAGAAGAGAGACAAGAAAGACAGGAATTCTGAAATAAGCACGAAGCAGTTATATAGATCAAATCATAAGAAAGTCTTGAAATCCAATAAAACATGGTGTGCCAATGGTGGAGATTCCTCTGATGAATTTTCAAGATATGAATCTTCTGGGAAATAGAATATTTGTCTAATAACTGAATATCCATTTCAAAACCATTGTCTTATGGCTATGGTACGAACTACTAAATTCCTAACCAATATGTTTTAAGTGAAAATTTTCCAGATAGAGGTTTTTATTAGATGAAGAATCTTTTTCATCAAATAATGATAATGACTTTCTTTCGTATGAAAAAGTTTCTATATTTTCTATGTTTTTAAAAAATAGAAATTTTAATGTTTCTAAGAAACATGATAAATAAATCTATATAGAATATTTTTAACAAAATAAATTTTAGATCATTCTAAATATCATGCTGAAAAAATGATGTTTTAAAAAATATTTCTAAGAAACTTGAGGAATTAATTCTGAGAAGGATAAATATTATAAGGAACTTACAAATATGTTTTTAGAAAAATATGTTTTAGAGGATAAACATAACTCTAAATCCATTATTCACGAGGATAAGAATTTAGTCCTGAGACTAAAATTAGAAATATTTTCCTTGAAGAATCTTCTTTTAAATTTAACTTCTTGTCAGAAAAATTTTGATGACATGTATTCTCAGATCCAACCTCATGGTAATAATTAGGGATTAGGTTATTCTCACAAAAAACCTATTTTTAAAAATAATTATTTTGTTCCTTCTAGAACCCCTCTTTGTATTAATTTCCAATGTGGTGGGAAATGGATGAAAAACTATACTTTAAATAATGTGAAATCTATTGGGTTGCATAAATCTTATTTTTCTAAATAAATATGTTTACCCAAGCTTTTATTATATAATATTTATGGATCCAAGAAAGTTTCAATTCTAAAATCCAAACTCTTCCTTTTTTAAGAAAATAATGGAAGTACCAACAACCTACGGTATGTGGATAATGGATTTTCTCGACACATGACTGGTAACAAAGACTATTTCAAGATGATTTTAAATACAAAAGATATAAAGGAAAATTTTGGTGATAACTCTCAAGGATAAATTTTTGGTATAGGTAACATTATTCTTCTTGGTAAAAAGGTTTTTTAAAATGTTTTTTTTGTAAAAGGAATTAAGAAAAACCTCATAAGAATAAGACAATTATGTGATGAAGGGTACCTTTTTAATTTTAGAAATGATAAATGTTTATTTCAAAATTCCAAGGATTAGTTTATTTTATCTTCTCTCCGGTATGAGAATGTGTACACATTAAACCTAGAAGACCTTAGAAGTCATGATCAACCTTTCATTAGTGAATTTGAAGATCAATCATGGATTTGCCATAGGAGACTATGACACTGCAACTTATGGAATCTTAGTAAGCTTTCTAAGAAAGATCTTGTTTATGATATACCGGAGCTGAAGTTTGATCGTTCGAATGTTTCTGATCCTTGTCAATATGGAAAGAATCATAAATCTATCTTTAAATCTATAAGTTAAGTTAGAACTTCTAATGTATTACAGTTAGTGCACAATGATTTATTTGGTCCAGCACAAAATAGAAGTATTGGATGAAAATACTATGTGTTTGTCCTAGTTGATGACTATACTAGATTAAATTGGATCTATTTTCTCACGAAAAAACCTGAATATTTTTCTTACATAAAAATATTTTGATCTCGTGTTAAAAATTAGAGAAACCTACTGTGGATAAAAATTCATAGTGATCATGGTGGAGAATTTAAAAATTTTGATTTTGATACTTTTTGTAGTTAAAACGGTATTACTCATAACTTCTCAGCTCCAAGAACTCCTCAACAAAATGGTGTTATTGAAAGATGAAAAATCATTCTTCATGATATGAAAAGAAACATGTTGAGTGAATATTATATAAATAAATATTTTTGGGCTGAAGCTGTAATTACTACTTGTTATACTATAAATTGAGTTTTAATAATACGGTTTCTTAATAAAACACCTTATGATTTGTGGACTAGCTGAAAACCAAAAGTTTCTTACTTCAAATTTTTTGGTTGTAAAGTATTTATCTTGAATACCATGGATAACTTACATAAATTCACACCCAAATCCAATGAAGGAATACTATTAGGTTACTCTACTAACTCTAATGCATATAGAGATTTTAATAAAAACATTTGCACTGTGGATGAAACAGTACTTGTTAATTCAAATTAAAATCATCATTTTGTTTTCAAACAACCTAAATCATTTACAGATATATTTTCCAAAAATGATCACCAACCATGGATTGAAGTTCATTTAGACAAGGATAATGTTCAAGAAAATGTTTCTGAAACATTTACTCCTAATGATTTCTTACCTTATGTTGATGAATAGGTTTTTCAAAATCCATGTCTGTTGTTACTTAGGAATAATCCCAGTAATAATATCATTGGAAATGTTAATCAACCAGATAGATTTAAAAGATATTTAAAAAATTATTTTGATCATATTGCATTTCATTCCCAATTTGAACCAAATACTCATGAATAAGCCTTCAGTGATGAAGATTGGATAATATCTATGCAAGATGAACTCAATGAATTCGTAAGAAATCATGTTTGGAACTTGGTTGAGAAACTTATGGAAACATATGTTATTAGAGTAAAATGGGTTTTTAGAATGAAATGCAATGATAATGGAGTTATTTTTAGAAATAAAGAAAGACAAGTTGCAAAAGGATATAACCAACAAGAAGTCATAGACTATGAAGAAGCCTATGCTCTTGTAGAAGACTTAAATCAATTCTTATTCTTCTGTCCTTTGTAGAATTGTTTAATTTTATACTCATTCAAATGGATGTTAAGTGTTATTTTATTAATAGTTATGTATAGGAGAAATTATATGTAGATCAACCCCTGTCATTGAAGAGAAAAATATCCTAAACAAGTTTATAAACTTACCAAAGGATTATATGGACTTAAACAATCCTCTAGAGCTTGGTATGATATACTCCCAGGATTCTTTCTTGAAAATAACAATGTTAAGGGAACTACTGATCCGGCCATTTTCATTGATAAAAATAATAAAGATTTTTTGATTGTTCAATTTTATGTTGATGACATAATCTTCAAATCAACTCAGCAATCCTTATCTGATTCCTTTTCTAATCTTATGAAATTCGAGTTTGAGATGAGCATAATGGGTGAGTTAACATTTTTTCTTGGTTTTCAAATTTCACAAAAAACTAGAGGGAACATATTTATATAAACATAAGTATATCAAAGATCTTCTACAGAGGTTTGGGTATGAAATCAATAAGAGTATAAGTAATCATATTGGAACCTCTAATACTTGATATTGATTAATCCAGGAAACCTGTAGATCAAACATCTTATAGGGTAATGATAGGAAGCATACTTTACATAATATCTAGTTGACCTGACATAATGTTCTCAGTATGCTTATGTTCAAGATTTCAAAAAAATCATAAAAAACCCCATTTAAAAGCAATAATTTTTTTATTTATAGGGAACTTTATATTTGGGACTATTTTATTCTTCTGGAAATGATTTTGAACATAAATGTTTTTCAGATGCTGTCATTGGTTGTTGTAAAATGAATAGAAAAAGTACATCTCGAACTTGTCATTTCATAAGAGTTTCCCTAGTTTCTTGGTCTTTTAAGAAACAACATTTTGTAACAAATTCTAATGCTGAAGCAGAATATATAGCAGCTAGAAGTTATTGTGCTCAAGTGTTATAGATGAAACACACACTCACATACTATGGTATGACATTTACTAAGACTCAAATTATGTTTGATAACCCAAGTTCCATTTCCCTATGTAAAAACCATGAACATAACTCTTGTACAATGCACATAGATATTATACATCACTTTCTTTGGGATTACAAACTTAAAAGAGATATTATTTTTCAATTAATCGGAATGAAAGAGAAACTTGCTGATATTTTTACAATACCTCTACCTTCTTATAGATTTGAACACTTTAAACAGAAGCTATGATGGATTTATGTAATATATTAATTCAAATATACATCTTGTATATATCATTTCATTACATTAAACTACTCCTTATTTCAGCGGGAGTACATATGAATGTTAATTATTTTTCTTTAAACTCAGTTAATTTCCATAAGAAATTTTTGTTCATTTGAAAATTTGGATTTGAAAATTTCAGATTTGAAAATATCAGATTTGAAAATTTCGTATTCAAAAAATTCAGATTTTAAAATTTCAGATTTGAGAATTTTGGATTTTAAAATTTCATATTTGAAAATTAAAGATTTAAAAATTTCGGATTTGAAAATTTTGAATTTGAAAATTTCAGATTTGAATATTTTGTATTTGAAAATTTCTTATTTTAAACTTCAAAGAAAAATTCTTATAATACCAATATTTCTATCAGATTATTCCAAAAGGTAATCGTTCTCACTCTTTATTTTCCTTATCATAAGTTTTAGTTTTTGGAATTTCAAAATAACTTAAATTTTGTTTTACCTTACTTCAAGAGACCGGAATTCGTATTTTCTATATCCATTCTCAACCATCATATCAGATCAGGTTATTGTCAGTTGTTGGATTATATTATGTAATTTGAAAATTCATAGCTATTTCTATATAAGGGGGGGCCTCATTTTCCAGTATTGCACCATCCTTACTGATCTCATAACCGAATTAGAGAGAAAAGTGGATTCCCATGAAGAGAGGATCATGTCTTTAGAGAAGAAGAATCAGGATTAATAGATCCTATTGAAAAAGTTTTAAGAAGATCATAGGGAATTGATGAAACTGAATGCCTTGATAAATAATATGTTGTCTGGGTAGAGGAAGAATGGATGACTTTTCATTACATTACTATGTTTTGTTGTAATATAAACATTATTTCTAAAATTTTCTTAAGAAGTTTCTTGAATTTCTTTCTTTTATTTTTGAATGTATTATTGCTTATCCTTTTAGGTACATCGTATACTTATGTATCCCTTTTCCCACTTTATGAAAATCACAAGGGGGATAATTTATGTAAAGGAAGATTTTAATGAAGGCCTTTGAAAAAGAGAATCTAGAAATGGGGAGTATGGAAAGAAAGGATAATGTCCAAGTAAGGGGGAGTTTTCCATTTAAAAGAAATTTTTATCAAAGGGGGAGATATTCCCTTAAGAAAAAGTGACTTCAAAGATCAATAATACAATCCTTGGGAAACATAACTTAAAGGGGAGTTAGTCGTATTCATCCAAAATCTTATTCAAAAGGGGAGATAAGTTTTTTATACTTGTTTATATAATTCAATATATTCTTCCAAAACAAATATTGTTTATTATTTCAAAAAATGGGGTTATTGTTGAGTCAATATCGATATCTTAGGAATTCTCCATTCCTTATGGTTTTATGTTTTAAAAATCACAAACACCTTTTCCTATGTTCTGAATTTTTTTTATGTTTGGTATTTTTTTACGATATGGAATTGTCTTTCTATTATATATATAGAATTTTCACTGTGTTATAATTATAGAATAGGCATTCCATAATAATTATAGAATTTTAATTCTGTTATACTTACAGAATTTTCATTCGGTTATACTTACAGAATTGTCATTCCGTTATACTTACAGAATTTTCATTCCATTATACTTACAGAATTTTCAATCCGTTATCCATACAGAATTTTCATTCTTTTTTATGATTCTGAATCCAGTGTATTTGTCATTCCGTTTTATGATTCCAAGTATGGTGTATATGTTATTCAGTTTTTATGATTCCGAATCTGGTGTATATGTCATTCAGTTTTTTATGATTGTAAATCTGGAGAATATATGAATCCATTTTATATTTCTGAATCTAGTGTATATGTGATTCAATTTAATGATTATGATTCCAGTCTATTTTTGATTCCGTTTTATGATTACGAATCCAGTGTATATGTTATTCAGTTTTATTATTCTGATACTGGGGTATATGTGATTATGTTTTATGATTCCGAATATGGTGTATATGTGATTCTATTTTATGATTCTGATTCCGGTGTATATGTGATTCAGTTTTTTGACTCTGATTCTAATGTATAAGTGTTTCTTATTTTATGATTATTTTTCCTTGATAATTTTATTCTTAAGAATCCATTTTCGTGATTTCTTAAGATTATGTTTTTTTAATAATGTTAGAGTTGTTTAACTGTATCATTCCAATGATATCGTATTCTAATCATTCTTATACATAACATTTATCTTTAAGTTAAAATCATTTTGATTACTTGAAATGATGTTGTATAGTATGTTATAAACTAACCATTGTATATCTTACAAGTGTCTAGGTCCCTCCAAAATTAATGGGAAATCTTACTGTTGGAGTGGATCCGACCATTGGAATATTTTGTCTATAAATACTAGCCCATTTGAATGAGAAAACAACGTCATCATTGACAATTGAATTTGATAAGAAAAATCTGTGAAGTGATTTCTAGAGAGAGAGCCTATTAAAACTCTTAGTGCTTCATGCTAATGTTGTGAACAACATGTTTAGGCTTGAACAATTAGTTTAGAATTTCTTTTTGTAGACTCTGATTGTGCTGATCATGGGCTTCCGGGATTGGAAGACAGAGGCTCCGATTTCCATCCAAATTGAGGTCTTGTAGGGATAGCAAGATAGATACTGATCATCAGATTGAGGGATTACCTAGGTTTTGGTAAGACAGGATTTCTTGAATGTATAAATCAAGGAAACATTATCCATGGTTGTTGGATACCCTTATCTTCTAGTTAAAATAATCTTATTGTCACTTGTTTACTATTACAAGTTGTTTTAATTCTGCTGTTGTATGTTAACCTTGTTAAAGAAAAAAAGTGTAACCTTATTATACTTTGTAATTTCGTTAATCTAATTATATTACAAATTCTATACACTTTAAGGTAGATTAATTCTTTTACAAAAATAGAAAAATGTTAATTTATGAGGTCTTGTGAATGTTTGTTTAACCTTGTTAAACATAACATTAAAGGTTCCAAAGGAATTTATAAATTATACAATTCACCCCTTTTGTATCTGAGAATCTCATTTTTACATATTCGATCCTACACTAGCGTTTTAAAGAGAAAATGATACATTTAGTTCTAAAATGTTACAAATGATTCTTGAAAATACTTTTATATAAGAATTATTTTCTAAAAAATGTTATGTAAATGAATGAATAAAGAATTAAAAAAATAATGAACTTATTTCTATAATTTATCGACTATATTTAATGAGAAATAATAGATATACTCACTATAAAGAGTATTTAATGTAAAAAACATCTGTGTGAAATGGTATTAAAATACTTATTAGATTATAGATTCAATTCCTATGGATCATTCTTTTGATATTGAACTACTTAAGAGTAGGTAATTTCATTATTATTGAGAACATATAAAAAATTTAAAACCAGTTAACGTTTTAATGTTGTAGATCAGTGGAGTATTCTAAAAAACATAAAATAAACGATCTTTTAGGTTCCCTTCTTCTTTTAGGTCCAATAGTGTTAGAAATTGAATTATTAGGTAACCAAACTTGATTATTTTGAGTAGGAATTAAACTATTAAAGTTGAAAAATTATTTTGAGAAATAAACATTTTTGACACTAGAAATTAGATGTTTTCTATAAAAACAATCGTTTGGATAATTTTAATTAATACCATATTAAAAACATTTAATAGTTCACATGATTTTGTTACTTGAACCAGGTAATAAATAAATCCAATATACTTTTTCATTCACCATTACATCCTATTAAAACATTTAATTTATTAATTTTATATTCATCGATAATTTTATTTAAATAATATCATCATTTTATTAGCATACTAGAATCTTGTTTTACTGATTCAACTTCATCTATTAATTTTTAAATCATAGATTCATACAGATCATAAGAAATTTTAGATTAATTATATTTTAAATTTTTAATTGGTGTTGAAGAATAATTCCTTATCTAATAAAACAATATCATATGATTTTATGAATTTCATTGCTTTGTATTTAAGGATTCATATTTATATTTTTATCATATTGTAATTTCAATTTATGTCATTATATGAAATTTTTTCCCAATTATTGTTTTTAGAGATAAAAGATTGTACCTCATCAGTATGATCCATTGGACATACCATTCGTTTTTTATGCTCAGTCATTAAATCTATTTAAGATTCATTATGTTAAATAGAATAATAACTCAATGTATCATTCTTTAATTTCTTTTCTTTTATCTTATAATTGAGTTCCTTTAATTTTTATGTAATTTTTAGTTAACCTTTGTATTACATTTTTCATTAGATTCACAACAATTATTCTTATCAATCCATTTCTATTTGTTATTGTATAGTTTTCAAATATTTTAACAAGATATAATAAATATAAATATATCTATAGATGCATTGTATCAAATGATTCATCTATAGTAGTTTTGAGACTAGATTCACCATGTTTGATAATATTTTCATCTTCAACAATCATCTCAAATTTATACATCATTAATGATCCAATTAATTCTATCACATATAAATTGTTTACTTTTTTATATTGACATATATATTCATATATTCCTTCCCACATAGAAGGTATTACTCTGATACCATTCAATTCATGATATGATTGTGAAATTGGTTCTCCCAATGAATTAAAAATAATTACTATTTCTATCAATCTCTCATTCATTTGAGTGATAGTTTCATCTTAATGAATTAAAAAAGTATCAAATTTTAATTTTATTGGAGTGTACCTTAATTTTCTGATATATTACATTATTTAATAAGGAATATCAATGGTTTTACACATCTCATATGAAATATTAAATTTAGATACTTGATTTAATTCATCAGTTCGTAAAACATGGAAATTGGATTCATTAATTATGAATTGAGATCATATTCTCTTTCTTGATCATCATTCTAATCATCCAAATATTCCATAGGAATATAATAAATCTAAACACCCTTGAAATATAAATTTATTCCTATATCTTATATATTATTAGTCATATTGGCTTTCTAGCATCCATAATTTTCACCATTAAATTATGGATCATGAATCATTGACATACTTTATCTAGTATTATTTATTTCAAGATGTCTTTGTTTGAATAATTCACATAGCATTGTTAGAGAAAATAATATTATTGATTATGAATAGGAGAAAAAATAATATTAAACTTCCCCTAATACCACTTTTTCGTATCTCATAGAAAAAAATAATTTTAAATTATTTCCAAAAATAGAAATATAGAAATAGATAACTTCATTTGATACCACACATTGGTATCGAGTTGAAACAAATTTCTGGAATGAAGAAATATCTCTAATAGAGTCCAAAACATGATACCACTAGTCGGTATTGAGTAGAAAAATTCTTTTATAAGGAGAAATATGCCCCTTAGAGTCCAACCTATGATACTACATGTTAGTTCGTTGTGAAAATGACAATGACAAAGACATTAAAGGAGGGGGGGTGAATTGTGTTCTTCAAAAACACTACTAGATTTAGATCACCTCCTTTGTTATGCATTAAATACATTAATTCCCTCTTAAATATTAGTGAGAAGAATAAATTAATAAGGGGAAGATCATAGTTATTTGTAGTATTTTAGGGAACAAAGATCCCATAGTCCACTCAACCAATGCTTTGCTCCACGTGCTTGGTGATTTTTACTAGTTTTTCATCTTATCAAGAGAAATACTAAAACAAATAAGTGTAGGTAGTTGAAACATTATATAGATTTTAATGGGACTTACATTTATTTTATAAGGAAATGAAAATCCATAGCTTCGTACAATAAGGTGACACATTACCATGATTGAGTTTGAGAAATCAAAACTATAAAAAAATTATTAGCGGATGATGTGAGTGAGAAAAAAAGTTTTACATCACAGTTGTAGTAGAAACTGATAAAAGTATCTATATCTTATGTAAATCATACTATCCAATATATTTTACACATTCCATAATATTTCTTCAATAAGTGTACGTGAAAAAAAATAGATGTTTAAAAAAGCATGTATTCAAAGGGTATCTCTGAAAAATGATTCAATTATCATGCCAAAGAAGATGTAATGACAAGTTTCCAAATTGATTACATAAACATTAGTGACTTTATTAGATAGATAAAATCATGTAAGACATTAAATTTTCACTCTAAAGGAAATGATAGACCGATTATTTTCCAACATAACTATTCGTTATGTATATATATGTTGTGTGTCTCATCTCTCTATTTGAGATAATGAACATATTTATATTTATTTTGAAGGCTAAAAAGCTATATGTTAAACCAAATTCCAATATATCACACAATATATCATGAATATTTTAATTCAAAAATCTTTCAAAAGAGTGATAACTTCTCATAAGAGTAGAGACAATTTATTTTATTGAATGAGAGCCTTTTAATCAATGATAACCAGACATTGAATCGGTTCGTAAAATAGATGTGAATAAATATTTATTTCTGATGAACCAATTAAAATATCATGGATAATATCTTGAATTTAAAACATTATAATTGCATTGTCAAATAGTGGATTCTGTCATGTAGCGAAAAAACTCCAAATGTATGGTTGAAGAGGTATGGTTATTCTCAAATATATGGTTTATGAAATATGGTTTTCTACAAACATAGGGTTGGTAAACAATAAATTACATTCCTAAAATATAGGGTATAATATCCATAAACATTATTCCAAATACAAGGTTCCCAAACCTTATGTTTTTCGTATAATAATTATGTATGAACAATATTTCTAGAATACCTTTGAAACTCATCTAGCATACTTTAACAAATATTTACAATAGATCAATGAAATGAATATATTTATAGAATAAATATTCTAATTAATATTATCTCCCTTAAACTCACATTAAATTAAATTCAGTTTTAACATAAATGTGGTCATTTTTTATCATCAAAACCAAAAAATAACTTAATGAAATTGTTGAATCAACATATTCTCAATAATGCGAGTACCATATGCAGTTCGATAGCTGGAGGTATGACTGGAAAACCACTCGTAGGAACTACCTCATGAATAGGTCCTTATATTAATTAATATTTATTAATGGGATCTTCCTTATGATCATACCGTTGATTCGAAGCTAGAAATCATCATGGATGGATCCTAAAGTAGACATGATGCACTATAGTCAATGAGTATATCTAAGGAATTGTCTAAAGAAAGGAATAGAAACATAACACACTAAAATTTGATGCATGAAAAACTATTTTTCCACTTCAACCAATGTCTATATGTACAAATTTTAAATAAAGGTTATCATAGTCCTAGTGAATGAATATGTCAGCCACCACACTAACACTTGAGTCCTTAGACAAAAATTTGAACTCAAAACAGTTAACACAATTTCAATAAAATACAAACCAATAACATTGGTCCAAATATGGAAAACAACAATGATATATATATTTTATGGACTGAACAATTGGGGCCCACCTGGCTAATGACAATCAGAGTGTTACTACCACATGCCTGCCTCTGATAGTCTAGGGGTAGCGACCAGTGCTGAGTAGCCATAACACAATCATCCGAGGCCTTTTCATAAGGTATATTTATGCACACACACATCTCCAAGACCATATAATAATGAAATGTAATATAAAACTAATAAAATATTCATTCATACATTAAAATTCATCAATTAGAGTACAAAAAACTGGGAAGTAATAAGTGGAATATACAGGCCCAATAAAAACTATAAAAAAGACAAACCTGAAAGAAAGAGGGGATACAGTAAAATGTGACACTCAAAAGAAACTAATGTATTTCTAGCCTAATCTATGCTCCATCTACTCCTTGTTTATTGAAAACCTCATATAATGGTATGTATTCTATATAATACATGACACATGCAGTAAGAGACAATGTAGAGGTGTGTATAAAAATACCCAGTAAAACAACCCAAAATCATTAATCATAAAGAATAAAGAGTAGTATGCTCTTCATTGGGACATGTAAATTAGATCATGCTAAATATAGTAAAACATATAGACATAATAATATTATACACTAAGTCTCAGCTAATGTTTACTACTGCATTTCCATCCTAATATTCTTCCCAAGAGTCTATAACCATACTCTCCTAGGAGAACTCACTCCACTAGTCTGATAGCATAGATGGAGTCTATCAGATTTGTAATCATCATTAGTTCTCACCAAAAAGAATTAAATGATAGAAGTATTACTATATTTATTCACATATGAATTTCCCCATAGGGCCATAGGGTATTCTAAAATACTAATCTAGAATAACCTACTAGCTATGGAATATATGCACACGTACTGTTGGCCACATCGAATTCAAGAACACCACCTTGGTAAAAATACATTAGATGATCCCATCCTGATCTCAATGAGGGATTCCAATTATTTATTTGAATCTAATCCCTTATAGGAGATAATAAATTTTTTCCAGGATGTAATTTCATACTATAACCTCATTAGGAAGGCTTGAGGGAACACACACATAAGTAAACTAGTCCACACTAAGGGGAATAGGATCTCCAAGTCATATTAAAATTAGTAAATGATTTTTATATAGGGTACACAGTGTGTAAGGTGAATCCATGAATTTCCCATTTTCAATCACATGTTCTTATACCCGTGTTATGTAAATCTAGTTTGTAACATTTATTGAGGTCTTGTGGTGTACCTGGTGGTGTCTGAGTACTGGGTTGGGACCATGTACACTATCGATTCCAATTCAAATTGCCATTTATATAGCCATGTTTCATATAGGATACACAATGATCCAATAGGTTGTTGTCACATGGAATGTGACACATGTAACATGGCACGCAATACATTTTTTCTCCACATAAATCCTATCAGCGTAATCGTGGCTCAGAAAGGGATGTATCTATAGATTACACACTATATATATCAGAATATCATACAACACATATATAAGGACCCATTTTTAAAACATTACATCGTCTTGAATTAAATGAATAATTATCAGTAAATATCTTTTCAGGTTTAGAGTTTTAGAGAATTAGGACATAACTTTTACATCTCAGAAGATAACAAAGTAGACACTTCTACTCAGTTTCCATTTTTTTCATAAAATAAAAACTCTTGAAAATAAATATGTCTAGTTCCATGGTTTAGATAGTATGTCATTCCATGATCCAATCCTTGACCTTATTGATCATTAAGTTCGGTGGAAAACATTTCAAAAACTGGGGATGACCATAAAAAGCTCAGTAAGGGTTATAGAATAAGGAAATAAAACATTAGGTCATCAATATATACATAACATAAGCTTTTTAACATACCTAATGAAATCATAAGATTTGTGAAATACACATAGAAATCAAAAATCATAAAGGTAACATAATATATACATAACATACTTACATTGTAGCTATCACAGCTATATAGGGAGTCACATTTGGAACACCCATCGCAGTATATTCCTTAAATCTCTTAAGAGAAACATTAAGGTTTACCTACATTATGTTACCCAATGCATTGGAGATATATCTTGGGCTCACCCACCATAGGATTATCATGTTACCACCTGTATACATAACAATAGACATGAACCATAACATAATCATAACATGTAACTTAATCATAATGGAAAGATAACATTCCCACATTGAAATAACAATACAACATTATAAGATATTGAAATAATGAATCCATTCTAGAAACAGTATTCAATACCAAAATATTTAAAAGTATTATATGGTATTTATTTTCCTTTTAAAAAAATTATGACTTGTTATGGAAGCCAAATATCAGATAATACACGTGGCGGTGGAAAAGGTCGTTGTCACCACTTACGTAAAAAAATAAACATTCCATTTTGTCGTTTAGTAAAATAATTCATAGAGAAAAGATTCCCTTTGAATGAAATGAAAATTAAAAAGTGTTTTGTACACCATATAAAAGAAATTTGTGTATAAATAAATGGATTCATTAATAAAAAGCGATTGACATGAAGTCCCTTATAAAGACGATATCCATTGATTAAAAAAATCAATGACATAATTATGTTTGATTAACATAAATAAACCCAATATAAGTGGATATTTTGTGTAAAGCAAACATAGGTCAATCAAACATATTAATAGCATAACATAATCAAGAATTAGAGGTTTTACCCAAATAATTGAAATTGGGTAAAGATGTTCCCTTAAAGAATCTCGACTTCCTAACGACATCACATTAAAATTCAGAAAATCAGTTGATGAGAGATAAAAAGGGTATCTCATCACATGGAAATAAAATTTATAGTAATAAGGATATATAATAACATATCCCAACATAATAATATGTAAATTAAAAGACCTAAGAAAAATAAGTCTTTTAAAAAGAGGAGGGTGAAAGGTTCCCTTACAGATTTTGTAACCTACGAAACAAACACCTCATGAAAGAAAGACCATAAAATGTTGATGTAAATATCCATTAATGGATTTATATTACTCAAAGTGTATAATAATTGGTATTACATACACCACACATAAGGAAATAGTTGAAAATGTTGCATGAATCACACGAGAATAAAAATTGAGATAAAACCCCTTACCTCGTTGTAATAAATCCAGTCATGGAACCAAAAGATAATAAGAACCAAATAAATAAAAAAATACCATGAATATATATATAATAATGATTATATATATCAAATGTCAGTACAAAATACACCACATGCAATAAATAAGTGGTGAACAATGGAAATCTCACAGAATTAAAAGCGAGATAAGAAATCCTTACCTAAAGTCCTACTTGTCTTGTTCGTTTCATTATGTTCTTGAATAATAACCCTTGGTCCATTTAAAATTTCATAAGGACATAAATTAAAGTTTATTATTCAATTCATATCACATATTATAATTTTATAATAATTAGTTAATTACGTGAGTTCATATCATACATTTTGTTGATGTTCGGTACATGAGTCAAAAATGAACTTATTTGAAAAGAATTTCCCTTGTAGTTATAATTACATCAACTCCAGAATGGTGTTTGTGATTTAAATGTCATATATATACAGTATATATTTATATAATAATATTCCACAATGTTTGGAGATAATAAATGAAATGTATCATTCATGGAGACACTAGGTCATACGTATGGATGAACGCTACTTTCATTTTTTGTAATATTAATGGACTTTAAAACTAAATGAGAAATAGATATATAATAATTACAGTATAATATATATGTTATGTAGGTAACATGTGTTCGTTAATTACATTCTTTATAAATTTCATGTTTGGCATAAATGAGTCACATCACTTGAGGGGGTGGTTGTCCACACTACCTCATATGAAATTATTGCATTTCCACAACATGCAAAGCATAACGGTATGTTTTAAATACAAAATACAGAAGCATAGAGAGGAAATAAATATAATATATATCATATATAAATATATTTACATCATATTGTCCACCATTAGAGGTGTTAAAAGAATATTGAACAATCATCGTTTCGTGAGGCAGCAATTCATCAGCCATAGAAACAGTATGTTCATTTACCATTAGATGAATGTGCGTTTAAGTTTAGGTATAATCCATATTATAAAAAAATCCTACTATATTGAGGATACTGGTTTAATTATGGGATAAGATAATAAGAAGATACTGGTGAGTCAAGAAGTAAAATAAAAGAAAGAAACTCGAGAGAAGACATTACCTCTAAATTCGGTAACTCTTTTTGATTTGAGCCAAAGGATTCCTTGGAAAGACATCTGCCCAAAGTGAGGCTTATAGAAGTAAGAGAGGGATGTGGAGAGATAATATGTGTAGAGGCTGTACGAGCCAAGGACTTGAGAGGTGTGGGTAAGGGGGTAGAGGTGGGGGCCTTTTATAAGAGGGAGGAGGGTCACTTTTGGGAAGTCTTGAAATGTTACTTTATTATAAAATGATTTCCGGATTTTAAAGGTCCTGCAATAATATATTTGGAGGTTCAGGGGATAAGGGTTTTGAAATCCACCTATCCATTAGGTTTTTTACAAGTTTATTTCTTAGAATTTACCTTACATTTTCATTTTATTTAAATAGTTCATTAATGAAGTAATCACTGCATCATCATGGTGTCATAAATAAATTTATTTATTTAATGTCTAAAAATTATAAAAAAATACCATGATGTAGGAAAATTTTTTATATTAAAATGACTATTTATCGTCTAAGATATCATTTATGTAAACAAAATTAAAATTGTTTTATTTAGGATATACAAACCATAGTTATATTTCCCTTCTTTTTTAAAAATAATGTCATAAATGACAATATAGCAACCATGTGACTCCATGGGACCTCAAGTTTGGTAAAAGGATTCTCATGGTCGTCCATAATTCAAAAAATAGGATTTGGACACATGTTGGGGTCATTTTATATTATGATTATTTTATTTTATTACCCTTAACAACCTGATTACTAATTAATCACGATAATTGAAGATAATTTCCATCATTACTATTCATTATGTTCAAAAACAAAAGAGTCTTAATTACATAATTTGGACCTTATGATTAAAAATATGGAATCCATTATACCAAATTAAAAATATAGAAATTGAATTAATTAATTTAAAAATAAGTCCCTTTGTCAAAACCAAAGACGAGTTTTTAAGATGTAAAATCTATAAAAAGATTGATTTGTTTTTACATCCAATTTAAAAGTGAAATTACATACAATGACCAAAATTTTATTAAATGATAAAAAAATAATTAAATTACACCTTAAACCAAATTAAAATAAAAATCTAACTATATAAATATATTGGATCAAAAGGCAATTTTGATTTAAAATTTGGTATTTTTCACTATTCATTAAAAAATAAACATTATCAGAAAAATTCCAAAAATTCACCCGAAGATATAGTTAATATTAAAAATTAAAAAATTATGTCCATTTTACCGAATTCAAAACATAGAAGTTTCTTTAATAAATTATATAGTTAATTCTCGCTATCAAAACAAACTGCGTGTTTTTAAGAAACAATATCTATCAAAAGATTCATAATTGTTTAAATCCATTTTCAAAGTGAAATTATTATAACGACCACCATTGTATTAAATGGTAAAAATATATTCTAATTAAACTTTAAAACCAATTAAAAAGATAACTTAACCATATAAGTAAATTATATAAAAAAGTGGCTTTGAATTAAATTACATTATTTTTCACTATTCATTCAAAAAATCACTTTACCGGAAAAATTCCAAAATTTTACACAATGTAAATTTTGATGTCTTTATTATAAATAAGGATTTTATTTTGTAAAATATAACATATAAAAGTGACAAAAAGAATATTTAAAAATTGATTTCTATCAAAAGGCGGTTAATCGACCTTTTAAAGAATATTAGAATATTTATGCTTAAAATTGGATTCATTTGCATTTTAAGCCTCTATAATTTATTGGGTAGTTGTTAAAATATTTAATAAACATATATAATCATTTTTTATTTAGTTATATTCATTACCTTCGTTACAACGGCTAGGTGTTTACTACCATTTAAAATAATATTATTATATTATTAGTGTGCAACACAAGATTTCAATGAAACTCATTGTTGCGTATTTGGTATGCCATCAAACATAGAATCCCATTTAATGTAATTTTAATATTTTATTCACTAATACTAATAAATATGAAATTTTCATATTCTTTATTTACATGGGAAGTTACATCCCTCCCCCCTTTTGGGAATTGCATCCTCACAATTTTAAAATTGGGCACGAAAACTTCATTGAAAGTCCCACATCAGAAAAAGAGTAAGTAAAACTTTAGCATTAAAATAAAGAATGATAAGTACAAAGGTCACTTGAGTTAACCCGTAGTAGGATTCCATGTAGGAAAATATGGATATGGAAGAGAAAAAAAGGGTCATGTTTTAATGGAGAGTGATAGAAAATATGTCTAGGAGAAAGTTAAGCACCAAAAAATCACAAACTTGTGAAGGGTTAAACGGTATTTGATTCCCTGATAGGAAAAGTTAACAGACAACATTTTTGTTTTAAGTTACATTTCATTGAGTAATTTATTTACAAGATTAACTAAATCATAAGGAAACATACTTACATATCTTGTAGACTTTCATCTCATACTATATTTTTTTACACAAACTCATATTTTCTCCAAAAGATGAGTCTTTAGGATGACTTGTTCACATTAAGAGTGCTACAATCAAATTCATGAGAATCACCTAACCCACAAAAGATGTAATATATATTTCCCATGTCTTTAAACCTTAACCAAAACCACAATTGTTAGGACAAGATCAGATAATCCCCAAAAGGATAATCCGGTATAAAAATAAATACAACTCTTAATCTCCAAAATTCAACAAAAAGAACCCAAGGTTTAAGAAAGACCATTAAATAAATATCTATCCATAAGATTATTCAAATTAATCCAAACTAAGATTGAAACCCAAATCTCTAATGGATTTAATCACTTAGTCGTCCAAGATGAATGATAACATTTATCTCCAAATAACATCAGTTAGTCTTAAAGTCCCATATTGAAAAGTAATTAACCTAATCACATATCCTCCATGATAGGTCAATAATTTCCATATATAACCCAAAATCAACTTATTATTGATTTATAAAATCATCTAACTAAAATGAATTTGTCATACTAACCAGGGACTTCCCGTAGTGTAGTGGTAGGCGATAAATACCAGTTGCACATTGGTTGTGGGTTCGATTCCCACAGCTTCTTCCGGCGCATCGAGATGTCACATGGTCTGCATTTTGTCCTTTTTCAAAACCTAAATAATTTTACAACATTCCCCAAATGAGATAAATTCATAAAAAATTAGCATAAAATATTTTAACCATAAAGGTTATCTAATAAATTTCATTTTGCATCCCAAAATGTATTAACCTGTAATAGCCTCAAAATCAAGGATCATATAAACTCAAATGGTTATTTATATCTATTTATAAAAAAGAAAAGATTATTATTACTTGAATAAAATTTACATATATCATACATCAGGGTTACACATACTATAAAAAGTATTCTAATGCAATCCCATCATCAAAAGATCCTTAATACTCCTATGAATTTCACCATCCTAAAATCTACCATAACACTTGAATCCCTTATATGTTGACTTACTACTCATTCAACATTCTTCATGAACCATTAACCATTCATTTAAAACTTATTCTAAAATACTTCTTTCTTACAAACAAAATCATGAATCATATCCTAAGATTAAATAAGAGGAAAACATATGTTAAGAAATAATCCATACCTACCATTGGTCATTATCAGTTTCTTCATCCTCAATTGGAGTGGCATTAGGTATTGGTAAACAAATATTTGTATGATCCTGGTGATCCCCTTCCCAAAACATCTTCATAGGACATGTGTTTGCATAATGAAAATGCACACCACATCAAAAACATTCAATTGATCCCTCAAAAAGAACATCGTTCCATTTCCTATAGTCAACTGGATGCTTCCTTTTTCCATGCCAGGTTCTTGCTTTATGACCTTCATTTCCATATATATAGAATATTTTTGTCCCTTTGAAACATTTTCCAACGTGTTTCTTTCCACATCGTTGACACATAGGTTTTCGAGCATACTTAACTTTATTATTATTACATAATCATTGGTAGGGATTTGTTTCTCGCACATATAATGTCTTATAAAAATCACTAAGGTTAAGGTGGTCAATAATGACTCTAGATAGTTGGTTGAGAAAAACCACAAGAGTTCTCATTGCAGCTCCCATATCATTCAGTTGCTCGTTCAGAAAACCGTCACAATTTTCTTCACATCCACTGTTACTTTGGTGCCTGCTAGATCCAGCCATTTACTAAAACCAAAAAGGTTTTTGTGATTATATTAGTAAAATCATTATATAATACTAAGATATAATTATTCATTTTATCTTAAACTCATTCAGTTTATCTAAAAAACGTATGACTATTTCTAAAATCCTAACCATTATGGTAATGTCACTTAACCATAACGAATACCCTAACCTCTAAAGTTATCTAAAATGACCTCTAATACAAACTATAAGGACCCATACTTAAAAAATTAAATAGTATTGAATTAAATGAATAATTCTCATTGAGGATATTTTCAGGTTTAGAGTCATAGAGAATTAGGACCTAACTAATACATCTCAAATGATTACAAAGTAGACACTTCTACTAAGTTTCCATTTTTTTCATAAAATAAAAACTATTAAAAATAAACATGTCGAGTTCCATTTTTTAAATAGCATGTCATTCCATGATCCCATCCTTGAACTTATTCATCTTTAAGTCCTGTGAAAAACATTTCAAAAACTTAGGATGAGTATAAAAAGCTCAGTAAGGGTTATAAAGCAAGGAGAGAAAAAATTATATCATCAATATATACTTAACAAAATATTTTTAACATATCTCATGAAATAATAAGATTAGTGAAATATACATAGAAATAATAAACTATAAAGGTAACTTAAGGCATACATAACATACTTACATTATCGCTATCACATCTACATAGAGAGTCTCATTTGGAATACACATCACAGTATATTCCCTAAATCTCTTAGGAGAAACATTAATGTTTACCTCCTTCACATTACCCAATGCATTGGAGAGCTATCTCAGGCTCACCCGCCCAAGGTTTATCACATGACCGCCGATATATGTAATAATGGCCAAGAACCATAACATAATCATAACACATAACTTAAGCATAATGGAAAGATAACATTCCCACATTGAAATAACAAAACAAAATTTTAAGATATTGAAATAATGAATCAATTATAGAAACCATTTTAAATACCAAAATACATAAAAAGACTATATGGTATTTATTTTACTTTTAAAAACATTACGGTTTGTTAAGGAATCCAAAGATCAAATAATACTCACGGCGGCAGAAAAGGTCATTGTCACTGCTTATGTAAAAAAACATTCCTTTTTATCATTTAATAAAATGATTCATAGAAAAAAGATTCCCTTTGAATGAAATTAAAAGTCAAAAGGGTTTTATACAGTGTATAAAATAAAGTCGTGTATAAATCAAATGATGCCTCAATAAAAGGAGATTGAGACGAAGTCCCTTATAAAGACGGTATTCTTTGATTAAGGATAAATTAATAACATAATTATGTGTGACAAATATAAATACAACCAATATAAGTGGATATTAAGAGTAAAAAATAGTTCATTCAAACATATTTATAGAATGACAAAACAAATAAGTATAGGTTTGACCCAAATAATTGAAATTGGGTAAATAATTACCCTTACAGAAATTTGACAGCCTAATAGCGTCACTTTAAAATTCAAAAAATGACTTTATGAAAGATAAAAAGGGTATCTCATCACATTGACATAAAATTTATAGCAATAAGGATATATAAGAACATATCCAAACATAATAATATTTAAATTAAAAGATCTATAAAAAAGAAGTCTTTTTAAAAGAGGAGGGTGAATGGTTCCCTTACCGATTTGGCATCCTATGAAACATACACCCCATGAAATAAGGACCATACAATGTTGATGTAAATACCCATAAATGGATGTATATTACTCAAAGAGTATAATAATGGGCTGTATATACACCACACAAAAGAAAATAGTGTAAAATATGGCATGAATCTCACGGGAATAAAAAGTGAGATAAACACCCCTTACCTCGTTGTTAAAAATCGATTCGTATGACCAAAATATAATAAAAACTATATAAATCGAGTCTTACCTCAAGTCTGACTTGCCTTGTTCATTTCTTTATATTCTTGAATAATAAACCTTGATCAATTTATAATTTATTAAGGAATTACTTTAAATTTTATTTTTCAATTTATATCACATTTAACTTTTTATAATAATTAGTTATTAATGTGAGTTCATATCATATGTTTTGTCGATGATCGGTATATGAGTCAAAAATTTACTTGTTTGAAATGAATTTCCCTTGTAGATATAATTACATAATCTACAGAATGGTGTTCATGATTTAAATATAATATATATTCAGTATATATGTATTTAATAATATTCCATAATGTTTGGAGAAAATAAATGAAATTTACTGTTCATGGAGACGGTAGGCCGTACGTACGCATGAATGCTACTTTAATTTTTTTCATATTAATGGACTTTAAAACTAAATGAGACATAGATAAATTATAATTCCATTATAATAAATATTTTATATATGTAAAATAAGTTCATTAATGAAATTATTTATAAATTCAATGTTTGGCATGAACGAGTCACATCAATTGAGGGGGCGGTTGTCCACACTTTCTCATGTGAAATTATCGCATTTTCACAACATACAAAACATAATGGTAAGTTTTAAATATAAAATATAAAAGCATAAAGAGGAACGAAATATAATATATATCACAAATAAATATATTTCCATCATAATGGCCACCTATAATGGTGTTAAAATAATATTGAACAATCATCGTTTCGTGAGGCAGTAATTCGACACCCATAGAAACAGTACGTTCTTTAACCATTAGACAAGGTTTTGTGTAAGTGTAGGTAGAATAATTATCATAAAAAATCCTGTTATATTGAGGATACTTTTTTTATTATGGGATCAAATAATAAGAAGATATTGTTGAGTGAATAAGGAAAATAAATGAAATAAACTCGAGAGAAGACATTACCTCTAAATCGGGTAACTCTTTTTGATTTGAGCCAAAGGCTTTCTTGGAAAGACATTTTCCCAAAGTGAGGCTTATAGGAGAAATAGATGAATGGGTAGATATAATATGAGCATAGTTTAGACGATCCAAGGGCTTTATAGGTGTGGGTGAGGGGGTAGAGGTGGCGGCCTTTTATAAGAGGGCGGAGGGTCACTTTTGTAAAGACTCCAAATGTTACTTTATTATAAAATGATTTCCAGATTTTAAAGGTCCCAAAATGATAAATTTTTAGTATAAAGTGATAAGGGTTTGTAATCCACCCATACAATAGGGTTTTGATAAGTTTAAATCTTAGATTTTACCTTATCTTTTCATTTAATTTAAATCGTTCATTAATGAGGTAATCACTGCATCATCATGGTGACATAACTAAATTTATTTATTTAATGACTAAAAATTATTAAAAAAATATCATGATATAGGAAATATTTCTATATTTTAAATGACTATTTATATTCTAAGATATCATTTATTTAAACAAAATTAAATTTTTTTTACTTAGGATATACGAACCATTGTTATATTTCTTTTCTTTTTAAAAAATAATGTAATAAATGTGACTATCACACCCATGTGACTCCATGGGCTCTCAAGTTTGGTAAAAAGATTCTCATGGTTGGACACGACTCAAAAAAGAGTATTTGGAAACATGTTGGGGTAATTTTATAATATTATGATATTATTTTATTACCCTTTACTACCCGATTACTAATTGGTCACGATAATTAAAGATAATTGACATCGTTACTATTCATAATGCCCAAAAACAGGAGTATTAATTACATAATTTGTACCTTTTGATTCCAAATATGGAATCCATTTTACCAAATTCCAAACACAAAATTGTAGTAATTAATTTAAAAAAAAATTCTCGTTGTTAAAACCAAAGATGAGTTTTAAAGATGTAAAATCTATCAAAAGATTGATTTGTTTTTACATACAATTTAAAAGTAAAATTACATCCAATTACCAAAATTGTATTAAAAGATAAAAATATAATTAAATTACACCTTAAAATCAATTAAAATGACTTTCTATCTTTATAAATAAATTGGATGAAAAGTTAATTTTTAAATAAAATGTTGTATTTTTTATTATTCATTAAAAAATGAACATTATCAGTAAAATAAAAAAAAATTCACCCCAATTTATATTTGATATTAAAAATTAAAAAAATGATGTCCATTTTAACAAATTCAAAACACAGAATTTTCATTAATAAATTATATAGATAATTCCCCATGTCGAAACAAAAAGCGTGTTTTTACGAAACAATATCTATCAAAAGATTGGTACTTGTATTTGTCCATTTTCAAAGGGAAATTTATTCTAACAACCACCATTGGATTAAATAGTGAAAATAAATTAAAATTACACATTAAAACCAATTAAAAATATAATCTAACCATAGAAATAAATTAGATTAAAAAGGAGGCTTTGAATTATAATACATCATTTTTCACAATTCATTAAAAAAGAACATTATCAGAAAAATACCAAAAATTTACACAAAGTCAATTTTGATGTCTCAATTCTAAAGAAGGATTTTATTTATTCATATATAACATATAAAAGTGACAAAAGATTATTTAAAAAGGGTTTTCTATCAAAAGGCAGTTAATCGACCTTTTAAAGAATATTAGAATATTTATACTTAAAATTGGATCCATTCTCATTTTAAGCCTATATAATTTATAGGTTAATTGTTTAAATATTTAACAAACATATATAATCATTATTTTAGTCAGTTCTGTTCATTCCCGCCATTACAACAGTTAGGCGTTTACTACCATTTAAAATAATATTATTATATTATTAGTGTGTAGTGTAAGGTTTCAAAGAAACTCATTGTTCCGTATTGGGTACACCATCAAACATAACATCCCTTTTAAAGTAAAATTAATATTTTATTCACAAATATTAGTAAATTATGAAAATGTCATATTCAATATTTAACTGGGATGTTTCAACATAGATGTGATTAATTCTTATTTTTATGCTCTTCTAGCCTCCAATACATCCATGATCTTCAACAGAAGTCATGGATCTAGTCCGACCAATGGTTTCAATTATCGCTCACTGGAATCTGTTTGTCTGATTCACATACCAAACCCTCATTTCACACCATTTCATCATTGAATGAAGTATACTATAAGATGAAATATAATATAGTCTCAATCAATTTTCACCACCATCTCAACTCTATCCCACTGTTATCATGATTCTGAATCTATGTTATTAATCAATTCCACCATGAAACGGGTATATAATGATTGATTATAAGATATTTTTCAAAATGTCGGCAAAAACAAATACTAGAAATGAATACATGAAGAATGAGGTAATAAATGAAAAAACAAAAATATAGGGAATGAAACATAGAAAATATTCTTGTTTTTGAGGATTAATTTCTATTAGAATAAAGAATGAATTGTTTTAAATTAAACAATACGAAAAATCTCCAAATTCCCAGTAAAATAATCCACATTTATGCTATAAGATCAATTATAAGATCAATATATTAGTTGATTGATGAGAATTTATTATAGGATAATATATTGGGGATAAATTAATATATAAAAATATCCTACCTCAAGTTAGGATCATTCAATAATGAAGAATGATAATGTATTAGAGTCGTTAGTGAGATCCATAACTCTAATGTAGTTAGTTATCCTTGTGAAAACTTTTTGATCTTCTGATCTAATGTCATTCCAAAAATAAATCTCCAATATCTCCATTATATGTTTCTCAGTTCACAAGGATAAACAATGGAATCACCAATAATTATGTTTCTATAAAGGAGTTCTGGATCATTACATAAAAAAATTAATTAATTCAATTAAATTAATTTATTATATTCATATGTGATGTTTTTTTTTCAAATGCTTGATGTTGAAAAATGTTATGTCTTTACTAGGAAAAAACATGAATTTTGGACTCAAAAAAAGTTTTAGATTTCTAATCTGATTCATTACAGTTGACTTTTTGGTGAATAGTAAGAAATATCGTCTTTACGAATATGGTCACTTTTATGAAATTATCATGATATAAGAATTAATTCAAATTTAATTTGAAAATTTTTATAGAAAAAATATATCTAAGAATTAATAAAATTAATTTATAAATATAATTTTGAACATTTTAATTTATGATTGAAATTTAGTAAATATAAGTGATGTTTTAATTCAAATAAAAAATGTTCTTAGTACTTATATTTTAATCAGGTTTTAACACGGTTACTCTTAGTATTGGTTATTTTCAAAAGTTAAATAAAAATCCTTTTACTTATCGTAATTTACATAATTCAATTTTAATCAATAAATAACAATATTTCTATGTAATATCATTTCTTATAAGTTAAACATACATTCTTGTAAAAAGCGTTTTTAATTTTCTTTGCGAGGATAAATTAAAATAATTTTCACCACTTCTAAAAATTAAATTATATAAAATGAAATATATAGTTTGGATTAGAATACTATTCTTTAAGTTATTTTCACTTTTTAGTCATATTGAATACTTTTCATTACAAATCTTTATCAGCTATGTAAATTTTAAATTGGTTTAAATAGGGTTAAAACTAATGGAAAAGTATCTAAGTCACTCAAAAAAATATTTTATTTTTTTGGATGAGTGAATTTTTACCAAAATAATCCCCTATTCTAATATTTGGCAGTTTGTGCCCATTTTCATTGGACAACAACCTTTATATTATTTTATGTAAATAATACGTTCAAAATGAAACTCCCGTTATTTTAATATCTCCTATACATTTCCACCATAATAAAATATTTTTTTAATGGCCATAAATGTTTATTTTTTAGATGAATAAAATATTTTTATTATATTAGTGTATTTTAAATTTTTGTTAATGCTATATTGAAAAAAATGATTATGCATGGTTGATGAAACACTAATATAAGTGGGAGAAAAATCAATGTAAATAGATTTTAAATGTTAACAATGATGTTTTTTTGGATAATTCAATGTATAGATCATTTTTAATGTATCAAAATAAAATTTAATAAATGTTTTAAATATTAAAATTTGTACTCCCTTGTAATATTGATTGTTTTTTAATTCAAATTATATGAATAGTCATAAATATGACATTAAGGTTATTTTTATGTCAGAAAATTAATTAATTGTTTAAAAAATTAATAAGAAATAAAATATTTTCAAATGAATAGGAAATGATCTATCATATCATAAAATTTATAACTATGATCCAATTTTTTATTTTAATTGATGTCATTTACCATTAAAGACTATGTTTCATGGAAACCTGGAAATTTTTAAAACTGTTATTAATTAATTAAACTAATGTTAATGGGGTAAAAATAAAATTAAAACATGGATAAATATTATTGGTTGAATTTATTTCATCCCTATATCATCCAAAAATTGATATGATCTAATTTTGAGCCAAATTTCCAGAAAATTGACCTTATATTATTTTAATGTTTGGAATAATTACAAGTGTTCCACACCACATACTTATAAAGGGTTCCCCCTCTATTCATTACACATTTTTAAGCCACATAGCTCAACAAAACCACGACCTAATATTATATAAAATTAAAAAACAATTTCTATAGAATATGGTTTTCTTCAAAGACCATCTCAGGGGTATTTAATTAGATTTATAAAGGAGGTTTCTCAAAAAAATGTTGTAACCATCTTAACTAATTCCTTTTATGATTATTTCTTATTATAAATCATCCAAATATTATTTAACCATAATAAAATTGTTAAATTAGAACTATTATCTTAATAAAATTTTATTATTTCAATATAATGACTATTATCAATTTACCATCCATCCCAATGGAAAATAAAAAAGTAATTGTGGGTTCGTACGGACTACCATCACCATAACCAAGATACTTTTTTCACCCCTATTACAGATTTTTATATAGGGGTATTTAAAGGTTTTATTTTATTTTCAAGAAATTATTGTGATTCTTTAAAGATAAAAAATCTAATACCTTTTAATCCACTCATCCATTTGAATATGATAATGTTTCTTGTCCGTACATATAGACCACCACCTCGATGAAGTGATGTGATATTTTTTTATTTCTACATATAATGAATAGTAATAAGGAAATATTTAATTAATATATATTATATTTTTTATATTATAAAACTAGAGAAACAATTTTTTAACCCATTTTTTCCATTTATAGGAAATCGAAAACAGAACTCGTGCATAAATAAGGACTATCATATTCATAAAGTTGTGCAATTCAATTTTAATCCCCAATTCATATGATTTGTTATAAAAATGTATAATTTGAATCATATGATACTTATTACACGAATAAAAGTTTTTATATTACAAAACCATGACCATGTTTTAGGGACCAAAACATCTGAATCAAAACATGTATAAATAATGGAACTATAAAGAACTAGAATGGTAATTTTTAAGAGGTATGAGCTATAAATGAGTAAATAGAAATTATAAGTGAATCATATATGGTAATATAACTATTAATATGGTTCCAATATGAATGTTTCATAAATAAAATTTTTTATACTTGATGATAAGAGAGTTTATAAATAATGTTAAGACATGATATAAGGGACTAGTGTACCACTTTTTTCTATTAGACATATTCTATATTCATAAATTTTTTCATTTGATTAGTTTATATAATTACAATAATTTTAAATTATGAAAATTATTTTTAAAATTATGGGTTATTAAAATCCTTATAAGTTTCTATCGTTCATGAGGTCCTGATTCTGAGATTACTAAAATAGTAGGGGTTCTTCGTCTTAATATTCTTTTATGGAGACATGTTTAATTTTATTAACCTATATTTTTATATATATTGTATATAATATCCATTTTATATTTATTTATCATGAATATATTTCTATTCATGGTATTTATTGTTTCAGTGGAAATTATTTATTTTATGGGGGTTATTATAAAAAATTTACCAGAGGTAAGGGTTTGTGTTCCAATTTCATTAATTTTTGGGATTATATATATTAAATTTCCAATGAGGGGAGTTTTTTGACATATATCAATTGAAGACCTTATAATTTATTCTACAATTGTTATTTATAGGTTTTTATATATAATTTTCTATTTTCATATTATTGGTACTCAAAAAATCATGAAAATGTTTTTATGGAAATCCATCTTAATTTATTTTTTCAGCCAGGATAATTTTTCACCCTCAACCTTGTTATCCAAAATGTTTTTTAATGAATGTTAATTTATATAATCAAATGATTTATTATGTTTATCTTCAACTATATTTGGAATAATTTTCAATGTTTTAAAATATACTTCTTACAATGTTTTACGAACATGTTATATATGACTTTTTACAAATAGTGTAAAAATTATATTTGTTTTAACATTTAATACGTGAATAGACTTTATTTCTAAAATGATCAGAATTAGATCAGAATTTTACATAGTTATTTATTATGAATCTTTTTCTCATTATTCCATAATTTTATTGTTTTTTTAGATACCAAAGGAAAATAATAATTTCCCAGTTTTTAAATAAATATTTAAAACACCATTAAAAGTATTTTCCATCTATATAAGAGTATTTAAACATTCCTTTTGATCCACTATGAAAATGGTCTAGTGATACCATTCATGTTATTTATTTACATATAATATTATGATTATGTTTCATAAAATTCATTTCTTTCAACAGTTTAATTAGGATATCAATAAATAATTAACTATCTATGATACCATCCACTTCCTTTTATGACATGGATAATGGTTATTTAGTGAAAAAATAATTATTTAACCTATATATTTTTCATAAGATGTGGTTTAATGATGATAGTATTTATGATCTCATGGAAAACTATTATATGGTTTTCATTATGTGATAGATGTTATTTGAATTATATAGACCTCTAATGCATTTTCTATAGGTCTATATTTAATATAATGGTATAAATTGGAATGTTGAGTGGAACTGAGGCCAGTGAAGCATGTTTTACAGTATGATAGTCCTAGAATTGAGAAATGTCTAAGGGAATGATCTGAATGGGGAGTCAACCCAATCCAATATGGGACACATTAAAATTTGATAGTATTGGAAGTGGGAATTGACTAGGTATATTATTCACTATAATTATGTGTATTACCTAAATTAATGTGTTATTGTGATTAAATTATCTCATGGATCTTGATTGATTATAAAAAATTATGCACTCTTAAGACTCAAACCCCTTGTTGTGAAAATGTTTTCTAACCTAAATCATGATTTATGATTGATAAATGATTTGGTATGAGTTTATTAAGTTACGATCATGCTATCATATAATTAATCTTATCATACACTTACATATAACCATCAATTGGTTCTCCCTTGTTTACCCTTATAGAGTATCTATGATCAACCTTTATAATCATTCTATTTATAATGGATATGTAGAATGTAATTATGTCATAACAAGAAAAAAATATTTTAGCAGTAGTTCTGAAAACTTCCAATAAATGTTTTTTAAAATAATTTTTTTTATGTCTTAAATTTTCTTTTTAAAATAAATTATATTTTTTTAGCGGTGGTTTTTTAAAAAAACTGATGTGAAATAGAGGCAGTTTTCTCAAAACTGCAACAAAATTAAAGGAAAACATAAAAAAAATTCTTTATTTATTAAATTTGAATTTTTTTGTTTTCTATTTAAAATAAAATATATTATATTATTTATAATTTTAATTATTTATGATGTTTCAATTAATAATATTTATAATTATTAGTTAATATCATTTTTAAACAAAAAACAAATCTTTAATAAGTTGAAAACAGAGATTTTCATCAAATAACCATATCCTATGATCTGAGAGTCTATTTTAGCTCCTCAACCTATTAAATTGAAGCTTTTCAAATGAGATAAAACCATGTGATATTAAAATCATCCAATATTCAAAGGAAAAAATATATTCAAATTTCAAAATTTGAAAATTGAACTCGAATTTAAAATGACCTTACCTTTTAATACGGATGTCTATTAGGGATCTGCCATATATCAAATCGAAGCCTATGAAGAGAAATATGACATTTAGGTCTGGGAAAAATCATCGAGTATTGTACCCTATTTAATTCCTCTAGAAAGGCCCAGAGGGCCTCCAAAACAAAATGTTTAGTTGTGGAATCCAATTTCATAAAATTCAAACTGTTATAACATTCAATCCATGAGATTGTTTGGAATTTACCACATATCATATCGAATCTCATTTCATAATCTTTGATTCGACTAGTTAAGATACTAAAAAGGAGTCTCAGATCAGATTTTATGGTTATTTCAATCTTAAGGATTTGTAGAAGTTCTTAATGTTTTATGATTTATGTAAATATTTATTTATATTTTTATTTAATATTAATTAATTAATTAATTAATTAATATTCATTAATTAATTAATTATTGTTTATTTTTCTATTATTTATTATTTATTATTCATACATTATTTATTTTTTTATTTACTTATTTATCAATTTATTTTTTGATAAGTTTATTTATTTATTGATATGTTTATTTATTTTTGTATTTAATATTTAATATTTATTTATTTATGTAGTTATTATTTAGTTATTATGTATAAATTTAATATTAATTACTTCTAATTTATTAATTAGTTATTAATTAATTATTTAATTATTAGTTTATTATTCATTTATTATTAAATTATTATTAATTTATACATTATTCATTATTCATTATTTAATTATCAATTATTAATTATTTAGTAATTAAATATTAAATATTAAATATGATTGATTATTTATTAATTATGAATTCTTAATTATTATTTATCAATTATCAATTATTTATTATTATTAATTTATCAATTTATAAATTTATTTATCTATTTTTTATTATATATTTGTTATTATTTATTATTTGTTATTGATTAATTATTAATTATTAATTATTATTTTCTAATTTACAAAATATTATATTATTTTAGTTTATTTGCCATTTATTATTTATTTATTTATTATTTAATGATTTAATAAACATTAAATATTTATTTATTATTTATTATTAATATATTAATAATTTATTAATAATATAATAATCCCTTATTAATTTTTAACTATTAAATATTAAATAATAAAAATTAATTCTAAATTATCTATTCTTAATTATTATTTATTATGAAATATTAAATATTATTTATTAAATATTATTTATTATTTATTTATCCATTAGGAATTATTAATTAATTAATTAATTAACAATTATTTATTAATTTAATATTATATTTATTAATTATTTATCATATATTAAATTATTTTTTAATTAATATAAAATTTATACATTAAATATATATTATATATTATATTTTATATATTATATATTATATATTATATATTATATATTATTTATTATCTATTATATATAATATATTATATATTATATGTTATATATTATGTAAAATATATTGTATATTACATATTTTATATTATGTATTATGTATTATATACTATATATTATATATTAGCTATTATCTATTATATATTATGTATTATATATTACGTATTATATAATATATATTATGTATTATGTATTATGTATTATGTATTATATTCTATATATTAACTGAAAGCTGACATTTTTATTGATTTTGAAATAAAACCCAGGATACAAGAGAAATCACAGAGATTAAAAAATGTGCATTCCCAGAGCATCATTAATAAAAAACATAACCTACACACTATAAAGGCATCATATGCTAATGAAATAAGATATACATTGATTTTGTGATGTCATGGAAGCCAAGAAATCTTCCACCCGGTTTCCCTCCCACCTTGTGTGGGTGATCACAATGTGATTACCCAAATTCTATTTTCACTTTCAGATTAAGTATTAACTATTCCAATGAACCTGACCTGTACTTTCTAGTGCATCGAAGAGAATTAATGAATCTATTTCCACTACCTTAAGCATGATGTCTTGATGCCCGCACATCTCCAAACGCATGAGCATAGCATGCAGTTTAGCCTGTAAAACATCACCCATGTCATAGAATGTGGAGAACGCAGCTACTACAGAACCTTCCCGACTCCTAATGACTCCTCCACCTTGAATATCCACCAATAAGTGATCCAACCATGTTTAGATTAAGTTTGAGGTGAGGAGGGTGCCAATAGATCCAATGATGGCGACCAGACATCCTGATCTGATTGGAATGAAAACAACTCAGAACGATTGCTTTATCTGACGGTGCACCATTGAAGTCGACACACGACTGGACCAGATCCTGAAATGAGTTCTTTATTTTAAAAATAATGTTGGCATGTGATCCTCGTATTCCTTTATATCATGCTTCATTCTTAACTTTCTAGATAGTGCAGCATCCAACAAATAAGATAACATCCCTCACATTCTTCTTATGACCATTATCGTCAGCTCCATGAAACATGCACTAAAAAAGGAATCCAACATCCATCCCTAGCTATTCCACCCAATGAAAACACAAAAATCCTTCCAGATCCATCTAGTCCATTAGCTATAAAAAATAGATGCCCCAATATTTCTGGTTTGGGATCGCGACAACACCATCACTTGGAGGCAATGCTCATGCCGAAGCACTAAATGTTATCATCAGTTGGCAATACTTGGTTCCTCACCCACCATAATAATAAGTCAAATATCGAGGGAACCTCCTTACACAACATGGTCACTACCCTGTATCATCATAGGATTCATCCCTCCTCACACAAGAAAAGGAATTTAATGAAAACCCACCTAACTGGAAGCCTGTAAAAATGAGGTTATCATGTTTTTCATCAGTAACAATGTCATTGAAAGTAGTCTGTTGATTATGATCATGTATGGCCTGATTTCAACTGGGGTGGACGCTAGCCTCTCCAAATGAAATAGTTGATGTGGGGGATCTCGAGAACCAAAACCTACCAGTCCCCCAATAATGAAGCAAGATGTTGATATCACCACTTCCCAACATCTTCCTAGAGTGTTGATGCAATAACTCCGTGTATAGGTGAATCGGGTTATAATTTTTTTAGGGCCATGCCCTTTGCTCATTCACATTCAATCCATACTTATCATGCATTGTCCTACCCAATGTTTTCCATCCTTCCATAGCCGCCCATGCTAGTTTAGCATGGAGCCCTTTCATGGTCAATGATACAATCCTCAAATTAACGCCCCCTTCAGAGAGAGGTCTTGCAAGAGGCTTTCCCGACTCCCATTGATGTCTGCCTTCCATCTTCCCATCCCATAAGAAGGACACCATAATCATATCCATGTTTGTGATAACACAGTTGGGGAACTTTAAGGTTGAAATTATGTGCATAGTAATGGAAACAAGAACACTATTTACAAGGATAATGCAACCACCAAACGATAAGAATCAATTCGTCCAAGTGATGATGCACCCTGTGATCTTGGAATCCAAGTTATCAAAATGATGGATTCTAAGTGATAAATGACTCACTGGTTCCCCAAGATACTACATAGTAAATAATCCCCTGTTCTTATTTAATCTATCATCAAAGATCCTGAACCTACTCTCAGAGATATTCTTTGTTGTATAATATAAAATTTTCTCCATGTGCACCACCTACCCACTCAACATGAAATAATATCATAGAAGCCCATTCAACCCCTGAACTAATCTCTTACTACTATTGAGAAACAATATTGTGTCATCTGCGGACATCAAATATGAGATACCCCTTTGTGCATGCTTATACTGTTAGGGCAGATCATTCCCCATGAGAAGACCCCAGTTGATATAGTAGCAAAAAGCACATTAAGAGAGGATGAAGAGAGTGGGGTAGAGAGGATATCTTTTCCTAAGACCTCTGCAGGATTGGAAGGACCCTAACTGCTTACCCATAAATGAGGTTGATATCCAGGAAGAACTAAAGCAACATAAAAGTAGATTGGTAGTTTATTTGGAGAACCCCATCCAAAAAAGAACCCTTAATATGAAACTCCATTCCAATCCATCACATACCATGAATATATATTATATATTATATATTACATATTATTTAGTATTTGGTATTTATCATTTAGTATTTAAAAGTTACTATTCTCTATTAACTATTAATTATTAACTATTTTTTATTTACAATTTATTACCATATTATTTTTTATTATTCATTTAAATTATATTAATGAATTAGTATTTTATAAATTATAATGATTAAATACTAATAATTAATTATAAATAATTCATTATTAATTATCAATTATTGATTAATCAATATTGATTAATAATTATTTAGTGTCTACCTATTTATTATGTATTTTTTTTCCATTTAATATATATATTTATAAGTTTATTAAATTCGATATATTGATCACATAAAGAGCATGCTGGAGTGGTAAACCTTTTGGAGAATAAACAAGAGGGTAGGCACTAAAATGTCACCCAACGCAGAATTTATATATATGGCATGAGCATGTGCATTAACATCGTCTTGTGCATAGATATGGGCATAATCATGGTAATAATAAATACGTAATAAATATATAAGTAAATAAATAAATGTAAAAATTAATTATGAAAACAAAAATAAATAATTAATGGAAATTAATAAATAATAAATAAATAATAAATTGTAACTGTGTAATGAATAAATTAATAATTAATAATTAATAAATAATAAATAATAAATAATAAATAATAAAATATTATAAAAAATAAATTGTTAATAGTAAATAATAAATAATAAACAAAATTAATTATTTATTAAAATAAAAAATTAAAAAATTAAAACAATTAAAAAAATTCAAAAAAAAATTAAAAAAAACATATACTGACGGTTTAAACCACCAAAAAACAAAAAAAACGGCCCCCAAATCAATTTTATACGGTTTTAAAAAATGTCATTAATTGATTGCCGACACAAGATTTAACAGCGGTTTAAACTGCCACTAAAAGAAAATTTGGGCATAGTGTGTATGATATTTATATAAGGGTATTATGTTTGAATAATTTTTTGGGTGATGATGAAGTCTAGTTATAAATCATGAAAATAAGCATAAAATGGAAAAAACACATTAGTTAAGAAAGGCATGGATTTTTTTTATGAAAAATAGTTTTCTTAATTATATAAAACACGAAACATAAAATTAAATAGTAATGTATTTTACATTTTGTTGGCATATGATATTGTAATAATATATGGTTGGAATTTGGTCGTCCTAATTGGTATAAAGCTAGAATATACTATGTTTCCCTTTATCATTGGATTTGGATTTACATGTGTTGGGTTTCTTTAGTTGGTATTAGAGAATGGTATAGATATCATTAGAGGGTAGGATGTTTTCAAATGAAGATAATTAAAAAATAATTTTATCATTGTGTGTTAATAAATTTAAGGATGGTAAAAATATTAAGGCATAAATAACCTTTTGATGTTATAATTCTTAAAATTTCCAAGTTGTTAATGACATTTTATGAAATATAATAGATTATTAATGTATATATATCCCTCAGGTTTAACATATGATTTATTGTGAAGTTATTTGGGAAGAATGTTATTGGGGTTATAATTCAAAAGGAACACATAACCATTATGGTTAATACGATATTTGATGAAGAGGAAAATATCATTAATTAAAATGATTGATTTATCATAATTTGAAAATATTATATTTAATAAATGAAAAATTCAAAATTAAGTAATGACTAAGTGATTAATTTTAATTTGAGTAATTATAGTATATGAAAACTTTAAATTATAATGTTTAATAGAATATTATTTTATAGATGTAAATTTTTTTGAGGAACAAATACATAGTTTACTTGTGGAAGAATATGTATTTATGTTGTAGTTTTATGGTGATTCAAGTGAATTTTAGAAATTATTATTATATTTTGGATAATATATGGTTCTGTAATATTTGGTATTTTACTTTATGTGTGGTTATTTTTTATAGGATAAATGATATATTGATAATTGAAAAATATTTGACCAAATGATTAGGATTTTTTTTATTTTTAATTCAGTTAAATATATTTTGGAATATTTTTGTGGTTAATTAGTTTTGGAACAATTAAATATAAAGAATGGTTAATATTTGATTTTTATTTAGATATTAATGAAATATTTATTCATATTGGATATTGTCTTTACATTTGAAATACATTTTTTTGGTTAATATATAGAAACAAGATTAATAATTTGTCATCCTTTTTATGGATCTTGGGATCCATTAAAAGAAAATTTTAATGCTTCAGGCATAAATAATTCATCATTAGTATTTATCTCATGACATGAAAAATAAGTTGAAAACATATCAAAACGTTACCGAAGTTTGGAATAATGGGAAAAACAAAGTAATGATATTCTAAAAAATTCTCTATATCGATTGCATAACGATTAACCAAACTCATGAATGGGTAAGATAACACTATCTAATCCATTATATAAAATATATATGAACTATGAAGTTATTATATATGTAAAAAATTCAAAAGTGTGACTCTTATAATGGTAAGTCCATGGTTTAGGAAATATATAATAAATACATAATTTTTTAATCATAATATTGAAATTCAATTACTTTAAAAATTAAATTTAATTAATGATTATTAAATGTTTTTTATTTTACACATAGGTATATTTAACATCAACTCTTTATATTTGATTCTTATTATATTAAGCCATTATTATTGAGCATGAGATAAAATTGTGGGGAAATAATTTTTTGAAGGGATAGAATTTAACAACCTCATATTTTGATTTTATTATTTTAGATTACTACCATGTTCGATAGAGTATACCACATGAAATATCGAGCTTAATTAAACGAAGATATATTTCTGAAATATTATTATTTAGAAGTTCTTATTTTAACAATGTTTTTGGATTTGATGGAGTGAATAATTTAATTCACATTATAAAATATACATTGAAATATCTTCATCATATGAATTTACTTATTAGATAATTGTAAATAAATAATAATGTTGGGATATTCAAATTAAATCACGTATGTTATGGCGTAGTTAATTTTTAAAAGGTCTATTTTTATAAAAGTTTTATTTCATTATATTTTGTATTTTTCACTGAAAATATATATTTTTGAACTTTATAATTTTATTTTTTCAAAGGATCCTAAATTTGGGACTCAGCATAACAAAATTATGTTAGTGAGAATTTTTTCTATTTAACAAAAATATTTTTTTGCATAATTAGTAAAAAATATAAATTTTACAAATATATTCACATTTATGAAATTCTAATAATAATAGAATAAAGTCCATGTTCTTGAAAAATTTCTTTTATAAATAATATATATTTAATAAACCACATAATTAATTTAAAACTATATTATTGAACTTATAAATATGTGTATTCCATTTTTGAAATCAAAGTGATGTTTTTATTCAAATAATTTGTATTTTCATTACTTCTAATTTAATCATGTTTTTTCAAAGTTTCCTTTCAAACATGGGTATATAAAATATAAATAAGTCTTTTTTTACTTATATTTATTTAATTAAATCAATGCTAATAAATGGTGTACATGATTTTGGAAGAAAATAAAGATTATGCTTAAAACAATAACTTTTTTTAAATCAAATTTTCATTGTGTTTTGTGAACATATATTAAAAGTAATTTTTACCAATTTAATAAGTTTAATAAAATCAAACTAATCTCATATTTTTAATTTTAATTTACCAATTTATAAATTAGTTTCATTTTATTTTATTTTTCATCAATATGAGTACTAATAATCGTAAACAATATCCCCATGGTAAAGGGTAAAAGGTGTTAATTGGGATTAAAACTGTGGAATGAGTTCCTAAAATATCTCCCAAATGTTCCTTTATTTTATTTTATGATTTTATTTCCAGGAAAAATATATTTTCTTCTAAAATATGGAAATATTGTTCTATTTGTCTTTAATAATAACATTTATCTTATTATGTTCAAAAAAGTAATACAAAATTCCAATCACTTTATTCTAATATCTATAATATGTTTTAATAAGAATAAAAGCTGTTATGAATGGATATAAATAAATATTTAAACTATTAATATCTTATTTTTTCATTTAAATTTATTTTTAATTAGTTTGGTACAAATTTACTTAGCTAAAACGTTTACGCATGGCTGAGGCAGTGCTTATCCACGTGACTATAAAATGAAAGTTAATAGTTTTAAAAATGTAAAATTAATGTGTATTTTATATTTTAAATTATAAAATTATATTATGTATAAAAATTAATTTTAATTAATGTTTTAAATATTCATATTTTAAATCCAGGGTAATCATGATATTTTTAAATTCAGATTATATGAATTGTCCTAAATGGAATTTAATGATATTTTATGGTAATTTATATTAAATAAAATTATTAACCATAAAAATAAAATAATTTGTAAAATTTAATTTATATTGTTTATAAAATAACCCATTTTCTACTTTTTATCCAACTTTACTATTAGAATGACTTTATTGATCCTTAAATACAAATTACCTAGTTGACACGGTTAGTGTTAAATTAGTAATCATGGGATAAAATAATGTGATAATGGTAGAAATAACCTAATCAAAATTAATAAATACAAATTTATGAATTTATATAGACTATCTATAATTTATAATTCAATATTTAGATAATTTGGATCCACATGTCGACAAATGTTTCCATATATTATCTTATAGCTTAGAATAATTACAATTGTGTCACTCCCCTCACTTATAAAAGGGAACCACATATTCTATATTACCCACACCATATTGATCCACTAAAATCCCTGAAAACAATACCAAATATCATTTATTCTCCTCTATAAATTTTTTTAGATGTGATGGAATTTCTAAATGATCAACCCAAGAGACCATAATAAGTGATCAAAATCTGGTTTCCCAAAGAAGAGTTAATCATGTTTATCGAATCTTTTTTGGTTCATTTCATCTTCTACCTCCTAAAAATCTTCTTTAACCATATTAAAATTACAAATTCATAAAATATATATAACTGAATTATCATTATTTTAATATGATAACAATTTATCTATTTATAGTTCATCCTAATAGAAAATGAATATGTTGTTGTACGTACATAAGAACCACCATCTTCTAGACCGATATATTTTAATATTCATGAATACTTATCATGGTTGGTTATATAGATATATTTATGGATTACATATAATCTTTATTTAATTACTACGATTCTATAAATAAAAATATTTTCTTCCTTATGACCTTCCCATTTTTGGAAAGATGATAATGTCGCTCGTGCGTACGTAGAGATTACAACCTCCACGAAGCGTTATGATTCATTTTCCCTCTCCTACTATCATGGAAAGTAATAAGTAAATATTTTATGAATATATATTAAATTTATGATATTATTGTTGTTATTATTTAAATATATATTATTATTTACCTTTTTTTCATTCCGTTTTTTGTAAAATGGAATCATCATTCTTGCATGAATACAAACTAATTTATCCACAAAGTGATGTAATTAATTTATCATTAACACATTATATGAATGGTCAAAATGTGTATATAATGAATAATTATTATAATATTTACATTAATAATATTCTTTATATGATAAAACCATCAATAATGTTCATGAAATAGAATTTCTAAACTGAAACATGTATGAAAAAGAGGGAAATGAATACCTAGAATAACAATTTTAAGATGGAATTATTAATAAGGGGGTAATTAGAAATTACAAGTGATTTATATCAGGTTATATATTTATGAATATTTTTCATGGTGATAATGTATAATAAAACTAATATTAATACTAATGAGTTTAATATAATGTAAAAATAAATTTAGGACCTATAGTATGGGTTTCTCGTATCACATTTATTTTTGTGAGACATATGTACTATTCCCCAAATTTTTCTTTTTTTGGTGTATTTACATCTGATGAATTTATTTTGTGATTAAATTCCTAAAACATATTTGTATTTATAAATATTTATAATTTTATCTCATTAGTGAGGTTTTTATTTAATGATTACAAAAATTTTAAGGGTTCATTGTCGCAATATAGTTTAATTGAATCAAATTTTGTGTTATACACCTATTTGTGTTTATTTTCTATATAAAAGGCATATATTATTTTTTCTATCATGAATTTATTTTAATAAGTGATAATTACATTTTTTTAGGTTATTTCATTCAAATGGATTATGATCTAAATGTTTCCAAACTGGTAACAGTTTTTGTTATAATCTCATTTCTTTTGAGGACTCTCTCTGTTGAATTTATAATAATATAAATTATATGATACATATCATTTATAACCTAAATATTTTATTACCTGATATTTATTATTACACTCTTTAGGTATAGTTTCTACTTTCACTCATTATGGTACTAATAATTATAGATAAGTGTTTTTAAGAAATCTGACATAGTCTCTACTTTTAACCATGAATATTTATCTTCCATTCACATGTTAATTAATTTTTTTTAATTAACGTATTAATTTGTTATTTAAAGTCATATTCGAAAATATATGACTTTATTTTCAATTTTTTTTCAAAACAAGGTATTTAGTACTTGTTATAGAAATTATAAAAAGTAATATATTTTTTCACATTTTTCGAACGAATAGATATTCCTCCTATCATGACCATTAATTTAATTTAAATTTATTTCAAAATTTTATATATTTATTTTCAATGAAAATACTTTTATAAATATTTTACAAATATTTAATTTTTTAAATATACTGAAGGAAAAGAATTTTTTCGCTTATTTTCATGAAATTTTCAAAATAAAACCGAACGTTATTTTTTTAGTCTTACTGAGCATCCACTAATGTTTCTTATGATTCAATAGGGATATTTTCTAATGATACTAGCCATGTTATTTTTTTGATAGATTATTAGGATAATATTTAAATAAATATTAAGGAATGATTATTATTTCTAATGACTAATTTTATTCTAATGAAATAATCAATGTTTTTATAATACCATATACATTGGTTCAAAAAATGGGTTATTATTATATGATGATGAAATAATTATTAAGCTGGTTTCATTGTCATGCTTTTTGGGATAATGATTAATGTTTTTATGATATTTATGGAAAATATATGAATGGTTTTAATAAATTTATTGGTGATCCTAGAATTATATAATTCTCCAATGCATTGGGTAAAGATTGATATCTAAAAATATGATACGAAATGGATGGGTGAGTGAGCCTAGTCTAATAAGGGACTTTACACATGATGATAGTCCTGAAAGTGAGCCTTGATTAAGGGAATGAATAGAATGGGGAGTGAAGTCAAAAAATTATGGAAGTATATGCATAATTATAGTCTTATTAGTAATCATTTACTAAGGAAATTATTTTCTATTATTATGTGTGTTCCACAAACTAATGTCTTATGATTATGGTTTTTCTCATGGTTCATGATTTTTTACTAATGATTAGAAAAAATAATGAATCAGGTATCTTATTATGACACAATTTTATGCCATGAATCATGATTTATGATCGATGAGTGAATGGGTATGAATTTATGAATTTATGATTATTATATAGCATCTCTAATCTTATCTTATGCCTTCATATGATCATAAATTGATATCTTCCATGCTTACTCTTATTGAGCATATGAGATAACCCTTTCTTATGTTTCTGTTTCCCCAGGTCATCAAGATTAATATTATGAAAAATATTTTTAAAAGGGTATAAGGTGTGGAGAAGTTTACAATGGATGTAGATGTTTTTTATGGAATAAGAAAATCTAGGTATAGTTGTGAAGTACCCGTTTGATGAGAAAGAAATGGGTTTTCACATAAAAAGTTTTTATTAATTCTCAGAAACTCTAAACATAAAAGTTATTGGGTATGTAAGGGAATCAATATAGGATTTAGAAACAAAAATTACAGATTCTTAAAATATGTTCAATTCAGTTAGTATTAATGCTAATATATATGGATTATGTTTTTAACACTAGATTTGGTATATGTTTCTTGAGTTGTCCATTATCATAATGGCATACATTGTAATATCATATTTTCCAAATAATAAAATATTTCATTAATCATGTGGAGCTATTTTATCACAATGATTGTAACAAATTATTACCTTGGTATAAATAAAATTTGGAAATAAGGGATCTTCATGATCTATAATAGAGATAACAAAAAATAAATATGTTGACATAATATTTCCATAAAGAGTTTCATGTGTAAACACCTTCCTTAGTGTATTTGGGGTTATTCAACTTGTAATATATAAATGACTGTGTAGATCTAGAATAATATACATAATTATCTAACATTGATATTGTGATAAAGTTTCCTTATATAACATAATTTGGGACCTCACCTTAATTTTTTTATTACAAAATCCATGACTTACTCTTTTGGCCTCTTTTAGGGTTGATTCCCTTAATACTCAAGGCACTGATTGGTATAGTATCCCATATCCTTGCAATTAAAGCATTGAAAATTGGAGAATACTCATTTCAATTTCATTTATGAGTTTGTTTTACATTATCCCCACACTTAAATATAAATTTCATTTCATTCACAAAAAGTTCATGGTGTTTAATTTATATTTAATATTTCACAATTCCATTCTTCTTATGTTCCAAATTGATTTCACCATAGTGCTCATAATCCCTCTTCTTCTCTTTATTTCGATTAATGGTAGAATACTTATAAAATTTCTTATTAGTATTGATGACTTTTTTTACTACCTCCCCATATGATGAAAATTAATTAGAGACTTATAGCGATTGAATAAATTTATTAATCACCTCAAATAGGTAGTAAATAATAATTTAGTTATTATGTATATAGTCTACAACATGTGTTTATAAACTTTCAAATTTATACATATACTCAAAAATTACTTGATATTCATTTTTTTAATTTCTTGAATATTTCTCCCATTCCAGTTCTTTTCCCCACAAGGTATGTACAAATTAATGAATTCTATCTTTAAATGCATCTATTTAATGTTCCATGTATCATATTCCATATTTTATTTTTTAATCAAAGAACAACATTTCTCATCATCTCTTTTTGGATGATATAAATCCTTGGTAACATTATATAATTCACTATATTCTAATGCAGGGTATTACTTATCTAGGAACTTTATCATTTGTTCCATTCTTAATGGATCACTTGTTTCATTTAAAGATAAATGTTTATTCCTCTTGAAGTTCTCAACAATTATTACACCCAACTATTGAATAATTAGTTTTTCCTCACAGGAAGGTTATTTGTCTTGACTCGATTAAACTACATTATTATAGTAACAATCTACTATGCTCCAAAAATAGACACATTGAATTTATCTTGAGGTAAATCCCTATATTAACTATGGGTGTTGACAATGACTTCATTCTTTATATTTTGTGATATTTGTAAATAATAGACTACACTAAATTAGTCCACGGAAAAATATATGAATTAAAAACCATATTATATAGTTTCTATGCATTTATTATAAATACATGTCATTTAATCTATAAATATATTCACTACACCCTAATGTATTTTCATAGAGTTATGTTCCAAAACAATTTTATTAAAATCTATTTTCCTAATATTTCTACAAAAAAAATTCAATAAAAATTTTAAGACCCTAACTTGATTAAATCAAAGACAATGGTTATTTTATCAAATTAGTAAATAATAAATAGATTTTTATAAAATAGATGAAATAGTTAACAATCTTACCAAACCAAATACATAAAGTTAAAATGTCATCATATTTAAAACATAATTTCTATCATATTAAAACATGAAAATTTATTATTTCTCCATGAAAATAGATTAGTCCAACATAAAAAATTTATTGTTTCTGGAAAAAATAGATATAATATAAAATGGTGAGCTTAGATACTCAAAAATGAGTACCATACATTAAAAATTATCATACATAATTCTGGAATAAATAACATTATAATATTAAATAAATTTTATAACATATGAAACAATGAACATATCATATCTATGGATTAAAAAATAATAAATTATTTCTTGGAAAATAATAACTGATCTTATAAGAATAAAATTAATAACATTGAACATCATAAACATTATGTTAAGGCCATGTTCCATGACATCATACATAAATGGTAAGGATTATAAAAAATACCCAAATAGTTTTTCCATGAAACCTACTGATTGTTTGCCAGGATGTATAATTTTTAGCCCCACTAACCACTAATTAAGTCCAATAAATTAATTATGTGAAGTCAATGAATAAAAAAATACATATAACTATAATCACTTTGGAACGTTATATATAATCAAAACTATGTAATAAATATTTATCTGTACAGAAATAAAGGATATATATAATATCAATATTTCCCTAAAGTATACATTAATTCAACTCTCTAGGTTAATATCCTACCAATAAACTAAGGAATATTAGGATATACATAATTTATTGTAAAGTTTTCTTATTAAAGGAATGATAATGAAATAATAGTTTAGGATACTTACATAGTTAAATAAAATTTGTACCAATTAGTATGGGATGATATATTCAAATCATTTATGATGGATTGTATGGAGCTTATGGTTTGTCCAAATAATATCCCCTGGGGGTATCAACATAGGTGTGAAGTTAGGATAAAAATTTAATATATATGTTATGTTAATGATAATGGTGATCCAAAATTTTTTAGGGTTATTAACCTAATGTGAATCTTAACTAGTGCCTACATCCAATTATAATATCTAGGAAATGATTTCATTTCAAAAAACCACATTATTTTACTTTTATTGAATTAAGTATGATTTATTAAATCATGCTATAAGTGCAGAATAATGGGTGTTAATGGTGATATACCGTTGATAATATGATAATGAATTCATAAAAGTGAATTAAAGATTTTTTCATATTGAAATGAAAATGAATTGGAAATGATTACCCAAATAAAGGACAAGATGTGATTAGAGAACATTATATCACCAAATTAATATCATAATAAAATGCAATATTGAGATGGAATATATAATATCTCATTAATAATATATCAATTTTATGATAATAAAATTGTATTATAAGAAAAATAGTATATGAAAAATAATTTTGCGTGACCTTATAATAAATGTATTTCAATTAAAAGGAATGGGGTTGATTGAAAAAGTCATAACCTTAAACATAGATGTGTGTAACTTATTTAGTGAAACATGATCATATATTAACTTATTTGAGAGACTCTTGAGAGATGAAACAAGATAAAAAACATGCTCAGTGATTTCATAATGAAGAGAAGTTAGAGGATGAGTGGTTGCTTATAGAAAATGTGGGATATTTGTTTAATAATTTGTAAGAATGATACATAGACAGTACACTAGAAAAACAAAAAACCATTGAACCTCCCATTTTATATCCCCTAGAATTTGAAATGAAATGTTTTTTTATTTTAATGATTATGAATTAAATCCCCAATAAAATGAATTAATTTTTATTTGAATAAGATTCTTATTCATTATCATAATTTTCTAGAAATTTAGAAAATATATTTTAGGTTTTGGAAGATTCCTTGTTGGATTTAAAAATTAAATTTTAGTATATTTAAATTTGTTATTTTAATTAATAAGACTATTTTTGGTTATGAATTACTTTAAATTATTTATTAAATCATATTATATTAATTATGATGTCTTCAAAATTACATATATATTTATACCAAAAACAATCTTTATCGAAAAACATGAATATATTAGAAAATTATGAAGAACTAATTATTGGATAAATTAGATACGATAATTCAAATCATAAATTCATTTTCACGAAATTACTTTTATTTCTATGTGAAATTTATTTTTTATTTAAAAATCCATTTTCATTTCAAAATCACACATTTGGAGCCTAAAATTCCAAAAAATTCCTTCTGATAAATATGAATTTATATTTTGAAATATGTCTGTATAATATCAATTATTAATTAAGGTTTTATTAATAATTGTTAACTAATTATTTTGATTTATTTTATTTAAAAAATGAATAATGAAAAATTAAATTACAATAGATTATTTTTAGGTCATACATTCCCCTCCCATAAAAAATTTCATCCTTGAAATTTGTGATGTACATCAACCTTGGAAATCATGTTACTTATTCCAATTTTTAGTCCCTCAAAATAACAGTCACTATTCAAGGAGTCCTATTATATAAAAAATTATCTCTATTATCAAGAATCTGGTCTAGACATTCATTATATGATCAGTCGAGCTTGAGATGTATTTCCTTAGTATTCAAAAAATGTGTAGGGTTCGACATGTATTTTCTAAACATAAAACACAAAAGGAACCAATTACATTAGAAACATTGGTTGAAAAGCTATATGATAGGACATAATTCATATTCTCTAAAATATATCAAAATTACCAATGTACCTTGAACTTAAGATGTATTTATTATAGAATCTTATTACCCCCTCTATGGTGATATTTTCAAGAATACATGATCTCTTATATAGAATTCACAATCTCTTATCTAGTTATTAACATATATTTGAATCAAAAAATGGAATCTATTGTTGTATTAAAATTCCACCATAGGTATATATTAGTACCATGTTCATTATAATTAAAGCTATCTTGATCTCAATAGGCCCTCTATGATTTGGTTATCCCTTTGAAATTGTCCATCATTTTCATGATGATAGAAGATGCTCAATTGTGTCTCAAATTCTGAATTCTTTTGAAGCTATATCTATAATTTTTAAGGTTATAAAGAATCATGAAAATATTAAATTGATAAGGGTGAATTATTAAGTCACAACACATCATTCATATTGATCTATGTACAACATTCATGGAGAATATCGTCCCTCATGGCCCTCCTAACGACAATGGTTTTTCTCCCCACCTCCTTCCTTTTTACACTTCCTTCCATCCCTTTTATTCTTTCTTGTTCTTTCCTTCTGTACAGTTACCCTTTCTTTTCTTCTCTCGAGGTCTTGCTGCAAGGGGATTTCCCCTGATGATGGTTCGATCATCCTGGTGTCGACAGTTAGCTACAATATTCTACTCATCAGTTCATAGCGTCATTCCGAGTTCTCAATCACTCAACCCTACTCAGACCTCATGTTCGTCGGTGCCTCTCACAGTCATATCTAGAGCGGTGGAATCTATAAGGTTCTGGGATCTGTGGTTCAGTAACTTTGGGTGCTCCAGATGCGTCCTGGGTCAATATTGTTATCGATGCTAGTTACTTGTTTGACATATCTATTTATGGTGTCATTAATGTTTGTTTTTTGGTGGTGCTGGATGTTGGTGTTGAGAGTGATGATTAAGGTGAGTCGATTCAAGGAGGTTATGGTTTTGGTATTCAATTCTATTAGACGGCCCCCCTACTATTTCAATGGTTTTTATAATTATCAAACTACAATGATTTTCTTTCCAATGGCTGTTGATTTTTGGTGATGAGATGACGATGATGTGTTGTTTGTGATTCAGTGGACATGGATTGAGGTGGTGCATGGCCTGAGGTAATGACGATGTGTCCTATTTATAGAATTTGAAATTTTATTTTGATTTATGATGTTTCTGGTTGAATTTTTAAGCCTTCATGATGTTAATGTTTTTGGTTTTTGTAACGTGGTATCTAGTACTGTGAAGGTCCCACTGATCCATAATGTTGTTTATTCCGAAGAAATGGATTTACAGTGTATATTTGGAATGTCAATAGACAATCACACATACAACACAATTCTTTGTAGATTTCTTATATAAAATCCCTTCAAATTATTGCACATTAATACATGATTTATCCCCTAAAATCACACTTAATACAACTTAGATGATTGAGAGTTCTAGTGTCATTGGTGTTTACGAACATTTCATGACAACATAAAACATGAAAGACAACAACATATATATTGAAAACTTCATTGACATCACCATAACAATCCTTTGTGCATAACACTACTCAGATAACTTGAAAACATACATAATAAATGGTTTATCTATAAATCATAGTATTAGATTAAACATGTAATGACATGAGGATAATAATACCTGTTAGACAATCCATATCACTGATGAATAAAGGATCATACAAAATAAGGCATGATTTAGCATTAAAATCACAACATGGGAAGTGTGGAAACAACATAAAACACTAAATCATAAACATAAGTCAATGATAAACCACTAGTACATCATGTTGCAATAAATTCCCATAATGGAATTCGATAAAACCTCAACCCAACATGATGTACCATGATTCAAAACATTACCCAAATCTATTCACTACTGGAAAACTTCCCTATTCCCACGATTATGGAAAAAACCATGGGTATAAAGATTATTTCCGAGACTATACCAATAGATTTACAAAACATTGGGTATAGGTACCCTATAACCTTGGTTTTTGAAAATCCATGGGTATACCACCCCTATAACCATAGTTTTAGTAAACCATTGGTAAAAGATTTGGTTAATGACCTATTCCCGTGGTTCTAAAAAGAACCAAGGGGATAGGGCTGGATTAAAAACCAATATCCATGGTTTTCAAAAACCATGGGTATAACTTTCCTACCTGAGCGCAGGGAATAATGTTTCTACCATAACACTTTTTTTTGGTTGGAACACCTTTTACGACAATATTTGCTCTATATAACCATGTTTTATTAATTTATAAATATGTATATATATGTATGTGTATATACATATACACATAAGTTATGTTGTGGATGTGGTTAGGTCCAGAGTTTGTGATGAACTAGTCTAGGGATCCAAACCTAGAACTAGATATTTTTTAAAACCTATACAGATAGATTAAAACAGTATGTATAGGGTTTTTCAATTGTAGAAAATACCCATACCCATGGTTTTGGAACAATGGTTATAGAATTTTCCATCCATGGGTACAGATTAGATCAATACAAATGGCTTGATTTTCCATAGTTTTGAAAATCATGGGTTTATCTTTTAACAATGGTTTTGAGAAATTAGTATACGACAATTTTCAAGTAGTGATTAGAGCACTGTTAGGGAAAACCCTTCATAAACATTTCAACATCATGCTTAAGTGTTCCATATATATTATATAACATGGATTCATTCAACATCATGATTTTATCCCATGATAAAGAAATGTTGAAGACCTACATGCATGTCCCAAATCAATAAGAGTATGTGCATAAATGTCAATATCCTTGATAGAAACATTGGTATGTTATTCACTACACAATTATTTTGGCATGGTAAATCATGGTGCAATTTCCTTATCATAAAAACATTATATAGAAATTCATAAAATAGGTTATTGACAGAGAAATGGGTTTGTAATAAATTAGTCCTAAAATTAAAATTAAGATAGGAATGGAAAGACATTTTTCCAATATATTTAATTTTAAATAGAATACATATCAATGTAGTGAATCATGAAAAAATATGAGGAAGTAAAAGAAACCCATACAAAATTTCGGCATGGTAACGAGTCTACAAAAACGTTAGTAGGAGGGTTCAATGTGATTCAAAGATGATATTATAATTTATAAATCAAGTGTTATATAATTGTTATAGGTAATAATATATCCCAAAATAAGAAAATAGAAATTAAAAAGGCATAATAATGGTGAAGCTCTTGATTAAAAGAGGAGAAAGAAAACCACTTATGGAATTTTAGCATAGTAACAGTTGTATATGAATGATTATATGGGGGATTAATGATAGTTAAAGGAATATATATTCATTTATATATCAATTATACAGTAAGGGGATCATGGAACATCATATCCCAACATATGAAAATGTAATTTAAGGATCATAATATAAAATAAGTGCTTGAATGGAAATGAGAAGAGAGGAATCCCATACTTGGATGTGGGACTCCAAATGCATGGGATATTCATCATAGGAGAATGGAGACGCCTAGGGAGGAATATAGGGTGTATATAGTGGATTTTGGACACGATTAAATGAGTTTGAGTGATCAAAATTGGTATCTTAGGAGGGTTTATATAGGATAGGAGTGGGATTTCTTTATTATTTTGGTTTCTAATAATACATAATAAAATATTCAAAACCTAAAACCCTCACATGGTTTTACACATGGTTTTTGGGAAAAGGGATTGAAATATGTTATTTTATATGGACAAGGTATGTACATAATAAAAAATTTCCCTTACTTATGTAGAGGTGTGTCACACATTCAAAAAAAAAAAGATTTTAAAATCTTAAAATATATTACAAGTCTAGGATGGTTCACTAAGGATTTATAAAATAAATAAAATAAATATAGAATTACAGTATTTTAGAGAAAAAATATATATTTGGGTGAGGATATATTTTATATTATTTCATAAAACACCATTGGGCTATTACGATGTCATAAAACACACCATATATTTATATGTTATTTTATTTTTAACCAAAAACTAAACTATCGTAGAAAATTAGGAAACAATAACCATTGGATTATTTCAAAATCTTGATTCCCAAAAAATATTCATTTTATCTAAATAAATATTAAAATATGTGATTTTATACATATAAAACAAAAACAAATTTTTATTGAAAATGATATATTTTTTACGACGACTGTTTCCAAAACATAATAAAACATATATTTGACATCATAAAAAATATAGGTTCATTTATATTAAAAAAATTAATTCAATAATAATATTTTATTAAAATACGTTTTATTTCAAAAATCCATTAATTCATCAAAATATATTTCCCAAAATACTATTTAGGCTATAAAAATAATTTACAATGTCACAACAATAAGAATAAAATATATTCATTATTCAAAAATAATAATATAAATAATTGTATTTCTATGGTCTTGATACATATCACTTTATTACACCAAAATATTCCCTAATAGTAAAGTGCACGATGGTGTGGCTCTCTTGGAGCTGTTCGGTGAACATAGTGTGGGCCATGTTCTTGATGAGATTGAACTTATCTCAAAAGATGTTTCACTCATAGATATGTTTATGGATATCATTGTGAGCTTCGTATAGGGGAAAACCCAAAAATAATATATCCCTTCGAAGATCTAAAATATGGAAATCCTATGGTACCATCCTACTGGTTGAGGCCATCACATCCTTTTTCTATTCTAAAAGGATTTGTTAAATCCCTATATTTATATTAGTAATGTGATCAATATTAAATGACTATATTTTCAATGGTTAATATACATAATAGTCATTTAAAATTCAATTGGATGTAACAAAACAATTTCATGTGTTTTCTATAACCATATGACATTTAATTAAATCAATAGAAATAAAATTTTATTTATAAATTTTCATTTCATTACGTCCTTCCCCCCTTAAGAAATATCATCAACAAAATATGTTTTTCCCACAATAAAATAGATATTGGTAACTCTTCTTTATACCCTCTTCTAGTTCCCACATTTCTTATTCTAACTTGTGGTTTCTCCACAACACTTTGTAGATGGGAATTATCTTATTTTGTAGAACATTTTTCCTAGTATCTAATATCATCAATGGATTCTTCTCATAAGAAAGTTCATTCACCAATTGTTTCACCTATAGATTGTGTTCATGTGATGGGTATGGTATGTACATTATTAATAGGGATACATGGATTTCATCATATATATGAGATATGTTTGGTGGGAGTGCTAGTTGATGTCCCACTTAATTGATGTGATCAAGGCTCCAAAAATTGATGATTTACCTTGGAATATAAATTAACTTCTTCCCAAATATCATCACTATTTTCCATTTGAGATATTTAGAGGAGTGAAATGTATCCGAAATCAAACTCTAGGTCTCTTCGATGATTATCAACATAGATATTTTGTTGACTCTGAGAACCATGGATTTGATGCTAGATGGTCATAACCTTTTCAACTGTTTTAGGGGAAATTTTTTTTTCCCAAAATTCATCCCAACAATATGGTGTTTTACAACTCTTCAAATATGGATTCATAGGGGTCCATTTGGTGGCTTTAGTGGAAACTTTTGTAGAAATAGAACTCCACCAATGGAAGATGATGTTCCCATCCTTCTTTAATGTCCATTGAGAAAGCTCTCAACATGTCCCCATGTGTTTGGATTTTCCATTCAGATTGGACATCGATTTGAGTGTGAGAATCCATAATAATGTTTTGATATGTTTTTAGATCATGTTGATTAATTGTCCAAAACATAGAGGTAAAACTTAGATCTCGATCAAACACAATCGAAAGTGGTACTCCATGAATCCTTACCACCTCATTGATGTATATCTGTGATAGTTGACCAAATTATAAATCCACTGGAATCACATTTAAATGTGTAGTATTTGTAATATAATCCACAACATCCAAGATAGTTTTATTTACATTTGATGTCTTTGGAAGCCCGGTGAGAAATTCTTTGTTGATGTTTTACGATATACATATTTGTATGGTTAATGGTTGCATCATCCCCTTAGACTTCTTATTTTCATCCTTCTCTTTGTGACATACCATGAACATATGTTTATATTATGTTATCACAATCTTCAATTTATCCCACCAATAGTTATCTCGGATATCTCAATACATCTTTTTGTTTTCGGGGTGAATAGATAAATTCGATCAATTTTCATCATCCAAAATTTCTTTTTTTAACTCAGGATTTTATATAACACATTTATTTTCCCAAATTGCACAATTCCTTCTTCATTAACATATAATCCCAATGATTTCCATTTCCTTATAGTTTCCACGATCATCTGAATTACCACATCATCTTTTTTGTCATCCTTTAACCATTGCAAAAGAGACCATTGGAAAATCATTTGTGAATGGATTGACGATGTTCCTTTCTTTATTAATCCCTTATAATATTCTTCAAATCTAAGAAGATTATATCCTTCTGAATTATCATTGATAATATAATTGTTGGATAATTTATACGTAGATAGTATTCCACTTTCTTTTCATTCCCAGGATGGTATTGGATTGAGCACATATAGTCCATGATAAGCTCCAACCATCTTAATTTGCACATATTCCGATTTTTATGTGTGAACATATATTTACGACTTCATTAATCCATATAAATTTTAAAATTCTCCCCAAAGAGAAAATTTCACAACATTTTCAATATAAAGATCATAGATTTGAACTCTATATCATGTGTGGGATAGTTTTTCTCATTACTTTTAAATATCCTTGTGGTGTAGGCAACAAATTTTTTATTTTCCATCAACAAACATCCTAATTCCTTCTTGTAATCATCACTGATTATTATAAAGTTTTCCCCACTAGTGGGTTGTTCGAGCATATGTGTAGTGATAAACCTCCTTTTCAACTCCTTGAATCATTCTTCATATTCATCATTCCATGAACATTTGTCTCCCTTTCTAGTTATCTTGGTAAGAGGGATTGACCATTGTGAGAAATTTCTCACAAACTGGGGATAATATCCTGTTATCCCAAGGAATCTACAGTTATCTGTCATAGATGTTTTCCTTTACCATCACTCAATTTATTTTGTCTTTTAATTATCCAATGATATATTATTTCTTTTGATGATATTCCCCAATAATTAGACTTCCTTGAACCAGAACTCACACTTGTTGTACCATTCATAGAGCTTCTCCTTTCAAAAAGTCATTACCATGGTGCTTGTATGCTCCTCATGATCATCCTCTATTTTGGAATATATTATAATATCATCTATAAAGACTACCAAAAATTTTTCTAGGTAATCTCTAAAGAAACTATTCATCGAGTCCCTGAAAATTTTTAGAGAATTAGTGTGTTTTAAATGAATAACTCTGTAGTCATAGTGATTGTAGATTTTACTAAAATAAGTCTCAGGGATATCATCATTTTTCTACCATACATGGTAATATCCTAACCATAGATCCACTTTTGAGAAGTATTGTGCTCCACATAGCTGTTCATATATGTAATCAAATTGTTGAAAAGGATAAATTTTAATTATCATGAATTTATTTAGAACATTAAAATCATTGAAAAGTCACATTGACCCATCCTACGTCTTGGCGAAGATAATAAGTACACCCCAAGGTGAAGCACTTGGGTGTATGAAACTATTATCCAGATTAACCCATTGTTGTTCCTTTATCTCATTATGATACACAATATCCATTCTATATAGTTTCTTGGATATTTTTAATTCCCTATGTATAGTTTTGATTGAAAAATTAACCTCTCACCTAGGGGAAACACTAGACAATTCCTCGAGAAACACATCAGCGAATTCCCTCACAATAGGCATTTTTTTCAAGGAAAATTCATTTTTTAGACTCAATCAGTAGAGACCGATAGACATGTTTTTAGGGAAATAATATACATGCTTTATATTATTGTGCTAAATAGGAATCATCATCGTCCTTGCACTTGCATAAAATCAGGGGTCAATTATCAATTTGGAGAGTTATTTCCATCCCAAGGAAATTTATGTTTCTTCTATATAGGGAAAGCCAACCAATGTCTTGAATTAAATAAAATTACACAAAGGTAATTATGATAAGGTTTTTTGAGATGTTAATTCCAAAAATTGTGACATTTAAGGAGTAATATACAAAACATTCAGTAATTTCCCCATTTACCATCTTCACTGACATCTATTCTTCTGTGTTTTTTGGTGGTGTTTGATTAGTTATGGTAAACATTCTAGATATAATGGAATGCGTAGAAATATGGAAAATCCCCAAATTTAAAATTTTGATTTTGGATTTACTTTATCTCATATATCCACATGGATGAGTAATTTTATACAATTGAACACATAAAGGGAAAACCAGTTAAATTAAAGGGATAACTTAAAAAGGCTTCAATCTATGGTATATATGATCTATTTACTAAAATATATATTTATGGGTTTTTTGTATTTTTTCCCTTGATAATGGGTTGTAATGATATTAGTAATTCAACAAAGCATATCACTAGGGAGTGTTAAACTAGGTGGACAGTAAGGCCTATTTTCGTGTACTAGGTTACCCCGAGTTAGTCCCAGAACACATTGTCGAAGTTGTTACTCCTATGTACATCTATTCCAGAACCATGTCCACATATAACATCCATACAAGGATGAATTTTTTTTAATAATCCAATTACTCAATACTCACTAAAATTTTGGGATGTTATCTTATAAATAGTCTTTTCCTAGTGGTTCTCACTAGGGATTTATAATAATAATCAAAAAAATAACTAAACATAGCCACTCATACAAACTATAACAACCCTTATCTTTATTTCACACTAATAAATTAATCATTAAATAAAATTTTACCTAGTAATGCTCATATTATATATAGTTCTATTGTATTTGGTGTTTAGGAACATCACATAACAACTTAAAACATGAAATACAACATATATAATGAAAACATCTTTGATATGACAACATCCTATCATTATAGAAAACATTTCATGGGAAATCCTGAGATCATACATAACATAGAGGAAAATATATATATACCAATAATGTAATAGAATTGGAATAAGACAAGGATAGTAATACATGTTTCTCAAGGCATATAAATGAGTCATAAAGGAACATTAGTAATAGGGCATGATTTAGAGTGATAATCATAACATGGGAAATGTAGCCACAAATTAAGAAACTCAATCAGAAATATAAGGAAAAGATAAACTGTGAAGACTTCATGGTGGAAAATCCCAAAAAATCAGGTAAAACCCTATCCCATAATGACATATCATGATTCTAAACATTACCCAATGCATTGGAGTGCAGTCAGGACAAACCCATCATAATCATTTCAATATCATTCTTCAGTGTTCCACACAGATCATATAACATGGATTCAATCAAAATCAAAATTTTATTACATGAAATATAAATGTGGAATACATACATGTCATTCCCTAATCAATTGGATTATGTTCATAAGGGTGAATATCCATGATTTATAAACATTTTTGGTATTCACTACACAATTATATTGGCATAGTAAATCATGGTGCAATTTCGGTAGCACAACAACATCACATATGAATTCATAAAGTGGTTTGATTAGAGATAAATGAGTCTATAACAATTTTGAAATGAAATATAATTTAATGGGGACAAGGCATGTAATTCCACAAAATATGTAATTGGAAATAGTAGACATAACTTAATAAAAATCATGAAAAAAGGAGGAATAAAAAGAACCCTTATAAAATTCGGGCATGGTAATGGGTGTACATAATGATTCATAGGAGGGATAAATGGGAGTGAATGTGGATATAATAATTTATACATCATGTGTGAAGTAATTGTGATAGGAAATAATGTATCCCAAAATAATAAAATGGAAATTAAAGAGGCATATCAAATATGATGTGCTTTATTAGAAGAGGAGAGGGAAATCCCCTTATAGAATTTCAGCATAGTAACAGCTATATATAAAGGATTACAGGGGGATTAATGAGATTTAATAGAAGATATAATCATTTAGAATTAAAATTTATAGTAATGGTATCATTAAACATCATATCTTAACATATTAAAATGGAATTTAAGAAGCATAATATAAAATAAGTGTTTGAATGGAAATGAGAATAGTGGAATCTGTTACATGGATGTGTGTCTCCAATGGCTTGGGAGAAACTTATTGTAAGCTTGGGGTCACCTTGGGAGCACACTAAGGGGTATATAGAAGAGTGTGGATGAGATTCAATAAGTTTTAGTGAAGATAAATGAGAGAGTGTGTGGTCTTATATTGAAAAAGAGGGAGATTTCGTTTTACTTTTGTTTAGGACACAACAAAATTAAATATTCAATACCAAAAACCATACCATTTTCTTATCATGGTTTCTAGAAAATGGATGTTGAATAAATTATTATACATGTATAAGGGAGAAAGATAATAAAATATCTCCATTTTTTTGTAGAGAGTAGTCACACATTCAAATAAATTATTTCAAAATCTTAAAACATATTATTTATCTTAGAGGATACACTAATGCTTTATAAAATAAATAAAATAAACTGAAAATGAAATTATTTTAAAGGAAAATGTTATATTTTTTTGGATGGTACCTTTTACAGTATTTATTACATAATGATTTGGCTATAATGACATCATAAAACACACTATATATTTATACGATATTTTATTTTTACCCAAAAAATAGGTTGTATTGGAAAACTATGAAGCATTCACCGTTGGATAATTATATCATCCTGATTCCAAATAAATTATAAATTTTATTTAATTAATTGTCTAAATATTTGAATTTTCAGTTTTAAAATAAAAACTGCCATTTATTATAAATGGCGTGTTTCTAACAACAACTATTTTCGAACCGTAATAGAAATTACATTTGAATTCATAAAAATTATGTGATAATATATATTTAAAAAATCAATTTATTAATTAATTTTTAAAAAATATTATTTATTTCCAAAATCCATTAATTCATCATAATAAATTTCCAAAAATACTATATGTGATTAAAAAATTGAGAATGTAATAATAATTTGAGAAAAATATATTCATTACTCTGTTCAAAATAATGTACATCTCTTTATTGTTGGGTTATTGGTACATATCACTTATTTACAACAACCTATTCCCTAATATTAAGGTGAGTGATTGTTGGGATTTAATGGGGACATTATACGAACATGGTTTTGTCCGTGATTTTGATAAGCATGAACTTGTCCCATTAACAGTTTCACTCATACTTATATGGTTGTAATCATTTTGGTCTTGGTATAAGAAAAACCCCATAAATTATATCTCACATGGATACCCCAAAAAATTAACTTCATAGGGAACCATCTTACTAGTAGAGGCCGTCATTTCCTTTCTCTAGGCCAAAAGCATTTGTTAAAACCCTATATTTATACATGTTGTGTGATCAATATTAAATGACTTTATTATCATTGGTATGATACTTAATGGTAATTTAAAATTCAACTGGCTATAATAAAATAAGGTCATGTTTTTTTTAAAACAATAAGACATTTAATTAAATCAAAAGAAATGAAATTTTATTCATAAATATTTTTTTTATTACATCTTAGGTTTATTGATAACAAAACCAATTATGATGTAGTCGAATTTCCACAATGTTATCAAGAAATGTTTTATGACACCCTTTAAGAGTTGGCTCTTAATATTTACCTGTTATCTTACATTGAATCTTGAAAAATACTCTATAATTTGCCACTTCATGTCCTCCCTCTAAATGATCTCTCATATATCCTCATACAACTTCATACCACCAGAGTGTATAGAAAAGTTTTATCCATAATATTTATCTAGTAATTATATCTTTTACTATGTTATTGATGGAACATATAGTCTTTGTACAAATTTCAACTCACCATCTTCCTAGACAATGTCTATCAATCTTCCATATTTCATGAATTTGATTTGATTTTTCAAACCTAGGACATTCTACCAAGACCACTTTATCTAATTATGTAATGATAGACTTGAAATTTCTTTGAAAATAAATGATTCATTCCATTAATTAATAATTTTAATATCCAACATTACTAAATCTATAATGATAAAACCCATATCTATGACATCGTAATGGAGCATATATGTATATTTTTATTATGCTCTTGAGTCAAATTATTTTTGTGTTGTTTTAGGGTTAATTTTTCGAATTCCTGAAGCTTTTTAAGGGTGATAGGATATGGTTCATGGTTTAATAAACCATTTAGAATAAACCATTTAACAACTATAGTTTTTAACAATATGTATTAAATGGTTACTGAATGGTTTGGTAAACAATGTGAGTAAATAGTGAAACCTATTTCACTTTTTTCACTTTTGGATATTAATATAGTTTTTAATTGGGGACTCTTCCCTTATTTCCCGATATAGATGGTTTTCGTTATGGGGTATTTATAACTATTACACTCACCTCCATTCACCTACCATGGTGATTACAGTGTGATTTATTCACCAAATCTTTAGGGAGTAGTATATATTCTATTATCCTTCATCATCTTCTTTATTTCATTCTTTTTTCCATTATTCGACAATTCTAGTGGTAGTATTGTTCAAGTTTCATGTTTTGTGTGGTATAATGTTTGGTGATTTTTTATTTTATGGGTAGTTATCCATCACTTACAACCTTTTATTGTGTAATTTGAAGGTGACATGGTTATTCCTCTAAAGGAAGGTGCTTCTATCTCATTCCCCCTTATTTGAGGTAACCGTGAATTTTTTTGGGATTTAATATTTATTTTAAAGTAGAATAATTAAGTATAAGTTACGAATTTTTTTTTCAAGTGTTTGGAATGATTTATTTTGGTTTTCCATTAATGTAATGGGTGATGTTCCTGGTTTATTGTTCTATTTATTTTACATGGTGTTTCATGTAATCTATGTGTTTCATAAAATTACATTGAGGGTATTGTTAAAAAATAATGATTTTTTTGCATTGTTTAGTGTCAATTTTTTTACCAAATTGGCCTCTCATGGTTTAAAGATTATCCATATTCTTAAGGGGTTTGTGTGACTTATAAAATTTTTATTGAATCATTGTGAATGATTAAAATTATTATTGGGAGTTATTGCTTATTTCTTTGGATTCACACTTTTTCTCAAATTGTGTAATTTTGTTTTAAATTTAAGAAAACTATATATTAAAAAACACATTTTAACACATTAAGATAAAGGTATTTTATTGGGTTTTTGTTAAATTCTTATTTAGCGTCTTTGGTATTTATTTTTATTGAATATGTATATTGTTGGATGAATGAAATTTGATCCATGTTGTGCTTTTGGGTAGGCGAATCATTACTAAAGTGGTGTATTATTGGTGGGAAGGATATTGTTATGGTGTTATGTTGCCTTGGGATAATTTTTTTTAGGTTATTGACATTAGAGTTGATAGATCCCAAAATAATACACCTACACCATAAGAAACCACATGATACTATGTTAGAAATCAATGGATGAATGATTTACCAGTTCAGTGTTTAAATTGGATAATTCCCCATAGTTATGGTTAATACAAATTTGGAAGTTTGACCAAATAAGGTGGTTAAAAAAGATTCATGTAGAGAGTGTAGGAAGATAATATTTGGAATGTGTGAAGTTTACATTTGTTGAATGATGTTAGTCTACTGAAAGGGTTTGTTTTGGATGATCATTATTTTATTGTATAATGGAAGAAAGAGTGTTTTTATTTTACCAGTATTTTAATAGGTTTTTCAAAAGGATATTCTTCCATTGTTATCATATTTAGGAACAATTGTTATGGAATTTTGGTTCTGAATTTTAGATTATGGAAGAAATTTTATTTGTGTTTTAATAATTTAACATTTACTAGATGTGGTCGCTACACTGATTATTTTTATTGGTGACAGATAGTGGGAACAATAAAATATATATACTATCACATTTATTAGTGGGAAGTGAAACCAGAGTAATATATTATACTATCTTTCAATAGGGGTATGTGGAATTTTTTTTAATAATTAAAAACTCCTAATATAACATAAATAATTTTTTGACTGATCCATATGACTACTGATATGATAAATGTTTTAAAAATTACTTCATGGATGAATGGATTGATTTAATGTTTCTCATATAGATACTGAACAGTCAATACAAAACATGAATAATAAAATTTTTCATTTCATTATTTAATTTATATTACATTCAGGAATGTTTTGTTTCTTTTTCCTTGAATGAGGATATGTTTTAACTTAGTGTAGGGATTTGGGTGAACATTTTTTCATTCAAGTTCGGGGATACAAATATTTGGAGAGAACCATATGAAATCTATTTCATCCATGTGATTTTGGATTTTATACATCTGGTGATTCATCAAAACTATAGTGTGGAGTAAATATAATCAAGTGTTATCATAGGGATTTATTATATTGAAACATAGAAAATTTTCATGACATATTTTGAAACATTATATTGATCAGATGTTTTTGGAATTTCAATGGGAGTCATTTTTCTTTAGAAGGAAGGAATAATAATATGAAAAGGTTTAAATCAAAAAAAATATAAAATTGAAATTAGTTTCTATAAAATGTTTATATAATAATATCTTATTCTTAAATATCTATATATTTAATTTAAGGGTTTCAAACCTAAAACAATGAATGAAGATGAATTATAAAATATGCATCAGAATTCATATGGTGTGATACATATGTCTTTATTCTAGAATGTGTTTTAGAACATTTAAGATAATAAAACCAAAATAGATTTAGTATAATAACATGTAGATATGTATGAGAAACCTACAAAATTGATTAAAGTGTTCATAATATGTTTGTTATTTAACACTAGGTTATCAGAAGGAATACCTACATCAGATCTGTTGAGTGATTTCATATTCATCTGTAGCCAACTAGTGTCTATGAAGATTATATTCATAGATTATTTTTGAGTTATTTTTTATAAAATATATACAAAAATAATAGGAATCCATGGTAATAGTTGTGCTATTTTAAAGTGGATACAATTATTTGGAATTCTCTAATATTTGGAACATGATTCCCAATGAGGAGTTATGAATAAGTGAGAGATTATATTATATCGTTTTTGATATTAATTTATAAGAAATAAAATGATCACCTCATCATAATAATAATATGAAATCTAAGATGAAATCAATAGAGAGGAGTAGAGGTATGTCTTCTAGAAGAGGACATGTTTTTTGGAATTACAGAAAGGGTGTTCTCCTCATGAATGATTGGGATGAATTGAAGGAATCCTAAAAAAATATTAGATCTAAATAACAATGTGTTTCAATAGATATTAGTGTAATTATAAATTTTAATTTTTCCCCTCATGTTGAATGTTGGATCATGGATTATGGAGAATAATTTTATATATATAAGAAAAATCATGCATGCCAAATTATGTATTGAAAAATTTTAGTCAAGTATATCTTGATGGTGAAAAATATATTTACATTGTGATGAATAATGAATTGAAAATCAAGTTTAGTAGTGGTTGTTCTATTGTTTTAAAGGAAGTGAAAAATGTTACAGGTCTTAAAAATGACCATATTTCACTATTTAAGATGGATAAATAAGGTTTTTGAAAATGTTTTATTGAATGATAATGGAAGACTACACGTGGTTCTCTTATTATAGCCCGAGTTTTAATGGATAGTTCATTTCATTTTAATGGGAGCAAAGTGTGATATATATATGTCATAATATAATCTTTTGGATTTTTTTTATTATTAGAATAATCATTTTTGGAATCTCAATGATAAAGGAAAACATATTAATAATGATTGGATGTGAAGGGGTTTTAATAGAATGATGTATTTAATATATTAAATATTTTCGTTTTTAGTGAAAAATTTAACTATATGAAGGTTTTAAACTTGTTTTCCTCCATAACATTTCCCCCAAAACAAATGGATTTGATGAAGAATTTTCTTAATGGGGATTTATTGGAATAAAATCAAATAAAGAAGCCAATTGGTTTTATGGGAAATCCAAATCTTGGATTAGTGTCCAATCTAAAATTTTTTCCTTATGGTTTGAATTAAGAACAAAACTGTTTGAAATAATGGTTTGATTCCTTCATAGAATTGAAAGTTTTTACAAAAACATATCTCTGATGAATAATTTTACTAGAATAAGTTCAATGGAAATTACTTAATTTTCTAAATAAAAATAATTTTGATGTTAAAAGATGTCTTATCAAGAAGGATTGAGATTAAATATCTTATTGATGATAAAATGATTTTTGTCCGGAGGATTGAAAAATATGGGAAAACTAAGATATTGGTTTTATCAAAGATTGATTCCAACCCAAAGATCATTGAGAGATTCCGAGTGATTGGTATTAACATGATTTAAAATCCTATGCATCATCAAATTAAATATTTAATGTTGTATGAACCATAAAAAGAATAAGAAAATAAGTAAATGTTAATAGTTTTACACGATTAAACACATAGAATTATTATGTATGCTATGGTGTGTATAAGTATTGATATTTCTCATACAGTGGGAATGGTTAGTTGGTTCATCTAATATCCAAGGGAAGAAATCTTAGGAAGGCTTAATGTTGATTATTTAGTATCTCAATAGAACAAAATATGCAACTATTTGTTTCAAGGATGATAATACATTACTTGGTTTGTTTAGATATAGAGTTTGGTGGTGATTCCAATTCTTAAAAGAGAATGCATTTAAATGATTATAATTTCAATAAAATAATGAACAACCATATGTCTAGGATACAACCAACAATTGAAATTTCTACAACAAAAGTTGAGTGTGTGGATATTATGGATGCTCGTACATATGTGGGGTAGTTGAAACTTTTACGTAGAGAACATGGAAGTGTCAATGGAAAAGGATTTATCTTCTATGTTAGTTAGAGTGAAATTCATTTTTCTAATAATATAGTGTTTCATTCTTGAACTATATAGATATATATGAGGTACCATACATTTAGAAAATATGGGAAGATGGTTAGTTGGAGTTATGAATTTAACATAAAAATATAATCCAATGAATATGTTTTCCGGGATTTTGGTTCCAGAAAAACAAAGGAGACATTGATACTTAGTTAGGATTAGGAGAATGAATGGAGTTTAAGAAGAATTATATGCCATGGGTATTGGAGGTAATGTCCTGGTTTTCATTGAAGTAGTGTTTAGTTGATATATTGTTGGAAATGTGTGAAGTATACTTTAGTTAAATAATGTCAGATTAATATAATTATTGGTTCTAAAATATCTTCATTTCATTTATTTAGTGGTAGTTATAGTGTTTTACTTTAGCATTCTTGATAAAGGCCTCTGGAAGGAGTTCATTTTAATGGATGGTTTCTTGATGTTCTCATCTTTAGCATGTTTGGTTCATGGATTTATTTATAGTTATTTTGGTTGATGGATTATATTCAGTGTACATTTGAGTGGTTTCTGATTTACCAGAGGTAATTATAACATTGAGGATTTCTATAAGAGATCAGTAGTGGGAATAGAAGAATGGGTAAAATCTCACATTTATCAGAGGTCAGTAAAACATGAGGACCTGATGATAATCACTATAAATAATAGGGTGGGGCCACCATTTCTAATGAATGGAATTAAATATAAAACAATTACATTTTTATATATTCTATTTGAATCGTCAAGTCATAAAATTTGAATAGTTTTATTTCAATATTAATTGAATTTAATAAAGTTTTCTCATGTAAATAGGACATTGAGATTATATCACATAGAACAAAACTATTATAATATTTCTTTAATTTACATTATTTACATGAATGTTTTATACCTATTGGAGTGATCATGGATAATTTTTATTTCAAATTATTGTTGTTATTTGGGTGAAATTTATACATTTATGTTTTGGAACACTATGATTCATTGAGTTTCATATATAATCTATTTATAATATGTGAATCTGGATCGAGATTTTCAATGGTTTATCAAAAGGATAGTGTGGAAGAATTCTCAACCTAAAGACCCACAAGTAAGTAGTTATACCAAATCACATTGAGTATCATTTAATTGGTCCAAATAGTGTATCCTCATTGTATGTATCATATGTAATGATTGATTGATTTATTATTTTTCGTATGAGTTTCTTACCTCATGATTGAACTTTAAATGTTGTTTGTTGGTTAGGTATGTTGATCCTTGATTTTATAGATTTTTCCTTACTTCATTATTGAATTTACCTTATGAATATAGGTGGAATTATTCTCTTTATATTGATCCATTGTTTTTAAATTTTATTTTAATGGTGTTTATAAGTCTGAAAAAAATAAATATGGGTTTTTTCACATTGTATTTCAAATAATAACTTAGTGTTTAAATTTTTGTTTTCTACGACACTAATTTCAAAAAAAAAGTGGTAATGTGTTTTTTATATTCTAGCCTTGAAAATTAAATAAAAACTAAAATAAGTATATTTAATTCCAAACTAGTTCACTAGGTTGATTTTATAAATGTAATGATACAGAAACATGTATGTATCCAACTGACAATTAGCTCACACCAGACATACTCACATTGGACAGTATGTAGTAATCATTTTTTATATGGGAATTTAGATATTGAAATGTGATTTTGTTTTTATCTAAATCTCGTTAGGATGAATATGGATGTTGGATTTTGGGGGTTACATGAGTGTCACATGGTGTTGGGGTGTGTGGTCTATTTGGTTAATTTTATTGGTTGGGTCATATAGGATTTCAGCCTCACGTGTCTCCTATTTTTATTTTAACTTCTAATGATAGAATTTAGAATATTTTTTCAAAATGATATTTTATTATAAAATATTGGGTCAAATAATTTTTTTTATTTTCTATTATTCCATGTCTGGATTTTATTTTTTATATATTCTTATTTACTTCTATGATTATCCAATGCATGGAAACCACATGTCCAGTTCTCACATAAAATATTTTATTCATTTTTGGATTTAAGAGGGGGAAACATTTCCCAATGATCATATTTTGATACCCTCATTACTTGTATCTAGAATTCTATTATTGGGACAAGAATTCGGGCTATGTTGTAGGATGATTTTGGTGATGTCTCTGGTCGTCCCGAGCTTGTTTATTACAAAATTGTATCAGAGATCAGTTTTTTTACGGTTTAATGGTTGATGGGATATAAGACTATCATATATCAGGATATGGTGTGTTATAGTTCCTATATTATATCTTATTTATGATAAAACTGAAGATAACATGGTTTTTTTGTGAGTTTTATTTGGAATTTCGGTTTTATAATTATTTATTATTGAGATATTTTTATGTAGTTCAATACTACTCTATGTTTTAGAGATATCCTGAGAATAGTTTTTGGAAATTCCTAGTTTTATGTAGAAATTGTAGGTAATCTTGTAAGTTTATTTTTAATATGTGAATTATTTGTATCCATGAAATTTCCATGTGAAACCATATTCGGTAACATCTAGTGACATTATCTTAGTATGTTGAATGAACATTAGATGATGATTTCTGAGACCCAACATTGAACCAATAAGTATTATAAAGGGTATCTTCTATTAAAGAGTAATAATTTGATCATTTTTTTTAGAGTTTCCAATTTTTTATTTTTTATTATGTGGTGACTTTTTCCAATCATGTTCATACCCTTTTTATTTTTCATATAGTGGATTAAAGATTTTTTAGATTAGTGTTCTCATTTTTTGGAGATTTATATCATCTATGTAGAATATTTATTATATTACTACTCTGATTAATAGATATAAAAATCATATGGAGACATATGATAGGTTTTTATGCGATCTCTCCCTTCCCGTGGAAGTTATATTCCATGGTACTGGTCGTAGAGAAAAATAATTGTTTTCAGTTATTGTGATCTTAGATGTTTCAAAAGTAATGATGATATTTATTTCCTTTATTAACATTTCATTCATGGAAGGTTATTTTGAGGGGTAATATGAATATATTTTCAAATTCCTGAATTCAAATAAGGCCATAGGAATGTAAATCCCAATGTATCATTTTTTCCCCCTTTATTTCCTTCATTGATGATTCTTCATTTTTAGATTCTTTCTGTTTCATTGGTTGATAAATTTAAAATTGATATAAAGTGTTTCTTCAAAGGAGTGTGTTGTTCATGTCTGATGGGAATTGTTTTAGTTATAGAAGTTCACTAATTGAACATTTCTCTGTTAGAGGTGTGGTGGTATTTTAATTTCCATTTTATTATGTTGTTGATGATTTTTTGGGGTTAAAAAGTGGAATGGTGGGGTGAATTGATACACCCCAATGATAATTATATATATATTTATATTTTGGTTGAGTCCCATCATATTTTTAGTGTTTTAGTGTAAAATATTAGAAATTATAACTCTTTTATTGATCCATATGGCTTAGTTTATGTTTTGATAAAAATGGTATTGTAAGTCGTGTGACCTATACAATGTTTGATAGTATAGGTTTCATGGTTACTACATGGTTTTTCAAACCAATATATTAATTGTGTCACTTTATTAGGTTCGGTAATTTTTTTATTTTTTTATTGTTCTACTTTATTGGTCTCTTTTATTTCATACTCTTTTATAAGGGAATCTCTTATTGGTATTTCTAGCCATGCTCTTATTATTGACTCACCATCCATGGTGATTCAAAATAGATTCAATCACTAAATCCATAGGATCAATTCTCTTTATTGTTATCCTATCTTATTTTCCTAGTTTCTTGTATTTTTCTCCTATTCCCTTAATGAATTATATCATTTGGATATGTTCCATGTCTATATTTTTCGAATATTTTAGGGTTTAGATATCTATGGATTGTGATACTTCTACTGCAACCTATTCTAGTGGAATTCATCAAAAGAATCAAGGTTTCACTACTCGAGGAAGGTGTTTCCATGTCAATAATCCTTATTATAGAGAATGATTAATTCTTAGTGTTTTAAAATTTATTTTGAAATATTATAATGTGGTATATTCTATTTAAATGTATAATTCATTGATTTTCATTATTATCTTTTAGTTTTCCTTTAACATAATTGATGACCATCATGGTTCAATAACACTTTTATTCTAAATGGGACTTTATGCATTCTAAGTGTTTGATAAAATACCTATGATGGTATTCATAAAAATAATTTCTTTATTTATGGTGTTCTATGTCAATTGGGATGTAAATAACTTATTTATCTCTGTTTAAATGTTTTCTATATACTAAAGTGGCATGTTTGAATTATTAAATTATTAACAACTCCTTGTAATTGATTGTGATTATGCATGGGTTTTATTTTATATTCAATTATATTTACAAATTTTTACCAATGAGATTAAAAATTGTTGTTCAAATTTAAAAATACTAGTTATAAAGTAATATATCCTTACGGAGTAGAGGATAGAGGTGTTTTTTGGTTATTGGTTAGACGGTTGTTGACCCCAGTTAATATTTATTATAAGAAATTAAGTATGTTGGTGTATACATGAATTTTTATTCATTTTATGATTATAGGTATAGTTCTCATTACTAAAAGGGTTTTTAATCGTATGATGTATATAGTTATGGTGTTATGATTCCTTGGGCTATTTTGTAGACATTTTAGAGAAATTTTACTTGATAGTAGAACACCTCATTTATTTATCCAATGATAAACCCTAGGATAATATGTACCAAATAATGGGATGGATTTATTAACAATTGAGTGTCTTTTCTGGTTAGTGTCATACTGGTGAGATTGGTCTAGCCATGTTATGTGCTCCATATTTGGATTTTTTTATACTGATTCATTGGCGAGTTTAAAACCTTAAGGCCAATAGTGTAGTGGTTCCCCCATTTCTCTTATACTATTTTCACATTAGTCCTTATATTGTTTCCTTGTGATATGTATCACATTTTATACTTTTTTATTTCATATTTTTCATGTGAGTTTTTTACCACATTATATGAAAATAATTTTTTTATATTGGTTACATATGTTTGACCATATATGTTATATGGTTTTTCTTGCATCGTTATTGGTATTCTATTATGGATTTCCATGGAATTCGTCATTTTATGGATTTCCATTTAATTTATTAGTATATAATGTGTGTATAATGGATTTATAAAAATAGATGGTTTGTTTTTCCAAATTCTACTTCAAATGATAAATGAATTTTTTATGATGGGGGTTCAAAGGAAATAATTGTTTAAGGGGGTGGTTATGTGTTTTTTTTCAAACCAATAAAATGAAATAAAAAACTAGTTTATATTATTTATTTTTCAAACAAATGTACTGGGTATATTTTATAAAATTAATGATATAGAATCACTATGGTATCCTACATGATATTGGATCACACCGTATATCATATCATGGGTTATTATGTAGTATTCATGTTTTATTTAGGTTTTCCAGTCTCAGATTGCATGTTGGGTTGGCACCACACCCCCTTGGAAATCATATGGATATTTCTCTATAGTGGTTATTAGAAGGTCACATGGTGATGGTGTGTGAGTTCTCATTAGTTTTATAGACCTATTAGGTAATTTTGGGTATCAAAAATTTTGATGTTGTGTTTTTGTTTCAATTTCATGTTTTGTAATTGATAGGATTTGTTTAAAATGGTTTTATTTGGATGATATTTTTTGTATATTATTTTGGGTTTACTTTAAATTATTGCATGTTTTAATGTCATTATTTTAGAAATACTTATTTACATTACTTGGTTATATAATCCATGGAATCCTTGTGATAGGTTTTTATGTTGAACATGTAAATCGTGTTTGGAATTTTGAGAGCTAAACCATTCCCAGAAGTCATTTTTTCATACCCTCGACACTTGTATCTAGCATGTCTTTATGAGGAACGTTCTTCAAATAATGTCGTGGGTTGACCTAGGTGATGTTTCATGTTAACTCAGGCCATTTTGATTTATTTCCCATCTACATCATGGATAAAACTCCATGGAATTTATTTCTCAATGAATTAAAAACTTTTTTCCCATCTTTGGGTGGTAATGTATTTTGTAGTCATAGTCCATGAGGAGTTTAATCCATACTATTTATCTTATGTTGATCAATTTTTCATGAAAATATACATCTTTTTTTTCGATCCATATATATGTCTCGAATTTTACCATAATAATAGTTTCATCATATTTTCAATGTAATGATTACAGATTATAAATCAAGAACACTATTAATATAGTTTTTTTCAAAGGTATTTAAATGCCTCAATTCATAACCAACAACTCTATCCTTTTATATAATGAAAATCCCTAGTCCTTTCTTAAATTAATACAAATATTTAAAAAATCCACCATTTATAGATGTTAAGTTCAATAATAGTGCATTGATCAATATTTTATTCCAATATGTAGATATCTATTCACATTTCATTAACCATGTTAATTGGACCCCTTTATCTGTAAACATTTTTAGTAGATTAGCTAATCTAGAAATATTTGCAACACATCATGGAAAGTAACTATGGGAATCATGAAAACTACATATCTCAGTTATATTCATTATTATAGAATATTATTCAATGAAAATTTACTTTATGGGGATAAATGATATTCTATAATTTGATACTATAAGGACAATATAATTAACTTGAAGAAGCCAAGATTCACACTTATTAAATTTCACATATAGATCATTCTCCAATAGTATCTCGATGATGATTCATACAAGATATTCCTTCACCTTAGAGTAGGTAAATATATCAGAAATAAAACAAAAAAAAATCAATATAATATTTGATTACTCTATTCCTTATATCCATTGACAATGAAGGTGTATTTGTTAACCGAAATAGAATTACTATGAACACCTAATGACTACACCTTGTCGGAAAATAATAATTTGTATTTAAACCATTTTAAATTTTAATTGATGATTTTATGAAGAAATACCAATCATCGATTAGTATTAAACACTTTGAATTCTATCAAACATATCATCAATATGTGGTACAAGATTCATGTTTGTTATAGTAAGAGTAGTGATTTCCGCAAAATTAATGAAAAACCTCAAATACCCTACTTCCATTTTCACAAATATAACATGTGATCCCCAACATGATAACTAGATCATATGAATCTATAATCACAAAAATACATTAGTTTTTTTTAAATTATTACGATGTACACAAGATTTATAATATTGGGGTGATTATTTATGTGAATTGCATTCGAGATAAGGTCAATAGAGTAATAAACATCACAGCCAAGTGGATAACAATGTAGTTAGTCTTGGAATATTACAATTTAATACTCCATAATAGATATATTTTATATTCTAATGATAGCCTTCTCATTCACAAATTTATCATCACTAATAATTTCATTTATATGAGGAACTGGTGGTGGTTCTCAATAAGTCATAGGAAATGAAGTCTCTTCACAAAAAATAAGGCATTATCCGTGATTTTAGCCTACCTCCCAAGATTATAAATTGTTCAATTATTCCTTAATATTAAAACAAATTATTAATAATAATTAATCATAATAAAATGTGGTTTTGAAATGAAAATTAATTAGATGGGATTTGACAAATAAAGGATAAACAGTGATTATAGACCATTATATTAGTATAAAAATGGGGTAGTCAGAGGATATAATTAGATAGAATAAGTAGCCTCATATTAATAATATATCAAATAGATTATGATATCGTAGAATTAAAATAAAGGAAGTATCCATAATAAAATGATTGTAATAGAAATGTTAAGTGGAGGAAAAGATACAAAAATCTTGAAATATAGCTTCATAATGCTTGACAAGAGATCAATTGAACCTTAGTAACTCCTTAGATGAATTTTTGGGATAACAAATAAGAGGAAAATAAAGTTTTGAAATTTTGGTATCAATAATAGTGGGCACATGAGTGGGTATTTATAGAATATGAGGTGGATTTTGTTTATTAATTTCAACGTATGATTTTTGGAATCTAGTTTATTAAATAAGAAATACATTTCACTTACTATGGGTTTGTCCAATCGTACTTAAAATATAAGCCATGGTTTTGGATTTTAAATGTTTAATAATTGAACGACATTTAATTTAAATTTTTGTGACCTATAATATGTTACTATTGGACTATAAATAGGCATTTATGTGGTGGGTGGGGGGAATATATGTGAACCAATATCACCAAATTCCAAAATATATTCTTTAATATATTAACCACATTGGAATTGGACTTTTGATAGAAGTAAATGAAGATATATCTTGTTGATGTTTAACCTTGAATTAAAATAACACAATAAAGATAATGAAAGTAAATTAGAACATTTATTTTTACATGTCTCGATACTTCTATTAAATCCTACTCCTTTTCAAGATTGGTATTTCTTAATCATGGATTATATACTATATCATTTCATCTAGAGTGTTTTTTGTTCTCATCTTATCCAACTCTCATAGTATTTCATAGGTGAGTGTGTTCAGAATATGATTCATTTCAACCAAGACACCTCAATATTACCCATTTGATGTTGTATTTATAATGTATCATGTGGTAGTAAAATTATGATCACTCAACCTATGTTTTTTCTATAGGATCACAGTTCTATTTATGATCTGTTTGTCAAATACATTGAATATATATTTCTTCTACTACTCAACATTGTAATCTTCTGTATAAAAGATATTTCACTACACACAAAAAAACATATTCATAAAAATCATATTCTTTGTAATTATCTTTAAATCCTAGTAGGTTACAAAAACTCAACACAACCTTCTCTTTTCCTAACGACAGTAAAAACTGAATATTGTTACTTATTTTACGAAATAAAACATCTGATAAAAAGAATGATACAAATAGTCATTTTATACTCATTTCATATAAAACCTTTGAGAGAATGGTGATATTTATTATCTCACTACATCACAAAGTATAAAATATTAATTTTTTTCCTTGATGGCATAATGTTCTACCAACCTCCTCAGTGACACTTCACACAAAGTATTAGATTCCCATTCTTTCATTTTTATTTTTTCACCTATTTGTTTTTCAATTTATAAAATTGTTGGTTGTCTGTATTAAAAAATCCTTTAATTTTCAATATCCATAAATATAAAACATAAAGGCCTTTTTAAATTTTATAGTAAAAATAAACATTATTAAATACCCACATTGGGATTCCATTATACTTCAAGAAATTATTTCTTTAACTGAAGGAATATTCCAAGAATAACCTAAATCAATGTTCCTCATATTAAACTCAACCAGATATATTTTTCCTTTTGTTTATAATGATGATAATAGTTTTCCTCAAATGATTACACTTTAATTTTTATATATCATTATTAATATTTTTAAAGAAAATATATTAAACATATATGAGGTGCAGATCTCTCTTTTGTGGTGTTATAATATATTCTATATAAAACTCATCTTCAATCTATACACTAAATTTGTAACTCGACACTATTTATTATTTTTTTTTCAAATATATATTTAAATAATGAATTAATAATTGAAGAAGAGTCTGACTATTAATTTGAATTCATCTAAATTACTATTAAAACCCCATTAAATTCATTTAATTACCTTTTATATAGAATATATTCACCAAATATTTAATATTCTTCTCTCTTGGATCAAAGAACATTATTTTATAAAGCTCTTTCGTAAATAAAATATATTTTTTGATTTATTTTTCATTAAATATAATCACTCTAATCTTCCAATTGAATTATCCAAAATAACAAAATTATAGAAAACATCTTTTATCACCAAACATCGACCTGAAATTTTCATAAATCTAATATCATATGCTTATCATAGAGTCATACATGGCTATGAAAACTTTTATGAGATAAAGAATATTTTACAAATATCTATTTTTGGAATTGAGATACTCAAATATAAAACAATCCATAGAAAATATCATATGACTATTTGAAAAACACATGTTATATGAATTTTCCCATTAAAAAATTCAATCCAACTCAAATAGTGTAAATGAAACCAAATCTATGTCTCATAGATAAACTACTTTACAAGTGACCCAAATTAACAACACTATGTGTTTTTTCCATTATAAATTTTTGATGTTCTCAAAATATCATATGAGTATGAAAAGAAAATTTACGGGTGTCTCACATGACTCAAATTGAAAACGCATAAAATAAATCTCATATAAATAGGATAGTTTCATTTCCCACATTTAAAGTCCTACTCAATAAAAATATTGAAAACTAAAAAATATTGTATTCTTGGAATATTTCTCCCATGTAGATGAATTCTCATTTTCACTAGCTATGTATGATAATTTCAGAAGACATATATCAAAACAACAGTAATAAAACTAATGTTTTTTTAAAACTAATTAAAAACATATTAAAATCACATTGGTAAATATCTATTAATTTAAAATCATTGAATAATGGATAATAATAATTTAAATAATTATTAAAATAATTACAAACCCAATAAAGAAGTTTCCAAAGACACGATGTGTAACAAATACAAAAAATTTTGTGTTTCTATAAATTCCTATATATTTGAAACTCTATATTCACTTTATCCTTAATAAGTCATCATCCAAGAGGTGATGAACATTGTAATCTAAATCTTACTTGATTGGTCACTCATTCAAAGATGTTATATCGTTATCAATCTCTACCAAATACTTTGAACCTAGAAATCACTAACTAATGACAAATTATTACTATTTTACAATAGAAATTCAATTCAAAAAAATCTATTATATAATCAACATAAAGAGTTATTACTATATAAAGTTAGTACCTTATATTTTTATCTTGTCTTTGATATGATAATAAATTCGTTCAGTTATCTGAATTGCTACTCCATCGAATTCATCTGAAACAATATTCTAATGACCTTTGGTCTTCATCATTTCAATGAAAAATATTTTCATCAACATGATGTTTATAAATTGTTTGATAACAAGTCCATTACCCACAAACATATCCTTTTCATTTAATACAATAACAACAATTCAAACCTAATAATGAATAAAACCAAACACCATAGGGAACATTCATCCCCCATTATGTTGGTTTTAAATTCCAAATTAACTAAATTGGATAATGTATTTCTTTTCCCCTAATTAAATGTAAATTATGATGGAGAAAGGTTACCCTCCCTATTATTGGTATATTTGGGTGGGTTTTCTTATCTATATTTAACTATTAAAATTTTAAGAAAGCCATATATTCATCATGAGACTATATCGACTTTCTTGTCTTCTACAAATTTCATGATAGAAGAGTTGTACCACATTTTCATTAGAAAAGTTCCATAAGCCAACCAACTATATTTCTACATCGCCAAACTCTTTAGTGAAAACAAGTGAGATTAATTTACAAAAGTAGGTTTTTAATTAATTAACTTCAATGTGGAACCAAATAAAACTTTTCCCTTATCAAGGGATTCCAAAACATATTCTCTATATGATTTGAATATTCTTTCCTCATGTGAACACACACATCAATATTTTCATTTCTAAGGTATTTTTCACAAATTTTCTTATAATATCACTATCTATTGATAAACATAGCTTATATGAGTTAAAAGATGGATTCGAGATTGAAAATCATAACACGTCCTTCCTATTTTGAATGGGTTTTCAAGATTTTTAGATACAAACATTATTACTAAAACTATTGAAACATCACCTATTTTCAAATCACCCCCTCTAGAGATTATATTTAAATTATTCACCATTAATTCCCATAATTTGAAGAAATATAAAATTAGATGGGAATAATTTGGATCATAAAATATTCAACAATAATATAAACAATGTTGACATTGATTTATCATTCTTGAAACTCCTTCCTTGGTATCTCTAAAGTGTCCATAATTCATTATGATGAATTCAAATATTTCTCGAGATCTGAAAATCATTTTAATGCATGAAATTATTCATTATTTTGTCATTCCTCAAATTTTAAATAGGATTATAAACATAGAATGTATAATAGTTTGTTTTTTTAGCATTCTTTATTATCTAAGACACTTCTAACAACTCAGGTTATATGATCAATATATCATTAAGATCAGGCTCTTCTATCATTTGGTATTTGGATTCATTCTCAGTCATAACATCATGAGTACTTGAATCCATTTTTTCTTTTATTTTTGTTTCATTATTCTAGGAAGAATAATAATTCATTTGACATACATGTATACAACTTGGATGCACATTCAACAAAATTCATTATTAGTTGACCTTCTTCATAAAATTCTCAAATTTTACCTAGCGAGTTCCCCCTACCATAAAAATCAATCTATCTCTCTCTCTTTAATTGTAACATAATTTTTTAAAATTTATCCATTATTTTTTTGATATTCATAGAGATCATGAAATGTTTCATGATGTGGAATCTATTTACAAAATGAGAAATATTATTTAACAGGTAGATATTTTTTATTTCATTTAATAAATACCTTCTTGGGTATATTTGTAATTCCCAATCACATCTAGACACATTACTGATGGTTGGATTGTTATCAAGATGGCCTCAAGTGTGACTCACTATACACTAGCGGTTTCTGATTAGCAAAAAGGGTCTAATGGTGGTATGTTAGAGAGACAATGCCCTATTTACCTGAGTAGGATCGTGGTATATATGGTATAAATAATCTTATGAAAAAATTGAAATAGTAATATTAAAATCTAGATCAAGGTAATATAAATATAATAACAGAATAAACATGGAATCAACCAATAAGGTACAACAATGCATGCATTTCACGATAATTCTACTAAGACCAGAAGAATAAGAAAATAATTATTATAATAAACAAAAAAATAAAATACCTATTACTATATCCATGATAATTCTTTGTACTAGCTCAGTATTATTCTCATATCTTTCATGTACAATACAGATAAAAAATAATAAACCCTAGAACTGCCACCATAACGATATTCTCAGGTACTCTTATTCAATGAAAGACTGGTCATTATGTGAGATATACTTATTGGTATAATAAAAATGGTGTATAAAGCATAATATTTTAATGTATATTATATATGATAATATGAATCTATAATAGGTAAAACTATAAATAAGTAAAATAAAATAATAAAGAATGCTCAAGTTCCTAAGGGTAACCTAGATGATGATACCTTGTTCGGCATAAGATAGAATGTCTCTGAACCAGTTCTAACTTGTAGAGATTTGATGTGATGTAAAATGGGTTAAAATTTATTAAGCATCAATAATGGACCAATCCTGAGACTACAATTTGGTATATAGGACACATCACAAGTTACTAGCTATGTAAACATAGTCTTTATCATTTAGGGAATGATATAAATTTGATAAGAGGCATCTATAGAATTTAATTAAATTGAATCTCAGTACAATCTAAAAAACTTTAGAGAGGAACCCATGTGTCACAATAGGAGTGTGGAAATTATCCAAATATAATGGTTTCAATCCATGGAATCCATAAATGGAATACCAAGAATCACCCTCGACATTTTGAAAAACATGTCCCCTCAGAGCCAATCCATGGTTCCTCACAAGGGAGTTTGTGTCTCACTCATGACACTGTGTAACCATATATCCACTAATTCCAGCAACTGGTGCTGCCCAGGGAACCATTGTCTCTCTTATGGTGGTAAGTAACAAGTTTGGTGGGTCCATCCTTGATATAGCATGTATCCCTCCCAGCTTATAAATCCTCAACATCCTATGAGCCTGTCCTAGGTGTTCGATAAAAAGGAACATGATTATTGATCAATGAATAAGAAATATCTTCTAATTATTGAAAAAATTTAATGTTTTATAAATAAAAACGGTCAAATCCATTGTTCATTCCAATTATATGAATAATGAGGTCATGTACTTAAGTATTCCATAGTGATTTCCAAGGATACTAAAAGAGGACCATGTCAATAAATGTGTCATTTTATTAATTTGGTAGTCCATTCCATTAGCATGGAATACCAAAAATTTAATTAATGTATTAGGAATAGGTGTTATGCCCATGGAAGGTAACACCATACATTAAAGAGGTGTCAAAAGGCCATTTTAGCAAGTTTACCATACAATTTCATCAATCTCACTACACAAGAATTTGGCCATGACCACCAAGAAAAAATGGTTTGGTCAACAAGGGATAACATAGATGGCCCTCACATAATTCCACATTCTAATACATCCCATAGTTATATTTTATAATACATCACACCACATATAAGGGTTTTATTAGAATACCACTAGTTAATTTAATGGATTAAAGAGTCATACCATTAGAGAATTTCCATCTATGAGGTCCATGACTATAAAAACCTCAACTTTATAGACAAAGGATAATACATTTTAAGTGTCTATGTTATACAAGTCAAAAATAACAAATAAGAAGCGTAGCATGGAATGACTATCATACAAGAACTATGATGTAATTTAAAAAGTCCTTGAATTAAATGGAAATTCTTTATAACACATATTATATTCCATGAATGACCAATACATAAAATAACAAGGTTTTATTTGGCTCGGTTCAAGGGAAATCAATCAAATAGATTAACTCTCTTAAAATTGGGAGAATTAGATCACATGGAAATAGTGAATAAGAGAATAATATTAATGCAGAAAAGATGAAGGAGTCATAGAAATATAGAGGCCTTAGTAATGCACCTGACTATGCTTGAATTGGAGGTTGTATGTGGGATATCTTCTCATAGCAATATGTGTATGGGAGGATCACCATGATAGAGGTGCTATGAATGGGTGAGAAAAAAAGGAAGGGGGAGAAAAGAAAAAAGGATGGAGATGAAAAAAATGAAATTTCACCCCATTAAATTAAGAGTGCGGTTTTCAAGCATGGTTCACTGAACCATTCACCAACCATGCTCGTGGAACTACATAAGGAGAGGGGTCACATGACTCATGTGAAATGTTTTGGAGACTATGAAAACCATGAATTTCACACTATCCAAAAGCATGAGACAATCCACAAGGCCTTCGGGATCCAATAATATGATTAGAATAGACAATGCATGACCGATTTCTCCATTGGATCTAAAACATAGTTTCCTCTAGTTGGACATAAGGTTTCTGAAAAACTATCCTCCCAGAATTGTTCTTCTTGGTCTTTGGTTTACATATCCAAATGCTACCAAAACATTGTAGAACGACTGAGGGACCTCTCTAGCATTTAAGAAATTCTAAAAACAACAGTTTAATGTGTTCTATTTCATATAATTTCATCTGAAACATGGTTTACAAAACGACCCTTCCACTAAACAAAAAAATTTAGGTTCCTTTAATAATTTTTATGAGTTGAAAAATCATTGTATACTAAAATCATGCCACCATAAAACTACTCATCCCTAAGAATCCTTGATGAAAACCATTATTACAACACCCAACCTACTCGGGTAATGGAGTAATGATCAAATGGTTATGTTTCATGTACTAACACTGAAAACATTTCCACACACTGATTCTAACATGTTGTATACAAACTAATGAAACTTGAGCCAATGTTCATTTTATGAACTACAACATCGAGTCTTTGCATACCCAAATTCTTCGATCTCAAGACATGATCACATAATTATGTCTTAAAACATCCACCCTATAGTTATTCCATTTATAGGTTCTACTAATTTGAAGAAAAATTCAATGTTCAAATATCACAACCATCAAAATTGTTGATTTAAGAATTCCACTATCATTCAAATGATTCCCTTGTATTGATTATTAGAATATATTAATGGTTGATCCATATCTTCATGGAAATACTTTTCCAACAATACTACACTTGACCTATCCCTAATGACATGTCAGAATTAGTTCTCCACTGTCTGCTTATGAAAATAGAGAGATACCATGTTGAACCATCTCTAGTCGACCATGATCAAAAGACTCAACTTAGATTTTCTTGTGCATTTAAAAGCCATACCTCGTGCCTATAGATGAATTGACATCCTGATTCACTTATAGTACACTCTATGAATCCCATAACTATAATTGGGTGATGTCTCTACCCAAAACAACTTCTTCAATAAGTTTTTCCTTAGCACACATGAGGGTGTATACATGATCCATCACACATGGATCATTATGCATGAGACATCTCATCTATGGTTGACCAAAGTCTGGGTAAAATTAAAATCAAAAATTGGATTCCATATACAAAATCTATGGAAAACCATATTCTGAATTTACATGTGAGATTATGGTACATATAGAAACTTCCACATATGTAGAAAACTGACTGAACCCAATTTTGTATCCACCTGATGATCAAGTCAAAAGAGAATGGCTTCTTTCCATGAGTTCATCCAAAAAATTCCTACCTGGGAACCCAGGTATAACATAGTACTAACCATTCTTCAAATAATATACCCTATTCTCATGCACAAATCTAAATAATTCAATTTGTTAAGGCCAAATGTTTTTAAAATATATTGCTATGTATAAATAAAACTCTCCAAGTGTACATGGATGATGTGAAGATAAGGAACATGATAATAATTAGGAGAAGGTACACCAAGAGGATAATGATATTTACCCAATAGGCTATATAAACTATCGAAATATCCAAGATGAAACCAACCGTAAAATACAAGGCCAACCACACCTCTTAGGCCAACATCCTTTTAATGTGCTCAAATACATCTACTGAGGACTCACCAAACTAACCATGATTCCCTTACCACAATGGATCCATGTGATCACTCAATAACTACCATAGTAATCCATTACCATCCAAATGTTTATTCAATGGTTGTTCATACATCAAACAAGATCCTCATCATGCTTCCACACAAGCACTAACTTAAAATGAGATATTAATATCCCCATGAAATTTTTAAACATGGTATACCATTTACAAATGACCCTTGTTGGTCTTGTTACTTATACTTTAAAGGAAATGTTTTACCACATTTTACATGATGATCTTAAACTTAGGAGTATCCTTATCATTAATGGATTTACTATAAAAGGAAACACGTCTGACATGATACAATCTATTCACTACGGACTATAGTTACAAGATGGGGAAAAAATATTACCCAAAAGAGTTAAAAAAAATTGATAGAATAGTTTCATACAATTTTACTTGGCCAAACTCACTTAATATGTTCTCTTGACACTCCTCTTGAGTTAAATCCACACATGTACTAAAATTAGGCTTGAGCGCCACAACCAGCTGACCAACATGTCCAAACACACTGTCGAGCTAGGAACATCATCCTGAATATTGGGACATGTATACGTCTTTGTTAATTTCTAGGTCACTGTACTTTGAAGATTATTAGTGATTACTTCATATAAGATAATAGTTTAAATGAATTTCATCAAACCCAAATGGTTTGTTTTCCCACATTAGATACTCGATGGCATTGTGTGTAGAAACACATACTACCAATGGTTTCAAAAGAAAAATGACACATCCTTTGGTACCATATATAGTCTTGTCACTCCTATTAATTGGAGTATATGATGGCCTTTAAAAATCTAATCTACTATCAAATAACTCTGTAAGACTGTCAGTTTAGTTAGAGATCTCCAAAATCACCCATCCCAAAAGAGAAAGATGAGTGGATCTTATGACCTACTAAGTTATCAATAATTTTATAGGCTTGTATATCCCTCATAAACTGATCATTATTTTATTATCATGACCATTAAAATAGTTCAAATACAAAATATTACTAGTTTAATAAAATGCCTATTTTTAGAAACTAAATGTCTTGCACATGACTATGACACCCAAACGGTACCACTAGCCAAAATGGATTCACAAGCATCATGAAAGGATTTGGAGCACCAAGGGTGTTGTTTACATCAGGATAGAAAATTAACAATGTAAGAAACATTGGCTCTATAACCATGACACACTAAAAAGAAGTAACTAGGATTAATGTCCCACCATTTACAATCAACTATTAGATGCATGAAAAATGGATAATTCTAACACTTCGTTTCAAGGAAAACTCGAGAAGATTTAGGCTACCCATATTCATGGTTCAAAGAAAAAAACTACATAAGGATACCATTTAAATTCATTAAATTAATTTTCATTTACATATTTAAGAATTTTATAGGCTCACAGTAACATCATGTTGTAGTTTGGGACAACATTTACTCAAGGTACTTTATTTAGATAAATCCAATAGGCATATGGGTCATTTCGTTGGGATATCTTTTTACAAATTATCATATTTTCGCAACATCCCATACTAATTAGGATATTCATTACATTAACACAATTTTAAAATACATTCATTCATTAATACACTTTCAATATTTTCACATCAATGGAAATTTTCAATAGAAATATATAGAGGGAAACACCATAGAACTTGTAATTTCTATTTTAATTAACTAAATCCGTATATATGTATAACTAAAAAGAAAAATAATGGTATTTTGTTAATTAAAGAGGGATATGGGGAAGTAAGATGCCACCATATGCCTATATGCGATTATATAGAGATATCTGCATACACATTAAAAGACCATCACTATAAAGCATAAGTATAACCCTATGGGGATAATCACTAAGGAAGAAGAAAAAAATGATACCTACATGGGTCCTATTAAACCATCCTGGGTTCACCTAAAACAACCCGAGCATTTACAACATTTAGATTAAAAAACACCCATAATAGGTTCATTTTTAAGAGACTTTCCCAAACTAAACATTGTTGGTTCAATTTAGGATTTAGGTATGTTCATCATATTGGACGTCATACCCTAGTTATAAAGACCCAATCACTTATAATAGAAACCAAACTAATTTTGATAAAAACAATGTTGAACAACATTTATATTTATTCAATACTCTCTATGTATATATGAATCCTAAAATATAGTTCGTTTATATGGGTTACAATTTCTCAATTTAAAAATCACCCATACACATTACAGATTCTTGTTAGAATCACTTTTAACAAAAAAAATATTTAGAAAGAACATTAATAACACAAAAAGTTATACAATATTCATTAAATATATAAAGAATATCAATATTGGCTTGATTATATGGGTAACCATTTTTCAATTTATAATGTTCCCATAAAATTTAAAAATTGAAAATTGGATCACCTGTAATAAGAACCCATAAATATAAACCAGTGCAAATGATGTTTTATAGATAAAATATTTCATTAATGTTTTTTTCAAATATAATGGAATAATAAATATATGTAGTAATATTACACTCAGTTTGATACTGGAAAAATTTTTCCCCACCATTTTATTCAAATTATATCAGGAAATGAAATCACAAGTAGTAAATAAAAGGCAAAAAACTGAATAATCAACGAAGAATGATATAATAACATGGAGACTACTATGTTATTAGGTAAAGATCCCAAGCATATAATATAATAAAAGCATGAATAATAATTCACACAAACACAATTCATACAAAAATTTACTAAATATATCACACATATTGTTATTTAAGAAAGAAGGATAATAAATAGTTATTTATGCATAAAGATAAGTATGTTAATAATGTACCTAACTTGGAATACAACCTGAATTAAATTAATAGACACTACACAACAAAAAATTACAATTATCCTGATAATACAATCAACGTGGCATGAAATATGCCTGGAATATAAGTCTATAATCTAAAATGTTACCCATTCTTTATTTATGTAAAGAATTTAGATTAATTCACATTTAGGATCTTTTCAGTTTTAGAGTTTTAGAAAATTGGTCTATCACTATTACATAACAACTAGAAAATTAAAAACGATACAGTCCTACTCACTATCCATTTTTCATAAAATAAAACACTTTAAAATAAAACATGAGTTTTATTTCGTGATAAAAAACATCATAACATTCATCTCAATTTATTCCTTTTTGTTACACATCCTTATACCGTGTGGAAAACATTTCAAAAACCTATGATGACAAGAAAAATATTAGTAAGGGATACAAAATAAGTAATGAAACTGTTAGCACCTAAATATTTTAAACTAATGATAACATTTTCATAAAAGTGTAATTTTCACCTATAAAACCTAAACTAATTATCTAACAATCTGAAAACATAAGGTTCTTGTAAAAAGACATATTAATCATAAATCATAAAGGTATCTTGGTGCATCCTTATCATTCATACATTTTAGGTTTCATGGATACATATAAAGTATCCTTATAGCTACATTTTGAATACCCATCACAGTATATTTCTATAATTCTCTTAGGAGAAACCCAAATAGCTAACCCCATCTCATAACCCAATGCATTGGAGAGAAATAATGGGATAAAATTCCCTACATTTATCATAGAACCACCCATATACATAAAAAATCCCAAACAACCGTAGCAAAATCATTACACATAAAACATATAAAAAGTAAAAACAAAATTTTCCCTTTTAAATCTCATGATATCAATAAATGATATTGATATAATCAATCCATACTCAGTTATTTTTCAATACCAACATACCAGAAATGGGAATATGGTATTTATTTATCTTTGAAAAACAATACATCTTATAGAAGAAGCCAAATATCCAAAAAAGGTCATGGAAGTGGAAAAGTAATTGTCATCGTATATGTTTAAAGGCATTATTTTAGTCATTCAGTATAATGATTCGTATAAAAAATTACTTTTTAAAAACATTTGAATGAAATTGAAATTCAAAGGGGTTAATAATAAAAAATATAAAATATGGTGTTGAATATTATAAATATATGTCTCAAGGAATGTAGATTGAGAGGAAGTACATTGCCTTGAGTTAGACTAATCATATATAGTATTTATATTCCAGAATGTACATAGTTTAATTTTTAATTTCATTAGAAATTTTTTTAAATTATATTATTCATTTTATGTTATGTCCATGTTATAAAAATTATTTAATTATTTACTTCCATGTCAGACAGAATGTCAATATTTGGTACTTGAGTAAAAAATGAACTTTATATTATGTCAATAGTCAATCTGATCCAAAATCCATTAAATTACGAATAATATTCCTTATATAAAAATTCCTTTTATATATCAATTATACCTTTATGTCAAATAATTAATTATGTATTTGAAAAATGAACAATCTTACCATCATGGAGATAGTTTGTCATACATACACTTGAGTAACAATTTTAATTTTCACTGATCATTATAAAAAGAAGGTAAATATTATTTTATCCTTAAATTATGATAATATTATTATTAACATCAAATTAATCATTTAAATATTATTTCATAAATAAAACAAGTTATGTAGTGAATAAAAACGAATCACATCTCTTTGTGGAGGTGATAGTTCACACTTACGCACGAACCACATTATCATTTTTGTGGGCATGAAAAGTAAAAAAAATAAATGATATATTATTATCATATAATTATAAATAAGTCAGGATTATTAGATATTAATATTTATTCTATCATTATATTCATTCTTAAGATATTGTAATGAAAATCTAAATATATCATTGCACGAGGCAGTAGTCCATCGTACACGCGAATGGAATGTTCATTTACCATTTGAAAAAATTGGAGATGGATTTTGGTGATGATATTAAAATAATAACATAACATTAAATTTAGGATAATAGAGTTATTATTTCATCATGGATGAAGGATATTTCAATTAAGTTTCATTAGAAATAAAATATAAACAAATAAATAAAAACATTGTCTTTTTTTGGAAGATCACGTTTATCAAAAACTTTACACCTCTAATAAGGGTGTTGATTATAAACTAAGTCATCTATATGGTGTTAAGGTTATCTAGTAATGGGTTTGGGTACATATTTTTTTGAACAATATTGTTTTTGATGTTTACATAATAGAGATGAATGAGTTCCCTTTTATAAGAGATGGGAGGGGAATTCTTGAAATTAACAAAAGTATTAAATTAATATAAATTCATTTTCTATTACAAATGGATTCTAATTGAACTAGTTATAATATATGATTAGTAACATTATAAATATAATCATAGAATGAAAATTAGGAAATGTTGAGTATTTTTTAATCCTTATCTTTTTGTTTTAACCCTTTGGACTCTTACTGTTTTAATAAGTAATTTACAATTTGGGAGTGTAAATAATTTCCATAAAATGTACAAGAACCAATTAATGAGTAGTTAATCAAATTTTTAGGCATATCTATATTATTTTTACGAATATTTTTTTTTCTAAATTTTTTTATCATTTAATAAAATATTTAATGTTTTAAAATAATAAGTCACCATTATGACACTATTCATAAGCTGACTTTTTAAAAATAATATATCCTCAAGGTAATTTTAAACCAACTCATTTAAATAACCCCCAAAATGTAAAATGAGTCCATAAAATTCATGTACGGTATAAATAATGTAAAATTCAATTTATTTTGATATTTATAATGTCATATATTATATTCTTTTATTAATAAATAAAGTACTACATTATTATTGTGTAACCATAAAATTTAATTATTTATTTCCTAAAAATTATAAAAAAATATAATGATGTGGTTAATAATTTTATCTTTATAAGGAATACTTATAGTCAAAGATAACACTTATATAAAACCATATTAAAATTTTTTAATTATAAGAGACATGATTATGACATCTTTGACTTTACTTTAAATAAAATGTTATAATTGACACAATCACACTCAGGTGGCTTCTAATGGAAAATATTTCAGCCCAATGATTTTCTTGGCCGATAATAAGTCATCCATTAAGATATGGGTAAGTGTTATTATAGTCTTATCATATTTATAAAATTATTTTTTCCATTAATTACTATTTTTACCCTTAACAGTGGGATTTGAAATACAAAAGTATATATTCACCAAAAATTATGTTGATACCATCAGATCAATATTTTCATAATGATTACAACGATGCATTTTTTTTTCAAAATTCAATTCATGAATGTGGCTAAAATATGTTCCTCTCTAATCTCAAAAATGATGTGAGGAAGTGTGTAAAAGAGACTTTAAAATTTTCAATAAGTATTTATATCTAATTTTATTAACAAAATTATTCTAATGACATACAATAGATAAAAAGATAAAAAATAATCTAATTATACATTATCAAAATTAAATGGATAATCTTTCAATATAAATAACTTATTTGAAAAATATTTTTAATTAACATGTCGTATTTTTCACTATTCATTAAAATATAAAATTTCTCAGAAAAATACAAAAAAAATCAACCAAATTAAATTTTGATACATTGATTTTTAATAATAAATTTAATTTTTCAGATACAAATTTAATGTTTAAAGATACTAGATTTAAAAAGGGTTCTCCATCAATAGTCCCTAATATAATTTTTTAAAAATATTTGAGCATTTTACTATTGAAATTGGACATTATTCCAATTTTAAGACTATGAAATTTATCCGAAGAATGTAAAAATATTTCATGAAAATGAATAAAAATATATATTAAGTTATATTAATTCTCTCAAATACAACAGATAGGTGATAACTACCACTTAAAATAATAATAATAATAATATATTATTATTTTCAATATAACATAGTCTTGTGTGAAACATAAGATTTCATAGAAAACTATTGTTTCATGTTAGGTAAAATATCAGACATAACATCCCATTTAATGAAAAACTACTAGTTAATTCATAAATATTAATTGATATGAAAATTTCATTATTCTCTAATTACATGTTATGTTACATCCTTCCCCCTTTTGGAAATTTCTTCCTCTCAATTTTTTTCAATTATCAAATAAGTGGGGTTGGGAGGGTATTTATCCCTCATAGAATTTTCATATTCCCATTTTCACTCGTCAACCATATAGTTTTTTCCCAAAAAAATAACCTTTTGAATCAACTTATTCCACAAAAGTTTCTCACTATAGTCATGAATCTACACTAGTTGCTCCTCAAATAAACTACTTCGGTGCATAAAACATTAGATGGATTTGGCATATATATTCTTAACATGAAAAAACGAAAAAAATTATGTACATGGTATAAACGTGGAGGTGAAGCCCCTCAGTAGGAAACTGATCCTACTTTCACTAATATTTCATGGGGTCTAATGAACTGTGGACTCATCTTTTTTTCTTACCAAAACCCATTACTCTTTTCCATGGAGAAAAATTGAGAATGACAAGATCCCATACCTAAAATGTATGATCCTTCCTCTAAATATCTTAATAACATTTGTTCCTACGTTGATATGCCATCATGTGACTCTAAATTAATTGAACTTTCTCTTCTATATCGTCAACCAACTATGGTTCCATCCACTTCCCCTGATTGACATCATCTCAAAAGGCGAGAGTTCGGCACTGATTTCCATATTATTCCTCAAATGGTTCCTTCTGTATACTAGAATGATGAATTTTATTATACGAAAACACAAAAAATGAATTATTTTGATACCAACATCTCTAGTAATCCATTGAACAAGCACATAAAACATCCTCCAAGGTCTGAAATGTTTGTTCCGACTTCCTAATAGATTGAGGATGAAAATTTGTACTGAAATTTAATTCAGTACCCAATGACTTCTGAAGTCCTTTCCAAATGTTTTAAGATACCCTGGGATCATGATTAGATATCATGGAGAGGGGAAATCCTATTAAGCTAACTATCTATTTAAGATAGGATTGAAAAAGTTGATCTAGAGTCAGTGTATTTCAAATAGAAAATAATGTGTTGATTTAGTCAGTCGATCAATAATAACCCAGATCAAATTGATACCTAAATAAGTATTTGGAAATTCCACTACAAAATCCATGGATATATTTTCACATATCAACTATGGTATTGTAGAATCATGAATCTTCTCTTTTGGAAACTAGTGTTCTTATTTAACTTGATAAAACGTCAAACCCTTCATATTAAAGTAAAAAATATCTCTTTTTTTCCCATATCGCTAGTAATACAGCTGAAGGTCTCTACACATCATAGTAATTTAGGATGAATTCAAAATAGAGAAATATGAGATTCACATAATAGAACATTCATCAACTATGAATCATAAGGCTCACATAATATATTTCAATTCTCAAAACACAATCTTTGTCAATGATAATTTCAGAAAACATAGACATCTGAAACAATTCTACATTTTTATACAACTCATTTTCTTACTTCTATGCATTATTAATTGGATTTGATGTAGATGATTATACCAAAACCTGAAACAAAATACAATAATTTCCTACACCAATAGCTTCCAAGACAAAATTCATCAAAACATTAATAAAAGGGTAACATTCTAAACATAGCATGGTTAATGTAGCATTAATTTCCTCACTCTAAATATCAGGAACTTTTTTTCCTTTTCCAGTATGGTAAATAATCACTCAATCATAATCCTTCATTATTTCCAACCATCTTCTCTATCTCATGATCAAATTTCCTGAGTGAATATATACTTCAAACTCTTATGTTCATTATATACTTCACATTTTACTCTATATCGATGATGTATTAATATTTTTTTAAAAAATAGTAGCTAATTCCAAAGTTTGTGTAGCGTATCTGAATTAATGAGTTTTCTACTAATGTAAAGTTTTTATAATTAACAGATCTTTTTTCATTAGGACAAAAAATTTCCATTCAAAGAAGTATCACTCTAGAAAAAACATCCCCATTTCTGGAATGCAATTCCAGAACTGATGCATTCACAAATATTCCTTTCAATTCTTGAAAACAGTCATCACATTATTTTTTCCAAATGAACATACCCCCTTTTTAGGTTAGCTTTGTCAGTTGGTTATATAACGGGGGAAGATTTTCAACAAACATTCATTAATATCCTACTAAACCATGAAAATTATGAATCACATTTATATTTTTGGGTCTTGGATATTCTTCAACAAAATAAGTTTTTGAATGATGAATAGTTATTACATATTTTGAAATAATGTGACCCTGAAAAGAAATTTTTTTCAACCAAAACTCACACTTTCTTAATTTTTCTTTTAGTTATTTTCCATTAGGGTTTTAAAAACAGCCATTATATTGCAGTAATGTCCCTCTATACCTTTGTAATATACCAAAATTTCATCAATAAACACAAAAAACATATGCTAAAACTAATTTTATATTCTATGCATAAGATCAATGAATACAATATGTACAATAGTTAACCCAAAAAGAATGACTATAAATTCATAATGGCCATATCTAGTCCAAAACACAATGTTCAAATTTATTATTCCTTTACTTTCAACTAATGGTATCCCAACATGAAGTCACACATTGAAAAATTATGTGCTTCCTAGAGCTGATGAAACAAATAATCGATATGAGAAAAATGTCAATTTTCCTTAATAGTGATCTTATTCAAGGATCTATAATCAATAAAAAGTTCCAATGAACGATATTTGTTTTTTACGAAAAAGAAAATAGCACCCCATGGTGATGTCCATGGTCAAATGAAACAATTATCTAATAACCCATGTAATTGATTATTCAGCTCTTAATGTTAAATTTGAGCCATTAAATGAATGGGTTTTGAAATTGGATGGGCATATAGAACTATTTCAATAGTAAATTCGAATTTTCAATCAGGTATAATACTAGAAAACTCATCAGGGAATACATCAATATAATAATTTTCTACTAGAACATCATTAATCTACAAAGTTCATTTGTTTTCAAAAATAAGTTCATGGTAATTTTTAATTTAAATATTTTAATAGTTTAAAATATTCCTGATATTTTATCAATTGAAAGGGTTCGTTCTTTACAAAAACTGAGATTATTTTTGAAACGAATATACATTACTTATACAACTAATATAATCATGGGAAATATAAATCCAATCGAAACACTGAATAACATCAAACTCTATTAGAGGAAAACCCATAAGGCTTCAAGGTAATTTGATTCCATATATAAGGACATGTAGATTATTATTATCTCTATATATACCAAAATATTCCCTAGGTGTATTTACCATCAATTTTGGATTCATTTAATAAGGCGGAATTTCCAATTTTTAAGAAAAATTATTAGAAAATAAATAATTTCTCCACCCCAAATTACACAATAAATTGGAATAATTTGCATAATCAAAAAATGTATCTAATACCACTTCATTTGATGGTCGAACATCTTCTGATTTAGTTGTGAAGTATTTCACCACACCTTTCAATTTATAGGCTAGCTGCTTCTCATCATTTAAATTACTTATTAGACACTCATTTTCATTCTAAACCCTGAAATTACATTTAAAACATTTATTAACAATAAATCATATATTTTTGTACCACTGACATCATCTTCATCAGTGCAGTTATAAGCATTTTGTCTAATTTTAAGAAAATAGAAGCACATACCAGAATTCAAAAGGCCCCCCCGTGTGTTTTTTACAATAATTCCCACAAACTAAAAAATCAATTTTCTTACCATATTATTTTTTGAGTAGTTATTCCATTTCACACACCACCTTGACCTTTTTTACTTTGAGTTATCAAATAAAACATGATCATTAGATGGATCCGTTTCCACATTATCCATATATTGAACACGTTTTTCCTGAGTTTTGAACTAATTACAATCCAATGCTCATGGATTCATTAGATTTATTCCTGAGTAAAAATTATTGATTATACTATCAATATACTGGATGAAATTTGGACCATACCTTCCATGTTTAGTGAATTTGGTTTCATATTTATCCATCGATTCATCCTCCGACCTCAATTCCCGGAATTTATTTTCTATCCTAATTCGAACATCCTTAGGAATATATTTCCCATGAAATATATTTTTGAATTCATCCTAAACCCAATAATTAATTTCCTCATTATCACAGCTATTCTTAACCATTAACAACCACTAATCGACTTCAACTTCATAATAATAAACAATAAGTCTATCCTTTTGATTGTTTGGACACTCCATGACATAAAAAATATTTACTAGTTATTTAATTCACCATTCATCATGTATGAGGTCCAATGATCTTATTAATTATATTGGATATTGCCTCATGAAATTCCCCACTACGAAAAAATTCCTTTAAGGTTGATCTCATGCATGTATTCCAGCACCATTTATATCATTTTCCAACTGATCTATCATACCCATAAAATGTAATTGTTCGGATTCATAAAATCTCGGGTTTCTTATTTGTAATGTTTCTTTCCTCTAGATGTCATCCCAGAAGAGATTCCATGTTTCATATGTGGAAAAACATTTTTAAAAGACATATATGTGAAACAATTACATATTAATCTTAAATTTCCAAATCATTTCAATTTGAAGAAAAATTAAAAATAATTTATGGATATTCTATTAACATTATCCTAAACACAAAAGTAATCTAAACCGACATTTGATACCAACTATAAGGCCACATCCTTAAACATTAAAAAATATGTAGTTAAGTCAATAATTTAAATTCATTTCACATTGAGAATATTTTTAGTTTTATAGTTTTAGAGAATTCTTTCCTTATTATTAGATAACAACTCAAAAATTAAAAAATAGACACTTCTACTCACTATCCATATTTTCCAAAAAATACATCTATTTAAAATAAAACATTACTCATTTCTATTGATCAAAAACATCATAATAGTCATATTAACTTCTTCCTTTCTCTTAACCATATTTTTACCATGTGGAAAACATTTAAAAAACTTGGTATTAGCACCAAAAGATCAACAAGGGATATAAAATAAGAAATGAAATCGTGGATCAATGAATATTATAAAGTCCTGAAAACATTTTTACAAAATCAATATTTTCACCCATAAAATGTAAAATCTTTATATTAACTTATGAAATAACATTATTCCTATAAAAATACATAGAAATAAAAAATCAAAAATGTAACATGTGGAATCCATATAATTCTTACAATGTTCATTTCATAGATATGTATGGACTAACCTTTATGGTTACATTTTGAATACCCATAATAGTATATTTCCTTTTTCTATTAGGAGAAACCCAACTAGTTTACCCCATATCATTACCCAATGCATTCAAGAGATATAATCGGCTCTACCACTGTTTTTTTTTCATGAAAGCACCCGTATACATATAAAATGCTCAATAATCATAACATAATCACAACACCTAAAAAAATCATAAAGGAAAAATAAAATTTCCACTTTGAAATGAAAATATATCATTTCATGATATTAATATAATCTTTCAATCATTAAAAACATTTTTAAATACCAAAATAACGGAAAAGGAAATATGGTATTTATTTTTCTTATGAAAACATTTTTTCTTGTAGAAGAAACCAAATATCAAATATTGGTTACAACAGTGCAAAAGTAGTTGTCTCTATATACTTTAAAAAAATTATTTTTTAATTTAGTAAAATACATAATATTAAAAGATTAATTTTGAAAAAAAATTATTAAATGAAAATTAAAAGGGTTTTATTATAAACTATATAAAATATGGTGGCATATATTATCAAAATATGCCACCATAAAAGGAGATTGACATGGAGTCCGTTATCATGAGTCTGACTCATTACATATAATACTAATATTTCTGAATAAACATAAGTTAATTTATACATTCCTATGAAATTTTTTCAGTATATTATTCCTTAAATATCACTTATTACCATGTTATAATAATTATATAATATTTATGTTCATGTTAGATGCTTGGCCGATATTCGAGACTAGATTTGAAGATGAACTTGATATAATGTAAATAGTCCATGTGATCATAAATTAATAATATTCATAATAATATTCATTAGATAATAAAAGATATTATATATCAATTATACCTTTAAATACATCCATTACATATGGATATTAAAAAGGAAGAGTGTTACCATCATGAAGATGGTAAGTTGTATATATAGAAGAGTAATAATTTCATTTTTTAATGATCATTATAGAATATTGTTAAATATTATTAATCCTACCAAAATGATCATAATATTGTTAACATCCAATTAATAAGATCAATATACTTATATAAATCATTCACATGATGTGGTGAATAATAATGAATCACATCACTTCATGAAGGTGATAGTTCACACATACGCACAAACAATGTTATGATTTTTATATGCATTGAAAGTAAGAAAAAATGTTATATTATTATTTTATAATGATAAATATTTCAAGAGTATAACATATAAATATTTATGCCATAATTATAACCAATGTTGAGATACGGTAATGAAAAAGAACTATATCGGGTCACAATGCGGTTTTCTACCATACACCATAACAGAAAGATTATTTCCCACGTGATGAAATTGGCGATGGATTCGAGTGATGATATAAAAAATATTCAATTTAATTATATTAAGGATACAAGATTTATTATTTTGTAATGGATTAATTATATTTAAATATAATTAAACAGGAAATAAAATAAAAACACATAAATAAAAACATTACATTTAATTTGGATGATCACCTTTCTGTACAACTTAACACTTATAAGAATAGTTTTATGTCTATGATAAGGCCTATAGAATGTGGGAAGATATTATATTATGGAAAGGATGTAGCATTACCCGCTGCATAATATTACTAGGAAACCCATTATTTGGTGTCTGGTACAATATCAGACACAGCATCCCCTTTAATGTAAAATAACAATCTAATTCATAAATATAAATAGATATGAAAATGACTTATTTTATAATTATATGGGTTGTTATATGGAATGTGAATCTATATGTATAAAGACCTGGGATTATTAAATTCCATAATCTTGAATTTAGTCATGATATCACATCCTTTTACATTTATGGTCTTTTCATGTTTAGAACCTTAGATAATTGGGATAATACATTTATTTCATTTCACATTATTATAGAATGGATACCATAAAATAGTACTCATTCCATCCAAAATAGATAACATTCCAAATAAAGCAATATTTCATTGATAGATATTTAAACATTTAACATGGCTTACTTAAATTTCATATACATCCTTATAACCTATGAAAATCATTTAAAAACTTGGGATAAGAACAGAATGGTCATTATGGGATATATAAAAACACATTGGACCAAGAAAACATGTAACATATGAAATCTCTTATAAATGACATGATTGTGACCCATATATACTTACTTTTACAAAAGGATATTTCCACAAGATTCCCACAAAAATAATAACATAACAATAACCATAACAGTATATTGGGGCATTATTACATATATTTTAACCCTCATGACTACCTTATAATTTGTAATCCTCAAAACATCATTACAATTTATGTAACCATCGCAGTTACACATGGAGTAACCGTACACCTGACACACAACATACACATAACCAATGAATTGGATAGAGATATAGGACCCACAATTCATCATAAACAATTACATATATCCAAAACAAAATCATACAACATTAATATTAGCATAAAAACATTTCTTTTGAATTTTGTAAAATAGAATTTTAAAAATGGAATTTGAAAAAAAAGTCCTATATAAATATCATATAATTAAAGAGATACATAATAGAGTAGATGGAATATATATATACACTATTATTAGACATAATTCAACAAATTATAATAAAAACCCATCAAACAATCAATTATATTACCACATAAATGAAGAAGTAGAAGGTTTACCCAAAGAATGGAAATCAGGTTAAGAATTCCCTTACCTCAAGTCTTTCTTACTTCAAATGTGTTTAAAATTCCTATATAATAGTTAAAAGAGTGTTTTTATTATTTTAAAAAAACATTTTCATGTTTATGGCATCTTATATGATCATTTCATAACATCTTTTCACTCTTTAATTGTTAGTATTTTGGTCCTTGCACTGTTTTTGGTTGAGTTCTTTACATGATTTACATGATTGGTTCATGATTGATGTTGTTGTTTATCTGAAATGAAACTCAAAAATTAGAATGGAGTAGTATTTAAATATATACAGTAACATAAATTATACCATTTTTCATTTTTAAATCTTACATGAGGATGATTCATAATTTAAAACATTAATTATGTTAATTTATATAATTTTAGTGGTTCTTTGGAAAAAAGACCTCCTTTGTCTTATAAATTAAAACCACCTGTAAAAATGAATTATAAAACCATTAATGAGACATAATTCATATATTATAACATTTATAAATCATAAAAATAGTTTCATGACCTAACTTGAAATAATTAATGGAAATTTAAATCACATCGTCCATGATGTCGGTAATTCGACACATCAATTGCAATTTTTTTATTCCTCTACTACGTGGGAGAGGAGAGAAATAGTGATGGTGAATTTTCAATGAACATGAGAAAATACATAATATAAATTAATATTTATCTTTCATTCCTCTTGGTTGTGATAAGGTTATTAAATAATATGAGAAGAAAGTAATATTGAAATAATAGAAAAATTGAGAAATTTCTCACGAAAAATCGGTATCCTAATGGTATCCCTCAAAATTTCATAAAAATGGGTTGATAAGAGTAAATGGATATATTATAAATCTTTAATAATTTTTATATTAAGGGGATATGGAATTAAATATCCCAATATAATACTATGGGAAAGGAGTATAATAACATAAAATGGAAGAATTAAAAGAAAAAAAAGAGGATGTTTACTTCTTGATCTCTTCTCCTTGAGATCCTTCTTAAGGGATTTGGTTTTGGTCTTTTGGTGATAACAGAATCCTTATGACGTGGTGAAGAACCCTGTAAGGTGTATTGGGTTGATCTAAGGCATGTATCAAGGCTTGAGAGGTATGTTATGAAGATGGGAGTGAGGGTGGTATTTATAGTGGAGGAGAGGGGGTATTTTTTATTATTTTAACCATTCATATAATATTTTTTCCATAGGATATGAATAGTATTAGTTCATGTGACCAGAAATAGAACTAATGGCATGTGATTTTTAACCATGGCTATTTATATCACTTATGATGTCATAGATTGTGTATTTTACTGGTTATTTTATTATAAATTATGTTATCTTATTTCACTATTCATCGAAAATTCCTGAATTCCTGAAAAATACCAAATAATTTACCCTAATATTTTTTAGATGTGTAGAATTCAAAAATGATGTCCATTTTTTGAAAATAAAATTCAAAATATTATTAAGTTAATTTTTAAATGAAAAACATACTTAATTCGAAAATTAACAATTTTAATTCTTTAACAACTTCTATATCACAATGAAAAAATAACTAAGATGTTATTACCATAAATCCTTATGAAAATAAAATAATAATAAAATTTAGTATTCATTAAGGTCATATTACTATTTAAATTACTATTCATAAGGGTATGTTACTATGCATAGAAAAACAAGTTGGTTTCATCAGACTCCAAATAACTTACTGACCACAATTATATGTGACAGTTTCATGAAATTACAATCATAAAAGTGGAAAAATTATATTTTAAGGCATGTTATAAATATATACTTAAAACAAAATTCCTTTAATTTCTATTTATTTTTAGAAAAACATGGGGTGTTATATTATCCCCACCTTCTGGAAATTGTGTCCTCATGATTTTATATACATATTAAAAAAATAAATGTACATTTCCCTCATAGCATATTCAGACTCCCATGTACCTTCTTCAACAATGAGGTTTCTCTTAAAAAAATTTACCTAGTGGATTACCTTATTCCGCAATACATGTTCCATTCAATCAAGAATCTGAACTGGTTTCTCTCCCTAAGAAAGGTTCTCTTCCATCTGAACTTCTTATGGACTCAATACATGTGAGGAATCTGGAACATACTTTCTCAACATAAAAACATGAAAAAAGATTGTGTACCTGAGACAAACTCAGAGGCAAAGCTTCATGGAATTCAAATGGTCCATCATTTTCCATGATAAAAAAAGTACCAATGAATCGTGGACTTAGCTTTCTTGTCTTACAAAAATGCATCACACTTTTCCAAGGAGTGAATTTAACGAAAACATTGTCACCTTCCTCGAAAGAGAAGTATTTCTTTCTATTAACTGTATAAATTTTCTTCCTACTCTGATCTATCATCATGTGTTGTTGGATCATCATCACTTTCTCAACCCCTTCTTCTACTAATTCTGGCTACATCAACGGCCTTTCACTGACATCATCACAAAAAGAAGGAGTCTGACACTGCTTCCTTTACAGAGCCTCAAAAGGTGACATCTGTATACTTGAATGAAAACTATTATTATAAGAAAAGGAAACTAAAGAATGATGTTGATCAAAACATCCTAGATAGTCCATTTAACAAGATAGAAGCATATACTCTAAAGGTAGAATCATTTGATTTGATTTTCCATATGATTTTGGATGAAAATATTCGCTAAAGTTTAATTCACTACCCAAAGACTTCTAAAGTCCGTTCCAAAAATTATAAATGAACGTGGGATCTTTGTTAGATATAATGGAAAGAGGAACTAGATGTATCCTGATAATCTCTTTGTGGTAAAGTCAAGAATCATGATAAAAAATGTATCTCAAATAGAAAAAATGTGAATATTATGTCAGATGATCGACAATAACCCAAATCACATTATTACCATGAGAAGTATTTGGTTGTCCCACTACGAAGTCCACAGATACATTCTCCAATTTCTACTCTGCCACTGGAAAAGGCTGGAGCACCCCCTTCGACAACTACCACTCTACTTTAACCTTTTGACATGTTAAGAATTTCATAATAAAATCAGCAATATCTCTTTTCATTTGATCACACCAATAGTACTCCCGATGGTATCTGTGTATCTTAGTACATCCAGGATGAACAGTAAACGGAGAACTGTGAGATTCAAAAAAGAAATCATTATTCAACTGACAGTCACTATGCACAAATAACATTTTTTAAAATCTTAAAACACAATATTTATCAAGGTAAAATTATAGAAACATTCCCATTTTGACCAATTTGACCTTTTTCTATAGCTCTCAGTCTTCCTTAGGTGCTAACTTAATTCTGTCTGAAAACGACAACTGCACTAAAACCTGAAACAAAACAGTGGTATTTCCTACAACAACAAATTCTATGTCAAAATTCATCAAATCATTAATCAAGATATTATGTTCCAAATGTATGATGGTTAATTATGCCTGATGTATCTGACACAAGGAATCTGCCACATTTTTTTCTTTTATATGATGTAAATTGAGCGTGCAATAATAATAATTTACCGGTTCAAGTCATATTCTATGCCTCATGTTTAATTACTTCTATGTTAATATATATTTCATAATTTTATGGTCTATATATATTTTACAGTTGGATTCATATAAATTATGCATCTAAATTATCAAAATAAAAACCATATTTGCGAATTCTGAATCATGTTTGGAATAATTTAACTACTGAGATTTTAGTTGTCTTGAAGCATAAGCAATTACCTTATCATTATTTATCATAACACAACCATGTCCCTTCAAAGAAGCATCACTGTAGATGAAAAACTCACCATTTTGGGAAGGCATGGAATAAACTGAATCATTTACCAATCTCTTCTTTAGTTTCTGAAACAAGAAATCATATTCTACTGTCCATATAAATTTAACCCCTTTTCGTGTTAGATTATTTATCGGGCATGATAACAATGAAAATTTCTTTACAAAACATCCGTAATACCTTGATAACCCATGAAAACTATGTATCACTATAACATTTGTGGTTATTTTCCATTCATCAACAACCTTTGTTTTGGTAGGATCAACTATTAATCCATCCTTATTTACAATGCTCCAATGAAATGATATATGCTTCAACCAACTATCACAATTTATGAATTTCCCATAACTTTTTTTATCATAATGTTTTTAAAATAACCCTTAGTTGTTTTTCATGCTCCTCATTATTTTTAGAAAATACCAGAATGTCAACAATAAATACAAACCCAAAATTATCCAAGAACTCATGAAATACTATATTCATAAGATTAATGAATACAACAGGTGTATTAGTTCACCCAAAGGGCATAACAACAAATTCATTATGACCATATCTAAAACGAAATGCAGTTTTTAGGATTTCATCCTCCTTCACCTTCAGCTAAGGGTATCCGGACCTTATGTAAATTTAGTGAAAGTAAAGAGCTCCCTGGAGATGATCAATCAAGTCTACGATATGAGGAAAATGATAATTGTTTTTAATAGTGATGTTATTCAATGCTCTATAATCAATGCAATGGCTCCTGGAACCATCTTTCTTTTTTTAAAAACAAAATAGGGGCTCCCCATGGTGTAGTGATAGGAAGAATGAATCCATTAACAATAAAATCTTGCATCTTATTTTTCAATTCAAAATGTTTTATTTTATCTATAAGATAAGGGGGTTTTGAAATTTTTTAAGCATTTGGAACTATGTCAATTTTGAATTTGACTTCTCGATTAGGTTTGACACTAGGTAACTTATCCGAAAAAACATCATGATATATATTTACCATAGGCACATTATTAATCTAAATACTTCCCTTATTTTCAAAAATATGAGAAAGATAACATTGATTTACATATTTCAATAGTTTCTCAGCTTCTTGATATGTTGTCAATTTTATGGGTTCATTCTTGTATAAAAACATAAACACTTTCCGAAAAACAAATTCATTATCTCTACAGTAAATATTTCCATGATAAATAGTAATCCCATCCATTTCCAGAATCATATCAGACATGATTAAGGAAAAAAAAACAAGGTTTGCAGGTAAATTATGTCATAAAAACACCAATAGAAGGATTCTTATAATTCCTCTTTGTTATAATATTTCCAACTAGTGTTTTAACAATATGTTCAGGTCTCATTTATTAAGGTGATATTTTAAAATTACCCTAAAATTTCTCTGATATGAAGGAATGTGTAGAACCCATATCAAACACAGATTTAGACAAATCTATGTGAACAAACAAAGTACCTGATATAACTTCATTTGATGGTCTGACACATGCTGATGTGATCGCAAGGGATCTAGATACCCCTTTCTTCTTGTTTTTTGGATTCATTGCATCATACATATCTCTCTTTGGGTAAGAATTTTCATAATGAAACATCTCAACACATTTAAAACACATTACAGTTTTTTTATTAGGATTAGTATTTGGATCATTTTCATTATAATCTCAAGCCATATGTCAAAACATAAAACCATTAAAACACTTCCTAGTTTTGGTAAGACATTCCTTAGTGTGCTTCTTTCCACACTTTTCACAAACTAGAAACTTGATTTTATTACCATTAGATTTCTTTGGTTTATTCTTATCCATAGAATTCCATCTAGACTTCTTCTTCTACTAGTTTCCTAAATGCATGTGACCATCAGAAAACTCCATCTCTACCATCCCAAAACATTATACAAGTTTCTCATAACTTTTGAATTCACAGAATGTTATCTCCCTTAAATAATATGGCTCTAGTCCTGAGTAAAAATGGTTGATTTTGCAATCAAGATCTAGAATATGATTTGGAGTATAGATTTCCAATCGAGTAATGTTTGCTTTATACACAACCACTTAATCCTCATCCTTTTGTTTCAATTCAACGAATTTCTTCTCCAACATAAGTCACCCCACCTTAAGAAAATATTTTTCAAGGAAATAAATTCATCCCAATATAGGGAATCTATATGTTCTCAACCAGTGATATTCCTTACTATTTACCACCACTGATCAGCGTCACCATTAAAACAATAAATGGAATGACTTTCCTTTTGATTGTCTGAAGATCCTATAACATAGAATATCTTTTTAAGGGATTTAATCCATCATTAAAATGCTACTGGGTGAGAAGATCCATTGAATTCTGAACGGTGTTCTCTTATAAAATGTTCCACTACTGTCATGTTATGTTGTGTACCTCTAGTTGTTTTGTTGGAAGGATGATCCCACAATTTATTTCTTATGTTAGCAGAGCCATTACTATCAAAAACTTCTCGGTTTCAATCCCTATCATTCCGGGCTGCAGATTTAGAAAGACGTTGTGCCATCAGTGCCTCTCCTCTTCACATTCCTAGTTTCTTCTATGGACAACTATTATGAACAAACATACCTTAGATGAAGCAACATGGTGATCATTAAATTCTATAACATTTAAAATTAATCATAGATTAAAAATCATTTATGGTATTCTTTTATCATTATACATACCCCTAAAGTTATCTAAACCATCCTCTAATACCAACTATAAGTAATCAGTCTTATTATATTCCATATTCTGGAATTTAGTTAAGAAATCAATTCCTTTTAAATTTTGGGTATTTTCATGTTTAGATCATCAGATAATTGGGACAATACATAAATAACATTACACATTATTAAAGAGTGTATTCCATAAAAATAGTACTGATTCCTTCCAAAATTTAAAACATTCCAATAAAACATTATTTCATTGATAGATATTCAAACATTTAACATGGATTCCATCACATTCATTCACATCCTTATAACATACAAAAATCATTTTGAAACATGGTATGATCACAAAATGATCAGTAAGGGATACAAAAAAACTCATTATTCCCAGAATACTTGTACTATATGAAATCAATTTCGAAAGACATGCTTATCACCCATATATAGATACATTATAAAAAATAATATTTCCACAAGATTCCCAGAAAAATATGAACATAAATATACACAATTATATATATTTGAGCATTACTTATATAATATTTTATCCCTCATGGCTTACTTATAATTTGTACCCCTCACAGCTACCTTACAATTTGTGTAAACATTGCAGTTGCACATGGAGTAACCATACAGCTGACCTTCAACTTACACATACCCAATGCAGTGGAAGGAGATATAGGTCCCACTATTCAACATAAATAGTTTCGAAGAACCAAAAAATAATCATTCAAAATGAATATTATCATAAAAAAGTGGTTATGAATTTTCTAAAACAGGATTTGGAAAGTGGATTTTAAAAGAAAAGTCCCTTATAAATATCATATAATTGAAGAGAGACTTAATAGAGTAGATAGAATATATATATACACTATAATTAGGCATAATTAAACATAATATAATCCAAACCGATCCCACAATCAATTTTCATACCACATAAATAACGAAGTAGAAGGTTAACCCCATGAATGGAAATCAGGTTAAGAATTCCCTTACCTCAGGCTTGTCTTACTTCAAAATTGTTTCAAATTCATGTATTATGTATGAAAGTGTGTTATTGGTACTTTAAAGATATATTTTAATTTATATAAAATATAAAATGATTATTTCATAACATCATTTAACCCTTTAATTTTTATTATTTTTCTCCTTGCACGGTTTTTGGGTGTTTTCTTTACATGATTCCAGGATTGGTTCATGATGGATGTTCTTGTCGGTTGGAAGTGAAACTAAAAAATTGGAATGGATTAGTATTTAAATATATCAATTAAAATAAATTTTACTATTTATCATATTTAATTCTTATATGAGGATGAATCATAAGTTAAAACATTAATGATGTTCGTTTAGATCATTTTAGTTGTTCTTTGATAATAACGACCTCCCTTTTCCTATAAATTAAAACAATGTGTACAAAAGAATTAGAGAACCATTGATGAGATATAATACGTATATTATAACCTAGTTCAATCGTGAAAATGGTTTCATGACCATACTTTAAAGACATAATGGAAAATGAAATCACATCATCCATGATGTCGATAATTAAAGACATTGAAGACAATGTTTTTATTCCTAGAATATGTGGGAGAGGAGAAGAATAGTGATGATGAATTTTCCATGAACATGATAAATTACATAATATAAATGATTCTGGTGAATTCATGCCTCTAGGTTAACTATAGGGTAGTAAAAATAAATAAAAGAAAGTAATATTGAAATAAAACAAAACATGGGAAATTTCACACGATAATTCGGCAGCCTAACGACCTCTCTTAAAATTTCATAAAAATAGTTTGATAAGAGAAAGGGGATATCTCAGAACACTTACATAATATGTATAGTAAGGGGGATATGAAATTAAATGTCCCAACATAAGCCAATGGGAATAAAGATATTAATATAAAATTAAATAAAATAATGAAAATAAATGACGATGTTTACCTCTTGATCACTTCTCCTTGAGATCCTTCATAAGGGCTTTAGTTTTGTTCTTTTGGTGAGACCATCATCAATAGGACATGTGGAAGAGACTTTGGAAGAGTATTGGGCCAATCATAAGAATGTCTAGAGTCTTTAGTGGTGTGGAATGAAGAGGGGAATGAGGGTAGTATTTCTAGCGTAGGAGAGGGGGAATTTCTCATTATTTTAATCATTATTATAATATTATTTCCAATGATTATGAATAGAAAATTTTTATGTGACATAAAATAGTAATAATGGCATGTGAGTTCGATCCATGTGGCCTTACATAACTTATGATGTCATAAATAGGGTATTTTACTGGTTATGTGACTATACAACATTTTATCGTATTTCACTATTTATCAAAAATTCTAGAATTTTATAAAAATACCAAAAATGTACCCTAATAGTTTTTTGATGTTTAGAATTCCAAAAAAAGTCCATTTTTGAATACAATTTTCTAAATATTATTAATTTAATTTTTAAATAAAACCATACATAATTCAAAAATTAAAATTTTTCTTATTATATAACTACTTCTATATCACGATGAAAAATTAACCAAGATGTTATTATCTTAAAGTCATAATGAAATAATATAATTATAAAACTAACTATTCATTGGTTCATATTACAATTCATATTACTATTCAAAAGGGTTTGTTACTATTCATAAAAAACAAGTTGGTTTCATCAAACACAAAATAACGTACTGAAAACAATTGTTGATGACAATTTCATGAAATTCAAAACATAGAAGTTGATAAACTATTTTTAAAGGCAAGATAAAAATATAAACTTAAAACAAATTTCCATGTATTTCATTTTATTTTTAGAAAAACATGAGGTACTAAAAAATGTACCTATAAAGTTTCATTTAATGATATATAATTTCCATAATAGAAAAAGGTTAAAATTTGATAAATCTAAAATAAAATTAATTAGTGGAAGACACCCCAGTAACTCTTGGTGAATAATAATCAACCGTAGAAATGAATAGTATGAACAGATGTCTAATCCCAATCCACTTGACTTTTTCCCATACGTTGGATGAGAAATCCTAGGCATTACTATTTTCCATGCATTGAAACATTCCTATAATCCTATCTACCAATACAATATAGTAATAAAAAAAATCTCATAAGTCACATTCAAATATCCCATATTGACTGACCACTAGACCTATGGCCAGATTGGTCTCCAAATGGCCCCAAATGCGCCACCCTGTATGCTAGAGGCTACCAACAAGTAGTGAGGGTCTAATAATGGTATGGTGGAGAGGCTATACCCTATTTACCAGAGAGTAACTATGATATATCCAGTATAAATAATAACATACCAAAGAAAAATCATTTATGTTTAAAGATATCACAATGAATGATGAATATAATAAGTAAAGAATCATGTGCTCAACCAATAAGTTTTAACAATGCATGCATGCCAAGATGGTTCTTCAAAAATAAGAAGAACCAAATACAATATGAAGTATAATAAAATAAATAATAAAATCACATTGAATATCTTCACACTGATGATGACTACAAGATCGTTCTTGTTCTCATAACTTCAATGTACAATGCAAATAAAAAAAATAAACCTTTGACCTACGAACATGATGATCTACTCTGGTATCAAAGTACAATGAATGACTGATCATGGTGTGAGATATATTCAGTATTCCACCACTAACGATGTCTAAATATCAATCTAGTATTGGTAGATAATGTTTCTAAGTGGTTAGGAATAATAGGAAAAACTATAAAGAGATAAAATAAAATAATAATGTCTTCTCAGGTTTTTAAAGGACACCTGGATGACCGTACCTGCTCTTGATTAAGATAGAATTTCTCTAATCTAGGTTCATCAAAAAGAATCTAAATGTGATGTAACTATCTTTTAATAGGTAATAAGTAGAATGAAGTGGCCAAGGCCATGTATGTTATTATTTATGGTGGATATGCCCCTCGTTAGTATCTATGTAAACGTTGTCATTAACATTTAGGGAATCATTGAAATTTTATAAGAGGAATCTACTAAATTAAATTAATTGAAACCCTAGGCCCATCCAATGAAACTTTATAATGGATCCCAACTATCATACATAGGTAATAACAATTATTGAATGTGACAATGATTGTTTCTTTGTAAACCATAAATTGAATCCCATATATCACTCTCTGTGTAAAGTTAAATATATCCCCTCTGATCATATCCCTAGTATATTACAAAGGGTTTGAGTCTCACTCATGGAGTTGTGTAACCATATTTCTCCCGAATATATCCACATGTGCTCCCCTAGGAACTTGTGTTATTATATAGTAGAAAGTGATATGCATGATGAGCCCATCCAAGATATTGTACGCATTTCTCCAAATGTATAATGACTCAAAAACCCAAGATCCATCCTTGGAGTTCCATAAATTGAATCCTGATTAGCACTCTTGGTGTAAAAATATCATTTAAACATTTAAACATTTAATTTTTTTATCAATAATGTGGGCTAAACCTGTTGGTCATTTTAATTATACCATGAAGGATTCCATGTACATAAGTTTACCATAACACATTATAAGGATACTAAAAGAGGTCTATTCATTTATTGGGTCATTTAATTAATTAGTTACTCTATTCCATTAGTAAAGAATACTAGGCATTTAATTAATGTATTTGGGTCATGTGGTCTTCCAATGGCATATAACACCATACATGCAGAAGGTATGAAAAAATTATTGGATAACAAGTGTACCATAAAATTTCACCAAGATGACTTCAAACTAAATTTCCCATGACCAATTAGCAAAAAATGTTCTGTCACCAAGGTATAACATAGACGGTACTCACATCCCTCAACAGTCTAGTACATCACACAATTATACTTTAGAAGAAAATGCTCATCATCAAGGTGTTTTATTAGAAAACCGTTAATTAATTTAGGTGACTCAAGAGTCTTATCTTTAAATTAGTTCCATCTTTTACATTCATAAAAAATAAAAAAATCAAAGTTGTAAACAAATACCACTAAAGTTTTGGGATTTGTGTTGTATAATTCAAAAATTAAAAAAAACATCGCACAGAATGAATTACATGCGACAAAGGAGAAATATTTATCAAACACCAAGAATTTTTGGGAAAATATTTATACAACCAAATATATACCATGGATGGCCCATAAGTCAAATATCATGGAATGATTTGGTCCGATTAGATAGAAACTGAATAAAATGATGAAAAACATAAAAATATTGAAAATTAGCAGCACAAAAATAGCGTAGATTAGAAGAATATTAACAAAGAAAATATGAAGGAGTCATACACATACTGAGGGATAACCAATGAACTTGAAGGTACTCAAATTGGTGGTCTAATGTGGGAGATGTCTTAATAGTAATAGGAGGATGGGAGGTTCTTCACAAGGGAGGTGTTGTTCATTTGTGCAAGGAAAATTATGGGTGAGAAAATAAAAATGTTAGGAGTGAAAATTTGTAGTTTCACCGCATTAAATGATGTACAAGTTTTGTACTTATGGTTTAGATGCACATTTTAATGAACTATGCATATACCATGATCATGATTCTATTTAAAGTGTGGGGGGTTGACATGGTTCATGTTCGCATCTTGGGAAACTATGCACAAATGTGCATTCTCCACTATCTAAAAACATACTTCAAGTCGCATGGACATGTGGACCTTCTTGTAGGGTCTCAAATATTGGAACCGTGACCATTCTATTCAAGAGAAATAGTATTATTTCCATTTTTTTCATTCATCATTATAATTTCATAATGTTATCCATGAATGGAATCATACAGTTCATGCGGCCAACAGTATTTAAGGAACCCATGTTGTCTTATGTTTGCCAAATTTTTGGGCCTGAAAATCAGAAAATGGAGAGATGTGTTTTATGAAAAGGAAGGTTCATGAAATATTGGAGTGGTGCTCAAAAAGAATGGAATGTGTGATAAATTTGTTTTGCATAGAATAGTGAATTCTGGTTTTATTTTTCAAACAAAATGAGTTTCGGGATCAGAATGATGAAAAATGGAAATGTCATGAGTTACACAAAAAATCTGGAGTTTTGCACAAAAAACAGTTCCTGGGTAAAATGAATCTCATACAGACTAAGATGTTTTGCGTGAAATAGTGCATTTTGTGTGCGAGGGTCGGTGATGCCAATAAATAAGAGGTTACCCCATTCATTCAGTATGATTGATGACATAGGGAAATTCCTAGTTCTGTTACGCACTAAAATTGTTTGAAAAGTGAGGTTCACATAAAAGATAATGTTGTCTGGAAAAGTAATAGTTTTGCAGAAAATATAATGTTGCGTAGAAAAATTAATTTTGCACATAAAATATAAAGTTGATCGTAATTTTTGTTGTTTCACGACATTTTTCTGTAAGGGAAGCTAATATTTCCTAAAAAAGTAAGACCCTGTGCACAAAGGGCAGGTGTTGCGCATAATTTTTAGTGTAAGCTGATGAAATGTTATGCATATTCTGTTCAGTGGTTCAATGATTTCATATGAATCAATTCCTAAAATCAATGCAAATAGTTTCTCATGCTGAACTGAGATAAAGAATTCAATGAAAATCTATTGAAGATACCTTCATGTCAATAAACTAAATTAGACTTCTCGAAAGGCATTGATCTAGGGGGAGTCGACAAAAGTGATATGAGGGACGCAGTGAGCATTCTATGAACCATTGTATTGGAAGTGTTCCTGGCACGTAGTGACTGTTAATGAACCATTTTATCTAAAAACTAGTGACGATTAATGGATTTTGGTACGATCAACACACAATTTGTGTATGCTCTTTAGATGTAGCCCATAGTGGTGAACCATGTGAATGTGTTATGTAGTATCTAAGCAAGTGATTGTTTTTTTCTGTTCTCGTCATTCTAGAAGGTTTAACGTGTTCATACGAATGTGGGAACACGATTTTTTTTTAAAAAAAAATTGTTGACACCCTTATTCACCCTACCTCTCCCAGGGAATCCAAGGGTCCTACAATTGGTATCAGAGGGAGGTTAGTGGTGTTAGATCTACTCTTTGCCATCATGGAGAACACTGTAACTGCTAGGGTAATCCCTCACTTCGATTGAAGTAATATTTAGATTTTTACAAAGATAATGATATCTCATCTTATAGCCCTTGGAATGGAATTCCTCTTTACTACTGTGAAAGGAATACAAGTTATTAATCCAATAGGTCTTACTATGACTGATAAAAATAGAAAAGATGTTGATGCAGATGCTAAAGCCCAAAGAGCTATCATTGCGACTCTTTTAGATATGATATATCTAAAGGTGATGAGTTGTAAATTAGAAATGTCTACATGGGATAATTATGAAATTATTTATAAAGGAGACATCAAAGTGAAGGAATCCAAACATCAAGACCTACACAATAGGTTTGATGATGTGAAGATGCATCCTGATGGGAATGTAGATTCTTTCATGAATCAAATTGTTGAAGTAGTTGGAGAAATTCGAGGTCTTGGAGAGGAAAAAAATATATTGATATCGTAATGGAAAACATGAGAAGACATACACATATGTACAATGAAAATGTGTCATCCCTTTAAAACGATAACTATCTAAACTATCTATAGATGATCTACTATGTAGTCTGTTAGAATATTAGATGAGAGTCAAACTAGAGGATGTTTCGACATGTGTTAGAAAGGAAATGGAATTCAATTCCATGGACTAACTAAAAATTTCATAAGATAGTAGTGGTGGAAATAATGGGGGAAAAGAAATTATTTCTCTCATTTACATGAAGCTGAAGAAGGGAAAAGGTAAATTTAATGGTAAGTCAACTCTGGAATCTTTTTGTTATAGATGAGTTGGGAAGATTTTTTCACAGTGCCAAGAAATGTTCAATGATGAATGGATTGAAGCAGATGTCCTTAGGAAGCCCTGGAAAATGTTTTTCAAAAAGGGAGACTACAAAACTAAAAATATAGTGTAGAAGAAAATTTTTGTCCGTGAAGATGAAGATGATGATATTGAAATCTATATTAATAGCATCCAAAATTTAAAATTGGAAACCATGATTCATTGATGGATACCATTGAAAATCCATAACCTTCATTCTATATATATAGAGATAATCATATGATTCTTAATTATGATCCCAAGTTGCAAATTATGGATGCATTTTCCATGATTGAGAATTAATTTATGAGATGAAATAAGTGGAAATCAATGGTGGAAGAAGCATCAGAATATTTTGATGATCATGAAGCTTAAATTGAACGAATAGAAGAACTTGTGAGAGTACTATATTCAATCCTTGAAATCAAAGATGACGTTGTGAAACTAAAGCATAGAATTTGAGAACCAGCAAAGGTCATCAATGACCATATATACATACTAGAAGAGAAGTCTAGGACTTTTGAGTGGCATGAAGAAGAAGTTGTTACTCTTTAGAGTAAACTTGTGTGTCGATCAACCATAAAAGTGGAAAAAAAATAAATTCATTTTGGAAGATTCACATATGCATAATTACTAGGAAGAGAGGAGTGTGGATCTGATGTGGTCGAAAAAATCCTTAGTGTTCAATGGCCCACTTTCATGGTAAATAATGAAATCAGTTGTGAAGTCAAGTAATCAATTACTGGATGTAAAGAGAGCCAAAAGAAAGACACAGTGAATGCTGGACACATTGAAATGCTTCCTGAAGTGCTGAGAAGTAATCCCACCATCCAAAATAAATGATGAACATTAGATTATCCAAAAACTTTTAAAAATGATAGGCAATCCAACTATTTTTCCAAGGAAGAAGTAATGAGATGAAATAGACGTGAGAAGACATTTCCTCTCCTGAAGTGTAAGTTTTGTGGCTATTTGGGCTATACAATGTAGTATTGTGAAGAGATAAAGAGCTATTTTAATGTGGACGATATGGGAAATCAACAAAAGAGACTGATTTCATATCCTACAACTAATATAAGAAATAAGTTCTAACCAATTCTATTTTTATTATTCTAACTATGGCCATAAAGAAATGTATTGCAGGTAGAGGTATGACAAGAGAAATTCATACAACTCTATGATACTGAACAATACTCACCCTCCCAACTGTGTTGTCCTGAAAAACATTTTTTCTACTCTAGAATAAGAGTATGGTATGGTTATGTAGAATTTGATTATGTGAATGAAAAAATTGTATGGACATTAGTGTCCTACGCTCAATCCAATAACTCATAGAAAGAGAATAAGAAAATTTCTAAATCTAATACATTATAAGTATCTATCAGTGATACAAAATGAATTATCATGTTTATTCTTGATAGTCCATGCTTTCCATGATGATTAAAGGTAGTGTAAATTTTTCTTTGGCTAATGGAGAGCTGAAGAAAACTGATGTTATTTATGTGGACAGTCTAGGTCACAATCTCCATAGTTTGAGTCAACTATTTGACTCAGGGCTCATAGTAACATTTAATCAAAAAGCTTGCACTATAAAGAGAAACATACCAAATTCTCTCAAGAAAGTATGCAGAACAAATGGAATCTTATATCACATTAACAGTAAAGAAAACTCTTTCTATATGGCTATTAAAGAAGAAAATATTATGTGGTATTAAAGGCTAGGGCACATTAAACAAAACGACATGGAAAAGATATCTAACCTGAATATATTCATGGATATCCCAATTATGAAATGTGAAAGTTAAACGAATTGTTATGCTTGCATACATGGGAAGCTGTTCTATAGTTCATATCTTCCAAAGATGAAAAGGCCATCACACATTCTTTATCACATCCATATAGATGTATGTGGCCTGATAAACATTGTCAGAAATCATCTATAGAGGTACTTCATCCTATTCATTGATGATTATAGTAGAGTATCATGTGTAATAATTATTCACATGATGTTTCAAGTACTTTATTAAATTAAAAAATATCATTTAATTTTAAAAAATGATACATGATGGACAATCAAATTCAGGCGATCTGAGAATGAAGGGAAATACACATCCATTGAGTGTGAAAATAACCTTAAAAATACGGAATATAGAAAGAGTTAGCTACTATGAGAACTCACCAACAAAATGGAGTTGTTGAGCGGTAGAATTAATTGGTAAAAAACATGGCTATGATAGTGCTAATTAAGGGTTGTATCTCTCACCATTACAGGAAAGAAGTTATTGAAGCATCAATTCACATTAAAAATATAATGGGTCTTTATATGGGAGAAACAAAGACACCAAATAAATTTTGTCATGGAAGGAGTCATTCATAAGAAAATGTTTCATCTGAAATAAAAAAGGAAATCAAAGGAAGTGTCGTGATAATGTAGATAAATGAATTTTTCTTGGATATCCAATAAACAAAAAATCTTTCATGTGTTTCAATAAGCACTTGGGTAGGATTTTGTAATGTAGTGATGTTAATATCATTGAAGAAAAAACCCATATGCTTCAAATAATTCCAATGCTGATGAGATAGAATATGAGGAAGAATGTGAACATGGGGTAAATGAAAATAATGAAATAGTGGAAGGTGTACCAAACTCTCATGATTCAAATCATGATGTTGGATTATAATAAGAATTTGAAGTTGAAACTATATCCAGAGAGAATTTATTTAAACCTCAGAAGAGGAATTAAAGAGAATCAATTAGTAAATTTAATTTTATTGGGGATTTGACTACACCCATGTAATTAGGGAGAATATGGAGTAATGCACAATAATTACTTATATCATTTTTGGAACCTTCCTCAATTGAAGAAGATGAATAGGATGGATCATGGGTGAAGGACATGAATTAAAATTTTTATCAGATTGAAAAAAATTAGACATGGTATATGGTCATGTGGCCCGAAGGACACAATGTGAATTGTACAAGGAGGATCATTAAGAAAAAATATGCCAAGAATGGTAATGAGATCTGAAATAAGGCATGACTGGTGTGCAAGGTATATTCACATATTGTAGGTGTCGAGGTTGAGGAAACATTTTCTCCATTAGCGTGAATGGAAAAATTTGGCTATTTTTATCCTTGTAAATCCAGAGAAGATATAAAGTGTATCAAATGGAAGTCAAGACAACATTCTTATATAGAGTTTTGGAAATAAATGTCTATACTGAACAACCTGTGGGGTTCTTGCTTTGAAATGATGAAATAAAGGTTTTAAAATTAAAGAAACTTGTTTATGGATTTAAACAAGCACCACCTGCACAGTACTCTTGGTTGGATTCTTATGTCAAGAAACTGGAATTAAAAAGAGGAGGAGTATATCACAATCTATATGTAAAAAATTCTCCAAAATATCATTTCATGGATCTAGTTTATGTTGATGGAATTATATTTGGTGGTAGTAGGTAGGGATCACCATATGAATATTCCAATCTCCTGAAATTAGAAATTTAAATGTCTATGATTGGTGAGCTCGCACACATCATGGGGACACATATGATACATAAAAAGAACAAAACATCCATTTCTCAAGAAAAATATGCAAGAGAGCCACTACTGAAATTTAAAATGCATGAATCCAAACCAATGACATATAAAAATGCGGTTGGAATAAAACATAGAAAGCATAAGGATGGGACCTCTATAGATCCCACAATGTACAAGAGGTTTATTGGAAGATTACTATACCAAATAGTGGAACGACCTGATATTGTCTTTTCAACTACAATAGCATCCCAAATTCAGATTATTCTGAAGGAGTAACATATAAGAATAGTAAATAGAATCATGAGGTACATTCAAGGTACTCATAATTATTAGTTACACATTTAGCAGGAAGGGACAATTAATTATCCGCATTTTCTGATACTGACTGGGCTAGAGATGTAGTGGAAAGAAAGTCTACTAGTGGTGGACCATACAATATTGGGTAGAAAGTTGTTGGTAGGTTGAGAAAGAAACAAGATTGTTCTTATCTGAGTACTGTTGAAGCTGAGTATATCACCTCTACACTGTCATGCACAAAACTATTATGGATGAAGCAACAACTGACTGATATTGGTGATGAGGTGAAACAACCAATGGTTATTTAACATGCTAAAAATAGCACAGCTGATATTATGAAGAATCTAGTTCAGCATTCTTGTGAAAAACATATTGAAATCAGATATCACATTATCATGGAAAAACATTGATAAAAGTATTGATTAAAAGGTATCATATGATAACTGAAGATAAAGTGGTTGATATCCTTACCAAGCCACTATCAGTGGTCGTGTTTAAGAAACATCAGTTGAACATCCGTGTTCATCCACATCCCAATGCATAATGGGGTTATTAATTTCCCCTCTCCCCAGATATTTCATATTTTTTTAATCGGGTGGTGAATGTGATGCAGGTTCATGGGGGAGATACTATCCATGGGTGTTTTGAGTTGTACAATGAACAAATAATGGTATTTGGGTTTCTTGTAATTGTGGGAGAAGTAATAAATTAAGGACATGTGATGGACGTGTAATGATTCTTTGACATGAAGAGAATTTGGTGTTAGTAGGAGAAGAAATACATTTAGGACATCTAATGATTCTGTGACATAGTAAGAGAATATCTTGGGTGTCTTTAAGAATTACAAAACATGGGAACCCAATTAAAGCTTCCCCACTTGTTTTCTGCACCGGTCATTGCTCATGTAGACATAGAGTGCTTGCTAAGATGATTCTTTCATTTTAGATTTTTCTTGTGGCTGGGGATCTATTGAATTAATCTGGTGATTATGAACAAACCCAAGGGCTATATTTTTGGATCCATGACCGTTCTATGCAATAAATGGATATTGGTTTTTTTGTAGTGACATCCCTCAGTGGATGTTCAAAACATTTCTAGGAATGGGATCATATAGTTTAAGAGGAAAATATTCTTGATGGTGGTGTCATTGTCTTGTTTTTGCAAATTTTTTGGGCCTGAAAATTAAAAAATGGAGAGATGTGTTCTTGGAAAATTAAGGATCCGAAATATTGGAGTGGTTCACGAAAAGCATGAAATGTGGGCTAAATTGGGTTTTCATGGAATAGTGAAATCATGTTGGATTTTTCTCAAAAAAGGTGTTTTAGGATCTGAACGTTGACAAATGGAAAAGGAATGAGCTGCAAAAAAAATCAGAAGTTGTGTGTGGTAAATGATTCCAGCGCAAAAAAGAATTGGGAGAAAAATGAGAGATTTTTCATGACACGGTGGTTTTTCCATGATGGGGTCAACGACACCTATAAATAAGAGGTGAACCACCTCATTCGGTATGAAATAAGACATAGAGAAGATCTGAATTCAGATGCGCATAATAATTGTGTGAAAAGTGAGGAGAGTAGAAAAGTTTAAGTTGCATGGAAAAGTTATAGTTGTGCGAAAAAGTAAATGTTTCCATGAAAAATTAAATTTGCATGCAAAAATTAAATTTTCTTGTAAAGGTTGTTGTTGAGTGATGGTTTTTTTTATGAAATGAAAATCATGGTAGAAAAAGTATGATCTCGCGTGCAAAGGGTAGGTGTTCCATGAATTTTTAGTGTAAGTTGATTACATGTTCTGAATATCTAGATTCATGGTACAGTGCTTTCAAGTGCATAAATTAAGTACATCGATGCAAGTAGTGTCTTGTACTGAATAGAGACAAAGACTTCAAAGAAAATCTATTGAAGTGACATTCATGTCGATAAAATGGGATAGAATTCTAACAAGGCAGGGAACTAGGGGGAGTTCATGGAATTTATATGAGGGATTCAGGGTCTTTCCCTGAATAATTGTAAAGTCAGTGTGCCTAGAATAAAGTGACTGTGACCGAACCTTGTAATTCACAAACTAGTGAAGATTAGTGTATTTTTGTATGCCCGACACACTATCATCTTATGATCCTGAGACGATGACATTAGTGGTGGACTATGTAATAGTGTTGTGTGGTATCTATGGATTTGATTGTTCTCTATATTTTTTCAATAGTCTTATAGGTTTAACGAGTTCTTCACAATGTGGGAAATAGATCATTGTTTCAAAAGAAAATGTTGACACCCTGATTCACCCCTCCCATCATAGGGTGTCTCAGGGTCCTACATGAAAAAACCATGTGGTACATGTAGATCAACTGGATCATCCACATAGTTTCATCTAGTGGTTCAAATGGTTTTAGACAAACCATTTTCCTAGATCAGTTCTTCCTAGTCTTGAGTTTTTGGAGCTCAGTGCTCCCAAAACTCGGTGGAACACCTAAGGCGCCTATCAGGATTTTACCAAATTCTAAGAAAAAAACATTAAATTATTACAACTCTTATAATTTCTTTAGGAATATTATTTTGAAAAACATATCATCCAACAAACATAAAATTTATATTCAGTCAGGATTTTTCATTTGGTCCAGAAAACACTAGATACTACAGTATTTTTATTAAATGATATAGAAATCATGGTAGAATATATGTTTTTCTCTACTTTCTTCACTAAATATAGTGTTTATCATAACTCATATGTAATAATATTATAATTTTAATGGAATACAATTATTCATTATAATAGTAAAAATAAATATTATACAAATCATAGAAATTTCTATTTGATTCCAATATGTTTTTGGAAGATAAATTTCTCTTCATCTATGCGGTATGATTTTTCATGGTAGGTTTCCATATTATTTACTCTATGGTTCTGATTTTTTATTCCATAAAGATATTATAAAAATAGAAATATTCATTCATAAATTCATGTCTCTATGACCAAAAATCATGAAATTCCCATATATTTCAATGGTCCTTCTTCTTTTCACTTTGGTTGAAATCAATCTAGATTGAATCCTTTTCAGATTTCGTGTTGGAACGATATTCTAATAGAAATTTTTTAGAGGGGTATTTTTATTAGAAATGATTACCTACATAATTTTAATATTTTTGGATTCCCCAATATATTTCTCCTTACACATTTATACTTATTCTTTATGTATTTTTACACATCAAAAAAATATTTACAATAAAAAAATAAATCTAAAAAGTGGGTTACAATCATCAATGAGCATTATTTGGAGACATAAATATACATTGTGAAACTCTATTTAACATTAAAAATAATAAATTTTAAGTGAAAATAAAACTATTATACATAGGTGGAATCAATTATATTCTATACATATTTAAAAAACCCATATTGCGCAACTTTCAATTTTTTCCATTTCACTTCCTACTCCAGCAACTTCATGATGAGAGTATATATCTAACCCTCTAGAGAATTGAGTCATTATTATGAATCAATTTATAAAATTACAATATTGATAATTATACATTTTTAATTTCACATAATAAATTTGAAATATCTTTTACTCTTTTTACTTTGGCTTCTAGCTATTCATCCTTGACATTCAAAAACATTTTATATTATTCTTCTAATTCCTAATTTTTTTTCAATAATCTCAAACATGTCCATCCCACAAATAACATTTTTTAATTATACAAAAAAATTATTGTAATGTCTTGTAAATTCTTCATTAGTTTTTTTATTTTTTTGTTGGAGTGTTGCAGCTACTCACCTTTTTGACGAATTCTTCATTAGTTGAATTAGTTTCTCATTCCAGTTATTATTTTCCATTAATAATACCACTTTTGTAGGACAAAAAATGTTCTATAAAATATTTATAACCCTTTTTATGTAATTTTATTGTTTATATTAATATTAACTATATGACTCATCCAAATTATTTTATTTATAACATTTTCATTCACCATTTTAGGAGTCATAATAAAGATATTCATCAAGATCGATACCACTCTTAACACATTTAACTAGTGGTTATCCATATTTATAATGTAAAAAATTATTTCATTTCATTCCACTTTGATGTTATTTTATTTCAATGGTTTTATGAAACCAATAGAATTTTTTCAATGGGGATGGAAATCACTTTTCCCCTCTATGTATCTTCCATTATCAATTAAATTCATCACTTTATTTATTACTGTAAAAACAACTATATATATTTATAATAATAATAATAATTACAAAAAACTGAATAATTATTTTCATACCCCAAATGATCTAGTCATATATAACCTTGTCTATAATATATATTCTTGTCCCCTGTGGACTTTGTAGTTTCACCTCATGGGGGGTGAGGTTGAATATGGTGTAAACTAATTTTTATGAATTCAAACTTTTTTACACATCATTTAAGCCCCTTATACAAGAATTTTTAGTGATAGTCATCTCATTTTGATATTTTCAAGTTTAACCCCACATACATGTAATAAAACTAAGATACTTAATGTAATGTGGAACAAATGTTTTTACAATTTTATCGCCAACCTCAAATAATATTCCTTATCATGGTAGGGATATCCATGTCATGAATTCTATACTAAAATATTTTTATCAATTTTAGGTATAGTTTTGGATGTTTTTATCCAAATACACTCTCAATATATGATATAGGTGAGTGTGTTAAAAATATGAGACATGCTAACTACACCTACATAATATTCCAACTGTGAAGTGGTCTTTACACTGCATCCCATAATCTTAAAAATGGAATCTCACCGGTTCGTTTCTAATCATCTGTAATACTATTGATGTAAATTAATAGGTTTCTTAGGTATTTTTCTATTCCAACAAATAATAATATGTTTATTTAATATAAGAATATTTAATTACCTTTAAATCATCAATCATAGATTATGAAAGTCATTATTTATTCAACACATTTCAACAAAGTTTATTTCTTCTAAATATATTGTCTGGAAAATCTATGATTAGGTATTATTATTCTAATCACTATAACCATGTATATATGACATATATAACTATACATATAACCTCGTATTTATGAAATTATTCATCTTTCTTTTGCTTTTTAAGACATAGAATGTTTCACAATATTTCCACACTCTTCTCTTAAGAAAATAGGACAGGTGGAACTATATGCACTAACTTTAATAAAGAAATACACATCCAAATAATAAAAATGAGAGACTTAGTCATTTCCTTCTCACTACATGAAAACCCTTTGAGATATTTCTCCTTCATATATCAATGGAACATGTAGTTACCAATACTCTTTATTGTTACATAATATATTCATGTTCGATTAACCTCCTTAGTAATTTCTCACACACAATAGAGTAGCTCCACCATAATGACCTATTTCATCTCTTCATTCTTATCATGTTATCAAATTAATGGTAGCATTTTCAATATACAAAAATTGAATCATTGGAGACTATTATTTCATTCCAGATAAACAAGAGGAATTATTAAATAATAATTTTTTATTCCCATGATAAATCATAGTCTTTTGTTTTCAACTCAATATATATTCTAGGAATACCATTAATCAATGCACCCTAAATTAAACTAAGCCTAATTAGTTTTTCTTTTTATTATTCAACATTTTAATATTTTTACATAATGGATCTCAATTGAAATAAATATATATTTATTTTTACTATTATAAAAATATAAATCATTTCTAAAAAATGTAATCCTCTTTTGTGGTGTGAGTTTATTCAAAATAAACCATGTACATAATTCAACATGAGTTCTTTTACAGTAGAACCAACATAGTACTATTACTTATTATTTTTTCCCAAATATGTCTCTTCATAAATGATTTATTATTTGATGAATAGGTTGATAATTAACATTAATTAATTGATATTATCCTGAAAACCCATGAAAATAATTTTCCCATCTTTTCTATTGGATATATTCTCTTGATCATTGATATTTTACATCTTATTTAAAATATTATCATCTCATAAAATTCAATCTTTAAACAACATTAATTTTTAATGTTTTTTATTTCCAGTCTAATAAAAATCCCATTAAATTCAATAGAATCTTAGAATTCTGGAAAATAACATTTTCCTCCAAGTAAGAACTTAATATTTAAAGAAATAAAAAATTATATGTGGGAAAAAATGTAATAAATGGCATTAAAGTCACCTAAAAGATCATAAATATAACTTTTTTTTCTTTTATCGGAATTATGAAACACAAATATCATATGAGGTATAAAAATTAAAACACGTATAGTCAAAATATCATACATTATATTTCATTCAAATTTAAAAAACGTCTTCCGCTAAAATTTCAATATAATAGCTAATATAATTGATGTAGATAATTTATATTTTGAGTGGACCAAATCAAAAATATAATATGATTTTTTTCATCAAAATTTTTTAAAGGTCTAAAAATACGATTTCATTTAAATAAAAATATCATACCAGCGGGTCATGTAACTGAAATCACATTCACATACGATAAATCTCTTATGTATAAAATAATTCCCCTTGTCGTTTTTCAACTCCTCCACACTGGAAATCATGAAATATCAATAGTCATAAATTCTAGGTAAATATTATCCTCAAAAATTAATTGAAATATTCACTAAACACATTGGATAATTTCTTTTCTCATCTTTCTATACTCTAACACATGAATTCCAATTTTCACTAATGGAATTCAAGACATGATCAATTAAAATTATGGACTTCTCTTGTCTCCTCATATCACTCTATAAAATCTCATAATAATTATAGAAATTGATAAAATAATTCAAATCATGTGAAATATTTTTCTAAAGACATGATGCATAATAAAAAAAAAAGAAAATTAGTATTTCCATTTACTCCACTTTTTTCTAAACACGAGCATCACTTCAGAATTCATAAGTAATCTAAAAAGATATGAGAAAGACTATAATCCATAGAATGAATGTTCAATAACTCTAGGATATATTCTATTAGTTTGGAAAGCTCTCATGGACACTTTAACCATATCAAAAAAAATTCAAATATAGTATATATATGTTTTCCAATATAGATTAACCTGTCATCATCCCTCTATTTTTTAAAAATCATAAGTTACTATTGTAGATAACACATCACCAAGATTCAGAAAAATTATATGACATGATACTCAACAAATTCAATCATGTGTTGTACTAGTTTGGGGAATATTTCCATTCATCTATCCAAATACCATTTTTTATTATTCCTTTACATGAAAATAGAATGGTAGTTGTGTGATATCCTTATATTGGTGTATTCTTAGTCTATCACCCAAAGTATCCTATTATAAATAGTTATATTAAATATAATGCCTTATTAATAAAATAAAAAGAAAATATTAGATTTACGAGGTCCCAATAGCGATGCCTCCGCACTCGCTTAGTTCTTGGTGCTCTCACCCTTTCCACTTCTCCCTCTAGGGTTTTTTGAGTCTGATATGGTGCATCCCTCTTCCTAGTATTTCGTTCGCATTATCTATATTTTTTCACCCTCCCCCTCATTTGATGCGGCTTGCTAGTGTGGACATCGATCGTTTCTCAATATCCCTCTTCGGTCCTAACCCTGTGCATCATACCCCCATCCCGGGACTAAGTGCGAGTGCTTTAGATGGCATGGGTCAGCTCTGGTGGAAACATCCATCATCTAGATTATCCTAGTCTATTGAAGGTGTTCCCTTTACATTCAAACCTATTTTGGTCGATTTTGATTTGGGAACTAGTCCTACTTGGGATGGTGTCGGAGGGGGATGTAAGCACCCTCAGTTTGGGTTCTTCTTCGGCTTTAGGCTTGTCTTCTCTACTACTTGGCTAATATCTGTTTTTTTTATTTTTGAGTGATTTTTTTCAATCTATCTCTATATCTCCATTTCGAATACATGTTTCTGGTTCATTTCATTGAAGGGGATTTTTTTTTGGTTTTTGGTCCCTTGTTGAGGCTCACACCCTCTCAATCCTACTCTAACATCCTGGTCATGCACTCCCTTCCTAGTCGGTCTGGTTCATAGGTTTTGGAGGAGGTTCTAGGTGTTGTAGTTTCACATCGTTTGAGTTCGGGTTGGAGACCGATTCATCAGTGGTTTTTTGTAAGTCTAGAATATTTTTCATGATGTTTTTATGTTACGAGTGGTGGAGTTCTTCATGGACACTTGACGACTACAACTGGTAATGTCAATGATGACGAGGATGAAATGTGGAAGGGTTCTATTAATTTTTTGATTGTTCTTATAATTTCAAATGGCGGTGATGGATGTAGGCGGTAGTAATGAATAGGTTTTACCAACTATGATGATGGTAGATATCAGGTGAAGTGACTGGGTGATGCGGGTGGATGTCGTTTCATAGATTGATGTGGGAACGTGACTCCGATGCGTGGCAAGAGGTTGATGATGGATGTTTTTTTAATTTGAATTTTGAATTTCAAAACATGGTCGTTTGTTTCATATCATGACTATGTGTGGCTATTGAGGTGGACCATTTTTATGGTTCCCACTTATCCAAATAGTGGTTTTTTAAAAAATAAAAAAAAATGATTAAAAAAATTCCACTAAACAATGTCGAGAAATATATCGGACCCTATTCTTATTCATAAAAATTTGTTTTTAAAATCACAAACTAAACTATTGGTCTTGTATGATTCATTATAAGTTTAAAAAATATTATTACATTAAAATATATTAATTTAATTAATAAAACAATTTTTCTATATTAACCCTTTGTCTTACTAATTAAATTGGTTTTAAGTCATTCATATGTCCTCAGACATTGCTTTATATTCACAAGGTATATTATTTTTACCCAAAAATTTAAATGCCTTATAAAATTAGGAAAAAATTACCATTTTCTTATTACAACATTTTGATTCTAATTTTAAAATATTTTAATGAAAATAATTCTCTATCTATATGGAATTTATTTAATAAATAAAAATACCTGTGTATTTCAAAATCAAATAGTAGGTACCTAAAATTTAAAAAATATTCTTCTTTAAATATGATTTTATTTTAAGAAATATGTTTGTAATTATATCAATTATTCATTAATATACATTTTTAATAATTATTAATTAAATGATTGGATTCATTTTACTGAAACATTGAATTAATAAAAATTACATTACTATAGTAGAATCTTCAATATTACACAGAGGATGTAAGATGGTTTATTATTCCATGTATATTATATGAGTATTCAATCTTCTATAGAGATGATTTTGTTTGTATGACATTACATCCACTTTTATTACTAATTAAATTTTAGGAATATTTAATTTCTATAGTTGGTTTTGATTAATTTTCATCCTTTTACATATTGGGAATAAAGATGAAAATTAACTACATTTTTTAGGTTATATACCAGATGAAATAGTCACTTAAATATTTCCTTTTAGTGTCATGCTTCTTGGGTCACCGTTTCCTTCACTATCAACCTAAGAGTATCTCTAGTGTAGTTGGGTCAAAACTAACTAGTATCATAGATAGAGTTTCATTTCAGATGATTTTTGTTGTAGTCATTAGTTATTATTACATTGGCTATGGTGGTGGATGGGGGATAATATAATTTATGATAACTATGTGGTACTACCTAAATAGGAGGACTAACCCATAAAAACATTCATTCAATTAAACTAAAGTAATTTTATATTCTTCTTCAGATGAATGTGAATGATGATATTTGTTTAGAGCTAGTTTATATTTTTTGGTAAAAAATATTTCATCATTTCATGGAAATTTGGAAATTTATTATTAACTAATCAATAATAACATAATTCTATATCCATGGATTGTGAGTTTTTTATTTTTATTTTTAGTCTTTGGATAATATAAATTTGTATTTATAGTTTTCAATATGTGTTCTGATGCTCTAGATGATTATACAAGAGTTAATGATAATGAAAATTTTTATAGGATGAACCTATAGTATTTATATTTATATATTTTCAAAATGAAAAATTAAATTTCAATATTTGTAATAGAGATATTTTTTTAGAGGAAAATAAGATCTATGTCAGTTGATACATGATATAATGGAGCTTGATATCTTTTAGTAGTATGATTATCTAGGGGTGAATCATGGAAGTGGTTGTCCCTTATCTTGATGATTGTGATGAGTTAAAGGTTATATGAGGGATATTCCATAATAATTTCCCAATATTATTATAGTCCCAAATAATAACTCTTGAAAAATAACAAAAAATTCATATCATCCATTAGGGTAGTTTAAGTATATGATAATTTTTTAGGATGTTTGTTAATATATTATCAATACCCACTAAAATTTTATGGTATGATAAAATATTAGAGTAACATTTTGAGGAGTAATCACACCCAAAGATCTGGAATTAGGTTGTACCTTTATAATTCCATAATTATTCCTTGGTGTTGATAAGAGATGAAAGGATCATGGAAACTCTGGGATAGATAGAATCAATTTGAACGGATATTCATTGGATCCTTTTGAATAATTTCACTAATGGGAATCGATATTTTTTCTTGGGATTTAAGGTTTTGAAATGAATGGATTGAATCTTACCCTCAGTCTAATACTTATTTATATAATATAATTCTCATATTTATTATTGGTATTGTAGGGTATTTTTCTATTTTATAATAAATGGGAACATCTAGAGTACTAGTGTTTAAACATTAGAAATGTTTAGTGAGGGGCCTATGGAGTGGTAAAGATGACCCTTTTATGATTTAGATATATACATAACCATGATTATATCCTCAAACTTATCAATGATATTTGGGACCTTAGGTTTGCAAATCATTGGTACTTAAAAATGTAAGGAGAATATAACAATGTGATAATAACCATTACACAGGGCCTCATGTGATGTGTGGATAATGTTGTGGCTGAAACCAGGCGAGGGAGTAGGAAGCATATATTTATATGTGATAGTGTTACCATATCTACGGTGGAAGATGATTATTTGAGGAAACATTTTTCTATATTCTACCCTATAATATGCAATGATATACATAAGGCATTTTTACTCCTATTTTTCTTCTATCATAGTTTGAGTATAGGGATATATGGTGAAAAATTATAGATCCCATTACTATTATCATCAGTAGTCAGATGATACTTTGGTCTGACAGAGGAAATTAAAGGTGATGATGAAAAAATGGGAAAATAAAAATCCAATTTTTAGTTCTTCTTGTTAGAGACACAACCATTAAATTTAATATATCACATGAATTGATTTTACTCTACATAGGATATCATTAAGTAATCCTAAAGAATAATGAAAATATCTAATGATGATAGTGATAGATTGAAATTTATTGGTGAAATGAATAATTTGATGGATTTAAAAAATTTGGAGGGTATTAAAAAAATTATAGTCGTCTTTACTGAGATCAATAAAAGTACATATAGAATGGTTTTATTGTGTTATTGTTGATTTCCTAGATTATTCCCAAATATGATTTGAATCAAATAAAATGATGTTTGATTGAATTGTGGATAATTTTACTAAATATAAACCATCTAATTTTAAAGTTTCTTTTTAAAATCTTTCCATTGAAACTACAAGAGTTGAAAATTTAGAATAACTTTATATTTTTTTAGAGTTGTATTTATCTTTTTATATCACCTTTGGGAGATCAATTATTGATTGTAAAGAATAACTGTTTTATTTCATATCATTAAATTAATTATTTACAGTTAAACATTATAACAATATAAACCACTAACCACTCTAAAATAATCATGAAATTTCTTTATCAATTAAATAGATCCAATTAATTCCAGAATAATTATTTCTAGTAAGGATTCAATTTAATTTGGGAGAATGAGTAATATTTTACAAATATTATTTTTTAGAGTTTCTATGGGATTCATTTCTTGTTTTCCAATAAACGTTTTAAATTCCAAGAGAGTATTTATAAGAAAGAGGATCTCAATGAATCAGGATTTATTGGACCTCATCCATGGATGATTACATTAATGAAATGTTATGGTAAACATATACAATATAGAGGTGTGTTGAGAATTTGAATACTTTATTGGAGATCATTATATGATTTCTATTTCTAATATATATATATATATATATATATGTTCTAATACATGAAGTTAAATTCCTTTGTCTTGTTGTGTCACAATGTGGTGAGATAGATTACCCAGCAAAGATATACCCAGTTTTTTCATAGAATCTATCAAATAATATTTTACAAGTAGGTGACATTAATGGGTTTTAAGGATACTATAAGAGGTCAATGTCAGACTTCAGTAAAATCAATACACCATTGACTTATTCCACTTTAACAGAACATTCATTTATATCGATAAATCAATTTCTAATGATATTTTAGTATTTTAATGAGAATATAATATGTTTTAATATATATCATCTATACATGGGATAAGTCATGTGTTAGGTCAATGATAACACCACTCACCTTGGTTATAGTAATGTATGAATTCAGAAGAGATGGATTTTATCTTTATTGTATAGGAAATTGAATCCTCAAAAGTAAAATTATTAAATTGATGATCATGATCCTGGGAATATTGTTTTTTTCATAAATTTGTATTGATATTACCACATTGGGGTGTTTGTTTTGTTCTTAAAATAAAATAATATCCAAAACAATATCTTCTTTTAGAAGAATCTAAATTTTTGATATTGGTTAAGAGTGTAATTTTTACTTGATTGTGACATCAAAATATCCTTTAATCTGGGGGAATAGTAATGTGATAGTTTATGTGAAAACCATGAAGAAACATATAATTGTTTATTGTACATCATAATTTGTGGGTAAGATGATAGTTGAGCATATATCCCTTTATATAGATAACAATGTTGTTTTTAACAGATTATTCCAATATCTGATAAAGGAAAAATATTTTTTATGTCAATTGGTGGAGGAATATTAACTAGTAGATCATGAGGTGGTAGTGCGGATAGATCATATTTTATATTGTGATTTTGTTGAGGGAAGGAGAAAGTACCACGAGTATTGAGTTATCTTAAAAATAATATATTTATAATTTGACCAATATTAGATTATGGTCAATACAAGTACATAGATTACCTCTAAACGTTTAATATATTATTTATAAGATAAATCATTCCAAGATGGATTATCTTTTGTTAAAAATAAATATAGAATCAATTGGAAGAATTTTTTTTATTATTCCTTGAATAGCTATATATAAAATCCCAGAATCAAGTTTTAAATAGTTTAGTATACCCATCATATGACATCCTGCCTTTTTCATTACATAATCTTTTCGCAACATTATACAAAACCGAGGATCATTAAAGATTAGTGTCTTGGAAACCAGGAACATAACACATGATGACAAAAAACATTCTTCTTAAAGACTTGAAAGGATTCATCATTGTTAATCCAATGTTCATTACAGAATCTCATAACCTAGGAGCATAGATCAAAGGAAAGGGTGAGAAGAAGGCCCGGTAAGGGAAACAAGAGAAATATTTTACATGTGAACTTGAGATACATCAATAAAGTCATGATAAATAACTTTAAGGCATGATAATGAGGTCATGAGGAATATAATAATAAAAATAATGTGTTTCATAACATGAAGATGTGGCTACAACATTTAAATTAGACAATCATTTCTGTATCACCAAGGTCCATCCCCAAGGTGTCATTAAAAAAATTACCAAGGTTATTCGCCAAGGTATCGTTAAAATGGTCATCTCTAGAGATTAAGTCTTTATCCAGTACATTGGAGTGCTATCAGGGAGCACCCTTAAATTTTAATTATTATCATGTGAGACACATATATAATAATCAATAATTTCATAAATAACCCATATAGAATAAAAAAATGGATTTCATTTCATAGTCATAACATTTTAAAAACTTCTTTAAAGACGAGATCTTTATGTCACTTTAAACCCATGAAAAAGGAAATTGGGTCTCATTTATTTAAATCCCATAAATTAAAATATAAAATTTTGATATATATGTGAATTACCTTGTATAATAAATAGTTTTGAGTATTAACTTAACAAGATAAAATAATTTGAGAAAAAGAGAGAGGCATTTTGAGACGAAAATTAGGCAGCATAACAGCTATGTTGCAGGTTTTAGAAAATATTTAAAAGAGAGGTGACATGGGTGACCAACTAATAATGATGTATAAAATAGTATAGGGATAGAATATAATGGATATAAGAACAGGGTAATAAAATTTTAAGGACATACTTTATGAAATGAAAAACATGAAAGGAAGACAAAAATAAGATTTCTCATAAGAAAAATTTGGCAGCCTAACAACGTCAATTAAAAATTAAAAAAACGAATTGATAAGATTAAATAGGGTCTATCATAATGAGAAAATAAAAGGATAGTTTGATTAATATAGATATCATACCCCAACATAGAAAAAAGAACTTTAAAGACATGACATGAAAGTAGAACTTTGAAAATGGGAAGAGTGAAAGAATCCCTTACCTTAAAACGTATGTCCAAATACTTATAGTTCGGGACCATGAAGGCTAGAGGGAACCTTGGGAGGACTAATTTGGAGGTAAGGAGACCAGATCTTCGTTGAGGAGGATATTTTTAATGAAAAGGAAGAGATAATGACATGGTATTTATAGGGTAAGTGAGAGGACAAGCCATTAATGGCCAAGGGACACCTCATTGGTGGTATTGAAAAAACCATGGGCTTGACCATGGTATTGGACACATGGGTCACCTAATAACTTATCTTACTATTCAAAAGTCTATGAGAATTATTAGAAAATTATTAACTCCTTAATGATGTCATTAAACACCAGAAATTCTAAAATGAAAATTCACTATTCACTAAAAATTCAACTTTTTCAGAAAAATCCCAGAAATTCACCTTAACATATTATCGATGCTATGAATTCAAAAATGAATTCCATTTTATTAAAAATAGTATTAAAAATAATTTTATTTTTATTTTTAAATAAAAAACACTATTCACCTAAAAAAACTAATACTTAACTAATAATTACTGAAATAGTTATTTACATATTTTCTTGAATCACATTACTTAATAAAGGTGCCTAAATTATATTAATACTATTTTTAAGTGAGACTACTAATCCATTTGGTAAAATGACTAATCTTAAGTGTAAAATCACTATTCATAATTTACTATTCACCGAAAATTATGTTGATCTTATAGACTCTATATTTCTTACCGAACACATTTGTAGAAGACCATTTTTTTGAAAATACTTACAAATCATGAATTATTTAATGTTTACATAAATATATTAAAATATAATTTTTTTTCAAAATTCATCTATAAGATACATACTATTTTTATCCGAACATCTGAATAATTACAAACTTCACCATAGGAAGAAATCACAATTTTATTTATCTCAAAGGATTAAACAAAGTAGCTATGTTCTCACTACATAGCCCCTTATAAAATCATCATATGGCCTAAGTGTAAGGTGTGCTAAGATGAGAGAATCTGAGAAAGGATCGGTAAACATTGCCTGAGTAGTGATTTCTATAAGCTTGAACTTCTCATGAAGGAGATTCTATTCCAGCTTCACACGGTGATGTTCCACTTGGGTTTGATCCAGTGGAAAACCCAGTGGGGCTACCTCCTTCCCCAGTTCTGTCAGATGACCTTCGATCAGCCCGAGACTACTAGATGAGGCCATCGTATCTTCTTTCTGTATTAATTAACCATGGTTGCTTTTTCTTATAGAAGAAACGCAACATTAATAGTTTAGGTTCCCAATGTCATACTAACCAACGGTCATATAACAGTCAAAACCCAATGGTCTCATTTTATTTATAATCATTTCATTAAATGAAATAGTTTCATTTATTATAAAACAAAATAACACACAAACAAAGGAAACCTATATTATTTAAAGTATGGGTCATTATATTCTTCCCCCCTTAAGAAATTTCATACCCAAAATTTTACCTCATACCCTTATAAAAGAAAAGGTGTGGGTACTTATGCCTCCTAGACACCTATGGTTCCCACGTGGATTCTTCTTATTTTTGGTCCCTCCACAACACCTTAACAAGATGGTAGTCTTGTTACGTAGAACCTTGTCTCTACGATCCAAGATCTCTACTGGTTACTCCTCATAAGAGAGGTCATGTTCCAGTTGTACCACATCTAGATTCAGTACATGTGAAGGATCAGGTATGTACTTCCTCAAGAGGGATACGTGGAATACATCATGAACTTGTGCTAGATTTTAAGGAAGTTCAAGCTGATAGGCCACTACTCCCACGCGATCAAGGATTTCATAGGGGCCAATGTACCTAGGGCTGAGCTTCTCTTTTTTCCCAAACCTAATGACTCTCTTCCATGGAGAAATTCGAAGGAAGACTTTGTCACCAACACCAAACTCTAAGTCCCTTCGATGTTTGTCAGCATAGGTCTTCTACCGACTCTGAGCAGCCTTTATGTGTTGTTGGATGGCATGAACCTTTTTTTCATCTCTTGCATAAGAACAGGGCAAAGAAGCTTTCTCTCATCAGATTCTTCCCAACAAGTAGGAGTTATAAATCACTTTCCATAAAGAGCTTCATAGGGTGCTATTTGAATACTCTAATAGAAGCTGTTGTTGTATGAGAACTCAACTAATGGGAGGTTTTGATCCTATCCACCTTTAAATTCCATTGAGCATAATCTCAGCATGTCCTTATGTGTCTGAATAGTCCTTTCAGATTAGCCATCATTTTGAGGATGATAGGCTGTACTAAAATTCAATTCAGTATTCAGAGCATGTTGAAGACTTCTCTAGATTTTTGATGTGAATCTGGGATCAGGATCAGATATGATTGATAATGGTACCCCATGTAGCCGTACAAATTCCTTTATGTATTTCTAAGCAAGTTGATCCAGAGAGAAATCTTCCTAAAAAGAGATAAAATGGGCGTTCTTGGTGAGATTGTCCAATATAACCCATATCACATTGTTCCCTATGGATGTTTTCGGGAGACCGGTGACAATGTCCATAGGGATATTATCCCACTTCCATGCTGGTATGGGTAGCAGTTGTAATACCCCCTTATGAAGTTATCATTCTGCCTTTACTTGTTGACACAGCATGAACCTTGTAGTGTAATCAACAGTCTCCCTCTTCTTGTTATCCCACCAATAATGATCATGAAGGTCTCTATACATTTTATTGCATCCCAGATGAATAGATAAAGTAGAGCTAGGAGCTTCATCCATCAGTTCTTTCTTTATATTCAGAATAGATGGAACAAAAAGTCATGTACAAAATTTCAATAAACCTTCTTGATCAATATTGAAATCAGGAAACTTACAATCCTTCACAGCCTCAAATTTCTCCTGCTACAAATGATCTTCTTTTTGAGCCTTCTTGATCTTCTCTAGTAGTAAAGGTTGAGAAATATTTTGGGATATGGTTGATGGTGTCCCTTCACTTATAATTCCCATGTCTAGTTTTATAAGATCCTTAATCAAGGGATCTCCTAGGATCCTAATTGTTTCCAGAACAACAGTTTCTTTACAACTTAACGCATTCTCGACTTTGTTTGCTCTTCCAGGGTGATAATGAATTGGACAACCATAGCCTTAAATAATCTTCAACCATTACCTTTGTCTCATGATCAATTCTTTCTACATGAAAATATACGTTCAACATTGGTGGTTGGTGAATATATCACATTTCTCAACATAAAGATAGAGCCTCCATATCTTCAAAGAAAAAATAACTACCGCCCGCTCAAGATCATGCGTATGATAATTCTTCTCATGTTTCTTTAGCTAACGAGATGTATAAGAAATTACCTTGTCATTTTTCATGAGGATGCACCCATGCCCTTTATGAGATTCATCGCTAAAAATAGAAAATATTTCTCTGATAGAGGGTAGTTTTGACAAAGGTGCAATAACCATTCTCGTCTTCATCTCTTGAAAACAATCCTCGCATTCCATTGTCCAGATGAACATGACCCCTTTTCAAGTCAACATGGTTAGTGTATTAGAAAGCCATGAATTTTTTTGAAAAAACCTTCTATAATATCCTGTTAAACCAAGGAAACTACGAATCTCAGTTACTATTATGGGTTGAGGCCACTCCTCCAGAACCATTGTATTTGTAGGGTTAACTGGGATTCCTTCATTGGTTATGAGGTGCCCTAATAAAGCCACTTGTTGTAACCAAAACTCACAGTTGCTGAACATTAGAAAGAGCCTCTCCTTCCATGGAGTTGGAAAAATAACCCTCATATGATCTTCATGCTCCTCACTACTTTTGGAATATATTAAAATATCATCAATAAAAACTACCAGAATGTTATCAAGGTAGTACTTAAAGAATCTATTCATCAAATCCATGGAAATAGAAGGAGCATTATTCAAGCCGAAGGGCATAACAAAAAACTCATAATGACCATATATTGATCAGAAGGAAATCGTTGGAATATCATTGTTATTCACCCTCAGTTGATAATAACCAGATCGAATATCAATATTACATATGAATTAAGCCCCACGAAGTTGGTCAAATAAGTCATCAATTCTTGTAAGAGGGTATTTTTTCTTCACTGTGATCTCATTCAGTTCTCTATAATCAATACAGAGCCGTATTGATCAATCCTTCTTCTTCACAAAGTTAATTGGTGCTCCCCATGAAGACACACTCGATCGGATAAACCCCTTCTCCAACAAGTCTTGGAGTTGTTTCTTTAACTCTTATAGCTCCACATTTTCCATTTTATATTGGGTATTTTATATTGGTTGAGATATAGGTAGGAGTTTAATGGTGAACTCTACCTCTCTTTCTAGGGGTGGCCCAGGTAACTCTTCAGGAAATACATCCATGTATTCTTGAACAATCAGAACATATTATATTTGTATACTCCCTTTTCCTTCATCATCCTCACCAATTAACTCCATAATGAAGGCTATAGGGGCTGCCTCTAGACAAAGATCATGTTAGGATATCTCTCCATATATGATAATTGCAGGTCGTTCATTCAGGACTACTGAGATTTCCTTACTTCCGTATTTTATCTTAGTATTATATTTTGAGAGCTATTCCATCCCTAGTGTTACGTCGAATACCATCATGGGAATGACTACTAGATTTGAGATAATATTGTGCTCACTAAAGCAAACACTAGAGTCTCTAAACACTGTTGATGCATGGATAATCCCACTTGGAGTCTTGACTGACCACTCTACCTCTATAATTTTGAGGAATGATTCTATATTCTTTGCAAAAATGGAGGAAATAAAAAAATGTGTAGAACCAAAATCCAAAAAAGTACTTGCTAGTTTAGAGAGGACAACATGAGTGCCTGCTACCATGTCATTCGTAGCTTCAACTTCAGTTGTTGTGTTAGAAAATCTACGACCTTGCTCCCTTGGCCTTTTCTGAGGTTGATGGTGATTCCCCTCCACTGCCCTCAGATTTGGACAGTGATTAGCAAAGTTCCCAAGCTGTCTACATATGAAGCATTGGACTTTGGGTAGGGCCAGAATCATCTTTCCTCCATTGTTAGTGTTGGGGAGTTGAGGCTTCACCTCTCTACGACAATTCTGAGAAATATGGCCTTCTCTTCCACACTTGTAGCACATTTCACTTCTGATAAAGAAGTTCCCCAAATGCTTCATCCCACATTTATTTCATGTGGAATGTTGTATTTTCATTCCACTTCTTTCCAGATCAAAGCTTCTTCCCAGGATGGGTTCTAGAGCTCTCTTCTTCTCATTATATTTTTGAGACCACTCTATCTCACCAAACACCAGTTCGACTTTCATAGCACTTTGAACTATTTCTTCATACCTATCATAGTCCCAGTTGAATAGATTATTTGGCAGATGAGGTCTTAGTCCAACATAGAATCTACCAACCTTCCCATTAGGGTCCATGACAAAGCTTGAGGTATAACGGGAAATCCTTGTGAAGTTCATCTTGTAGATTCCAACAGATTCATTCTCCATCTGTTTTTGCTCAAGAAATTATTTCTCCATTATCATTATCATCGAATGAGGGAAATACTTATTGAATAATATTCCCCTGAACTCTACCCAATCCTTAGCTTCCATCTCTCTTCATCACATCATGTTTTTGATCAATGACAACCACTAATCAGCTTCTCCCTCTAGGTGGTAAACTGTAAGGGTTACTTTTTCTTATTCTGAAAAATGATGTTCATAAAAGATCTTTTCAATGGAGCTTATCCATTGTTCTAAAACCAATGGGTCAGTAGATCCACTAAATAATGGGGATCATTGATGCATAATGGACACAAAATCATGTTGTTCCATTCGCGTTGAGATCGGTCTCTCATATTGAATCATGTTATTTCCCATAACTTGAGTCAGTTGGTTTTTTATTCGCAGAAATGTTTCCATTTAGGCTTCCATTAGATGGTCATCATCACATGGTCCATTACAGTCACCATTTTCATGGTTCTTCCTATTGCACTCCATTTTATAAAAGAATAAATCCTTAGCGAGAAACTTATTTATTTTAGAAATAATTTAACTATAATGGATTTTATGTATTAAACATCATTCTTAAACAATTACATTTCCCTATAATTCCTTCATAATGATTCTTAAAAAACATGTGATTAACCAAAAATATCCCCCAGGATTATCAAAACCAAGAGTGCAGCAAGGCCTGTTGTCATGTACAAGTTCACATTAGAGTCTATCACAATGTAGTGTTTTTGGGTTTTACCCATATGTACATATGTACTATAGCCACCCCTACCTACCCATATCCAAAAAGGGATGTATTGGCTTGATAAACCACTTACTCAATACTCACCAAAATACCAGAATGTTTTCCTATATTTAATATTTTACTTAAAGGTCCCTGTAATGTTTTCAAATCATAATTTCAATATATAACTAAAACATAATTTGATACCAACTATGAAATCTCATCTTTTTCATTACATAAACTTTTCAATACATTATACAAAACTGAGGATCATTAATGTTTAGTGTCTTTGAAACCAGTAAATTAATACATGATGATATAAAACATTATTCATAAACACTTGAAAGGTTTCTTAATCAATCATCCTAAGGTCATTATAGAATATCATAAATTGGGATCATAAATCAAATGAAAGGGTGAGCAGAAGGCCCAGTAAGGGAAACAAGGGAAACATTTTACATGTGAACTTGAGATACATCATTAAAGTCTTGATAAATAACTTTAAGGCATGAGAAAGAGATCATGAGATATATCATAATAAAAATAACATGTTTCAGAACTTGAAGATGTGGCTACAACATTTAACATAGACAATTATTTCCATATCACTGAGGTCCTTCCCCAAGGAGTCATTAAAAAAATTACCAAGGTTATTCCCCAAGGTATCATTAAAATAGTCATCCTTAGAGATTATGTCTTTACCCAATGCATTGGAGCATGATCAGTGTGAAACCTTAATTTTTCTTTATAATCATGTGAGCCACATATATCATCATCAATAATTTCATAAATAACCCATAAAACATAAATGAAATGGGTTTTATTTCATAGTCATGACATTTTAAAAACTACTTTAAAGATGAGATCTTTATGTCACATTAAACCCATGGAAAGGGAAAGAGGGTCTCATGTATGTAAATACCAGAATTTAAAATAGATCATTTATATATATGTATATATATATATATTAATAACCGTGTAGAATAAATACTTTTGAGTATTCACTTAATAAATTAAAAAATTTTGAGAAAAAGAGAGGCATTTTGAGATGAAAATTCGGCAGCATAACGACTATGTTCCAGGGTTTTAGAAAATATTGAATAGAGAGGGGACATTGGACACCCACTCATAATGATCCATAAAGTAGTAGAGGGAAATAATATAAATGATATAAGAACATGGTAATGATATTTGAATAACATACCATATGAAATCGAAAACATGAAAGGAAGAGAAAAATAAGATTTCTCGTATAAAAAATTCTACAGCCTAACATTGTCACTTAAAACTCAAGAAAAATTAATTGATGAGATTAAATCGGTTCTATCATCATGTGAACATCAAATTAAAGTATGATGAATCTAGATATTATACCCCAACATGGGAAAAATGAACTTGAATGACTTGCCATGAAAGTAGAACTCTAAATATTGGAAGAGTGATAGAACCCCTTACCTTAAAATGTAAGTCCTAAAACTCAAAGTTCAGGACCTTAGAGGATAGAGGGAACATTTGTAGGACTCTCTAGGAGGTAAAAAGGCTATAAATTCGTTGAGGAGGATTTTGTAATGGAATGGATGAGATAATTTCTTGGTATTTATAGGGGAAGTGAGGGGACAAGGCATTAATGTCCAAGGGACACCTCATTTGTGGTATTGCCAAAACCAGAGGCATGCCCATGGTATTAGACACCTGGGACACCTCATACCTTATCTTACTATTAATAATTCGACCAGAATTATTACATAATTATTACATCCTTAATGATGTCATTAGACACCTGAAACTCTAAACTAAAAATTCAATATTCACTGAAAATTTAACTCTTTTAGAAAAATCCCAAAAATTCATCTTAACATAATATCGATTCTCTGAATTCAAAAATGAACTCCATTTTATGAAAAACATTCTAAAAATATTTAATTTAATTTTTAAATCAAAAAACACTATTCACCTAAATAAACTAATATTTAACCAATAATTTCTGAAGCATTTATTTTCCAATTTTATGGAATCACATTACTTAATCATGGTGCCTAAATTATATTAATACTTTCTTTAAGTGATATTACTAATCCATTTGGTCACATTACTAATCCTAAGCGTAAAATGAATTTTCATAATTAACTATTCACCAAAAATTATGTTGATCTTATTAGACTCTAAATTTCGTATTGAAAACATCTGCAGAATACTATTTTTTGAAAATCCATACACATCATTAATTATTTATGGTTTACATAAATATTTTAAAATATCCTTTTTTTCCAAATTCATCCATAAGATACATCCTATCTTTATCAGGACATCTGAAAATTTACAAACATCACCATAGGAAGAAATCACAATTTTATTTATCTCAATGGATTACACAAAGTAGATACAGTCCTGTTACATAGCCCCTTATAACACCAGAATATGACCTAAGTGTATGGTGTTCTAAGGTGAGAGTATTTGAGGGAGGCTCGACCAACATTGCCCGGGTAGTGATTTCTATAAGCTTGATCTTCTCCTGAAGGTGATTCCGTTCTAGCTTCACATGGTGAAGTTCATCTTAGGTTTTGTCTAGAGAAAAACCCAGTGGTGCTACCTCCTTCCCTAGTTCCATCAGATGGGCTTCGATTGGCCCGGGACTACTGGATGAGGCCATTGTATCTTCATTATGTATTAATTAACCAAGGTCACTTGTCTTTTTATAGAAAAAACATAACATTAAGAGTTTAGTTTCCAACAGTCATATTGACCAACCAACATATAATAGTCAACGCCCAATGGTCTCTTTTTATTTATACTCTTTTCATTAAATGATATAGTTTTGTTGAGTATAAAATAAAATAACACAATAAAAAAAGGAAACATAAATTATTAAATGTTTGGGTCATTACACAGCATATCGTGTTTAGTTGAAATGTGATGATATATCAGTGTGATTTATGATAGGATATCATTATGTTTATAGTGAGTGTGAAGATATTATTTTATTATTGATGATATGATTCATTTATCCATTTTCCATCCTATTATTGATACAAGTTTAGTGGATTTAGTAGTGAGGTTTAACATAAAGTAAATAGTGAGGATTCATTGAGTTTCAAAGAGATTAATATTTTAATAAAATATTATTTTTTACTTCTATATAATAAAATTGTTTTCAGAATTCCATTATATTTTATTTATGCCTTTTCAAGGATTTTTATACTCATGTGGATAGAAAAACAGTGTGGATGATCTTGACTGTGAAGGAAATGTTACATCAATGTGTTCTTGATTTTTGAGGTTCATTATAAAAAAATATTAATTTATTTGAGATATCATAAAACCAAATAAAAACCATTCCATTGGTATTGAACCATTTCTAGAATATTATAGGATACAATGTAGATTACATTTATATAATGATATGGTTAAATAGTTTGAAATTAGTGTTACTGATTATTTATAGATTATGGTGAAGAATTTAATAGTTATTTAAATGAGGATAAAGGTTGAATGAGCTATAATCATTTTTATGTGGATCCAAGATAGAGACTATGGGTGTTTTATGATTGTGATATTGTGTTCCTGATGCTTTTCACTCATTATGTAAAGTTTATGTTTGATATATATAGTAAGATATATCAATGATTTATTAAAACTAACTAATGAATTGGAGGGATTTATTATGATGGTGTATAAGATGGAACATGAACCCTATATGGATCAATTTTACTATGAAATCCATTTTTAATAGCTACCAAGGTATCTTAATGGTGAGTAAATCATCATTTACAGGGGAAATTTTGATGTTTTGGGGGATCCAATGTTCATAATGTTTCACAAAGAGAATCAGGATAAGTCAAATAAGGTGATGTATGTTAATGTAATTTCTTGTATACACATATTGTGGAAGCATTGTGGTTTAATGAAATGTTCAAGAGAGAGGGAGTAACATTTGTGGGATAAGCACCCAAAGTGGTTTTCTACTTTATTACATAGAGTTATGTTATTATTGAATATGACATAAACTTATTAGCATTGTAATTTTTCTTCTATTGTGTGTCTGGGATATTTTAATGGTGATTGTTTTGCAAGATAGACATTTCACATGATATTTATTATTTGGAAACATATTTCATTCTATACTGGTTTTGTATTGATTTTCAAGGATGTGTATAGTTTGAGAGGGATATAATAATCAGTCATATAAATATATTATTCTCTTGTTCATGATTTAGTGGTGTTGAAGAATGTGGTTGCAATTGTTTTATAAAGAGTGAGGAATGTTTTGATATTTTTTGGTTTAGTTAAAACTATTCATTTATATTTTCCTCATTTCATCATGTTTTCATGTATTAATCATAGATGATTAAATCATATTGGTGGAGATGTTTTTGGATATTCAATAATTATTTGAGTGTTAAATGGTCACCATGAGGAGGAAATTATATAATATTTTTCCTTACTATGAAATAGTTTTATAAAAAAGTCCCATTTCTCAGGTGTTTTTGGAGAATTTATTTATTAAATTAAATATCAAAAAGGTAGAAAATAAAATCTTATTTTTAAATAGAGTGGTATAAAGGATATGATATGGGGATAATGCATATTTTTCAATAGTCTTGATTGATGGTAAGTCTTAAAAAACATCCTAGGTATACATCCATATCATAGTTTTGGCTATGTTAATAGAATTGGAAAGAAAGGTACCGATGTGATTTATAGAGTATAATTGATAAAGGTACTATGGTTTCTAGATCATTAATGACTAACTGAAAATATATTTTTGTTTAGGAATCCACACCATGGTTTTTACACATGGATTTTTAGATACATTCAAGGTCCAGTGTTTTAAATCATTCGATAAAATATATACATTCGCATATAAAGATATAAGAGAGAAATAGTATGATGATTTTGATTTCATTTATGGGTTCCTTGGGTTATAAAATTTATATAATCAATTATTCATGATCTAATATACTATAATTATTCGTTTTATATATTTTTTTATTGTTCATTACTATCTTGGGTCTGTATATTTCAATTTTTGGATTGTTATGGTAGATTTATCATGTGTTGTTTGATAATTATATACAAATTGGAGGATCCCTTTGAGAATGGTGATGTTTATCCATTGAATACATTAATTTCAATTATTCAACATTTGGGTTTTGATTTTTGGCAGGTCATTTGAAAATTCATCTTTAATTTTCTACTATTAATAAGGATTTAGTATTATTTAGTTTTATTTTTATAGACTATTTGGATATACGTATTTATAAGAGTGAAATGATTCCATTATATAGTGTGAGATTTTTTAGTGGTATATTTGATATTTTTTAATACTCATTTACGTATATAATTTTTAATTTTTTGTTAAGGTGATTTAAAACATGAAAAAAATGTCATTGTATAATATAAAAATATTTTGAATTTAAATTAAGGTTTGACTATTAATAATTTTAGAATAATGAGGTTGGTGTAGATATCATGTTTCAGTTTTCATTCAACATATATGTAAAATATATTGGTGCATAATTTTAAAATATGTGTGGGTGAGATAGAATTGAATAAATGATTTTGGAACAACAGTTCCCAAAAAACCCTAATAATGGATTAATTTGGGTATCAAATTTCTATCATCAAACATATCAATTAACTATATATTCTTGGTCACTGTGAATTTATTAATATTAATCATACATCTAGAACATATAATTATGAATGTTTAATGTTATTAAAATAAAAGTTTACATGAATCATAGAATTGGGACATATCCATTGGGAATTCATTGAAAGTGACATTCCTATTTGATCAACTAATTTTCAATACCAATAGTAAACCTTTTATTTTATATATAAACTTAATAAATTGAGATAGAGTTGGAATTAATGAAAATAGGCATGTCACATTCAATGAATATAAAATGAAATATTTGAAAAACCAATCTTGTATCATAATTTCAATTAACTTTTAGCTTAATAGGAAAATAAATTTATTTAGGAATAACTTCACAATAGTATTTATCTTATAATCATTATATATATAAAATTACTCCATATTAATTGTGTTTTGTTATATAATATAAATATTTAATTTATGTTTTAATCTATTCAAATATAACCTCTTATTTCCTCTAACATTATATGTCATTTCTCGCATATAATTATACATAAAAATCATCCTTGATAGTCAAATATCATCATAAAATATCCAATAAAATATTTTTTTTTGAAAATTACTCAAAATCCTATGTTATACAATTATCTTCTAAATCACAATTTTACATCCACCTTTTTTATGTGGAATACATTTACTTCATCACATGAATGCACACATTTATGCAACATCCATAAACTCTTCTTTAATTTCTTAACTCTTAAAATTAATAGAAATAATAATTAAATATATGCATACTATCATATATAGTTAAACACTAATGAATTTATTTTTATAACATTAATACCTAACATAGACTATCAATGGAGTTTTATGAGCACCTTTTTGTATTCAAGAATATGACATACATAAAATATAGCTTTTTGATAATGGAATTTGTTTTATTACATATAAACTGATTTATTCTATTTAATATAATTTTTCATAGACTCACTGAAACATATACATATCTACATTATTCAAAAAAAACATACCTTTAGAAAACTATACCATTATCACAAATAGATTATATTTGAGATCTGATATCTTGATCAGCTATAAAAATGATATTAATTACATAAAATATATTTTTTCCTCATTTAAATTGTTACACATAATTAATTATTATAAAAATTTGGATACTAATTTTAAAACAAAGACCGTATCAATATTAAGAATGTTTGATGGTCCCAAATTTTATATATATTTCGTACTTTATGAAATCAAGAATATGAGTAAAGATCAAAATAAAATTAGACACTGTACATAAAATAGGGAATTTAGAAACATATTATCTCTCAATTTTCACTATATTCGGATTGATCTATTTTGGGTTTTCAATCATCCATAATGTTACTATATTTTATTATTGAACTTCAAGTATGTTATCCAAAAAAACAAGAAACAAAGTTGAAATATCTATAGAATATTTTCAATACATACTATAATAAAATTTATCTTTTTGAAGAGCTTCATCAGTAGGTGATTTCACGAAAATTATTAATTCCAACACAAATATATTTCTTTTGGTTTATGAAATATTTTAAAATTACTCTACAAGCCTAAAAAATTTCATCAGTTTATATTTTTCTAATATATATTTTATTTCAATTCCAATGTCAATGATGATTCCATTTTTCTATAAAAATAATTTTTTTATATATGAGTTTATTCTATTACTTTTATATAATTCAGAATTTCATTTTATGTTTTTAGCATATATATTAGTGGGAGAAGATCCATACATCATTAAATCTTTTATTATGTATTAGTGTTCCTCTAATTGTTATGTTATTAAGGTTTACAACCAATTTAATGATATCACAAAGTACTCTTTAATAATTTGGAGGGAATTTCAAAACAGAAATATGTTTTATAGAATATCAATACTATATTATTATGGTATATTAACATTTAGGGTTTTTTTTATTATGTGTGACCCAAGTATCACACATGATATGAACATTTAATACTGTAATAGTCATTTATAACAGTATATCATTAAACATGTAATCCAAGTGAACTCATATTCATCATGACATACATATTTGAGGGTGCAAATATAGGAAAATGTTTGTATTTATAAGGGATATGACACATATAATTTTTTAGAACCTTTAAAAGGTCACCTACATAGATCATATATCCCCCTTATGAATTAAAAAATTAATTATTTAGTTTTCATCTTATAAATCAATCTCAATTGTTATATTTAAAAAAAATTAATGGTTAACACCTTACACAAAAAATTATTTCTGTTATATACCCTACATATAATTATATTATAATAAAATATATCTAAATTAATCATATGAAAAACCAGAATGAAATCCTTTTAGTAAGTATTTAGTGAAATATAAAACAAATATACCTATAAGTGATATTATGGTTCAAATTGTATCTAACACCCAATTTATAGGTAAATACATAGCATCCGAATAGTTCATTAGTACAATTGAAATTCCAACAATTTATACATTAATAATAAAGAGAGGCTTAAATTTAAATATAATTATCACTTATAATATGTATAATGTATAATTAACGATTACATTTTAGATTGGAACCCAAAAGAAAATCATTAACATAGTTGATCACACCAAATATTATTTCATACATCATTGAAAAATCCTTATGTTTGTGCAATAAATTATATAAGAAATTGTATAAAACTTTAAACAAAATCATACATTATGTCATTATATAAACCATTTATTAAATTGGTAAAATATGAGAGGCTATATAAATGAATTATTAATATAATTAAATATGATATAATGTATTAATAATATTGTTTTAGTTTTAAAAAATTGGTTGAGACATTTCATGTTCATAGTGGGGACAAGTGGCACTTCATGGTGAAAGATAACATAATTACCAGGAATGTAAAATTTAATGATGGAATAGATATTAATCCTATAATGATCATAGATATTTGAGATTTTCAAAAAACTCAAATAGTGTAGTGTATAATAATACTTTTGGGAGATACTGGTTTCTACCAATAATATCTCATTGATTTTCCCCAAATTTAAGAACCCCTAGAAGTTATTTGATTCGATGAGTTAGATTTAAAATTTTATACAAGGTGAAAGGATGAATTTATGGAGTGGAAGAAATAGTTTCCCAATTCTCCAATGATGGTATAGTTTTATTGAGTGGATCCTATTTAACTAGTTTACAATTTATGACACACTATAATAGATATAATTCTAGGGAAATGTATAGAAATAATTTTTCTTTATATTTTTTTTATAAGATGAACTATTAAAGCTAAAAAAAATTAATACACCACAATGGAAATGGAAATAAATATTTTGGTATTGGAATTAATTTTTTTTAAACCATAGGTCATGTTGAATAAATTGTAGGTTTGAAATGATAATTTGACATTGATATGTTTCATGGAAAAAGGGTGTAAATCATTACTTGAACATGTAGGTATTATTACTCTTGGTGTTATATATTCAGATTAGGGAAAATAAAGATTTATAGAATATTATAGCGGGGAACTAAGTATGGAAAGAGTTAACAACATTATATAGAGATCAATAAGTAAGGATTAAGGGAAAAAAATTCATTGTGAAAACATTCTAGAATAGATGTTTTCATGACCATGGTTTGGAAAAAATTAATACAATAGTAAAAAAATTTAACACATCCGCATTTTTCTTCTCAATTCTATATAAACGACATGAAAATTTGTAAAAATAGATTTTTCACATCTATTATACAATAAGTGATGTGATAAATTGATGAGAGTCAATTTTTTATGTTGGTTATTTTATAACTAATGTAAAAAATATAGATATTAACTTTATCATGTCAGTTATAAAATAACGGACATGATATATGAAATCTTTTCAATTTATCATGTTTTTTCATCAAAAGAACTCATGTGATAAAGTGCAATTTATCACGTCCGATATAAAATAACTAACGTGATAAATTATTTTCTACTTCGGTTATTAAATAAACGACGTTACAAACAAAAATAATAGTTTATAAATTCAGTTTTTAAATAATTGGGGAGATAAATCATTTAAATGATTTAACATGCCCCATATTTAGTATTTATATTTTCTTGGATCGGGAATCCTGTGACTCATAACTCTCGCTCGAAAACCCTATAATGGATTATTTAAAGTCATTCCCTCTAGCCTCATTTACCCAACATCATTTACCATATATATTATCACTTGATCTATCAGGTCTACTCGGAACACTCAAGTAATCCTCACATGGATCATTTTTAGTTTATATTTTTTGAGATTCCCTCAACTAATTTTTTGATATTTTATTTTTCTATGTTTTTTTGGCTGTCATGGTATGTTTCATGGGGTTCATTCATACCATGCTAAATTCTTTTTAGGTAAAATAAACCATAGAAGTGATATCAATAAAGTTTACGATTTTTGGGTGTTCTATCATGTCTGTGTGCGTCTACAGGGGGTGTCTAGGTGGTCTGTCCAAGTGGGTGGAGGTTTCTAGGGGGGAAATCAAGGGGCTGTGGGTGTATTGGGGGTGTCAAAGGGGGTGGGGGAGTTGTCCAAGGGGGCGTTGGGGCCGTACAAGGGGGTCGGTGGGTCTAATGAGGCGGGGTGTCTAGGGGTGATGGGGATGTCCAAGGGGGTTGGGGTGTCCAGGGGTGGGGGTGGTGTTTATGGGGTGAGTGGTTTGTCCATGGGGTTTGGTCTCTAAGGGTTGGGGGGTCTTTCCAGAGGGCTGGGGGCTATCCAGGGGGGGTGGGGGGCTATCTAGAGGGTTGTGAAGTTGTCCAGGGGTGGGGGATGTCTAGAGGGGTGGGGGGGCTATCTAGGGGGTATGGTCTTTTCAGAGGTGTGGGGGCGGTCCAAGGGGGTGGTGGTGTCCATGCGGTGTCTAATGGAGTGGGGGTTTGTGTCAAGGTTGTGGGGGTTCTTTTTAATGGGGTAGGGGTGTCCATGAGGTGGGGGTTTCGAGGGCGGTGAGGGGTCTGTCTAGGGGGTGGGGTGTTCAGGGGGGTTTCAAGTGGGGTAAGAGGGGTCCAGGGGGTGGGTTGGGGGTGGTGTACGGGGGGTGAGTGGGCTATCCAAGGGGGTATGTGGTGTCGAGGGGATGGGGGTGTCCAAGGGGGTGGGGGCTGTCCAGAGTGGTTAGGTGTTGTCCAGGGGGTGGGGGGCTGTCCAAGGTGGTGGTGGTGTCTAGGTGGTGTCCAAGGGTGTGGGGGGTGGTGTCCTTGGGTGAGGGGGATTTCCAATGGGGTAGGGGTCATGAGGGGGTGGGGTGGTGTTGAGGGGGTGGGGTGTCCAGGGGGTGGCCAATGGGGTAGGTGGTGGGGAGTGGTGTCCAGGGGTGAGGGTGTCCAGGGGTGGGGGTGTTGTCCAGGGGGTGGGGTGTCTTGGGGGTGTGGGTGAGTGGGCGGTCAAAGGGGGTATGGTGTTTCTAGGGGTTGGGGGTGTCCAGGGGGGTCTGTGGGTGTCTGTGGGGTGGGGGTGTCCAGAGGGTTCAGGGGTGCTAGGGGGGGATATGCAAGGGGGTGGTTGTGTCTAGGCGGTGTTCATGGTGGAAGGTGGTGGTGTCTATTGCGTGAGTGGGATTTCCAAGGGGGTGGGGTGGTGTCCAGGGGTGAGGGGGCATTCCATGGGGGTGGGGTGTCCAGGGGGGTGAGGGGGTGTCCAGGTTGTGGGGTATCCCAGGGGTGGAGGCTATCCAGAGGGGTAGGGGGATGTCCACGAGGTGGTGGGTTTTCCAACGGGTTTGTGGGTGTTCATGGGGGGTGTCCAAGTGGGTGGGGGTGTCTAGGGGGGTGTGAGGTTGTCTAGGGGGAGTCAAATGGGGTAGTGGTGGGGGTAGTGTCTAAGTGGATATGGGGCTTTCCAAGGGGTTAGGGGTGTAGGATGGTTGTCCATGGGTGTGTGTTGGGGGGGGGGGGTTTCCAGGGTGTATATTGGGGTGGGTTTGTATAGGAGGTTGGGAGGGCTATCTAGGGTGTGGGGGATGTCCTAGAGGGTGGGGGATTTCTAGGGTGTATCTAGGGATGTGGGGAGGGGGTTGTCCAGTGGGGGGTGTTAAGGGGTGTTGGAGGGTTTTCCAGTGGGTTGGGGGTGTCCATGGTGTCTATGGGGGTAGGAGGGGGTCCAGGGGGTTGGAGGGAAGTCCAGATGAGTGGGGTGCTATCCATGGGGTGTTCAGGGGTGTGTGGGATTCCAAGGGTGTGGGGGTGTCTAGGGTTGTGGGAGGGTTGTCCAGTGGGGTGGGGGTGTCGAGAGTGTCCATGGGGGTGGGATGGTGTCTAAGACTTTGGGAGCGTTGTCCAGTGATTTTGGGGCTACCAAGGAGGGTGGGGTCGTCTAGGGGGTTGGGGGGTTCCATGGGTTTGTGAGGTCTATCCAGTGGTGTGCGGGTGTCTATAGGGGTGGGGTGTCCCAGAGGGTGGGAGGGCTATCCATGGGGTGGGGGCTGTCTAAAACGGTGGGGGCTATCCATGGGGTGTGTGGTGGGATGTCTAGTGGGGTGGGGGGTTTATAGTGTCAGGGAAGGGCTGTCCAGTTGGGTGGGGGTGTCCAGGGTGTCTATGTTGGTGGGAGGGTGTTTAGGAGGGTGGGAGGGCCTTCTAAGAGAGTGAGGGTAGTCCAAGGGGTGTTCAGCGGTGTGAGGGGTTGTCCAGGAGGGTTCCAAGGGTGTGGGAGGTCTTTCCACTGGGGTGGGGGTTTCCAGGGTGTCTATGGGGGGGGGGGGTTGGAGGGTGTCTACGGTGTCCATGGGGTTGGAGGGTGTCCATGATGGTGGGAGGGTTGTCCAGGGGAGTGGGACACTCTCCAGGATGGTGGGTGGGAGGGTCTAGGGGCGTCAGGGGGCTATCCAATTGGGGGTCTATGGGGATGGGAAGGGTGTTCAAGAGGGTGGGGGGGGGGCTTTCTAGGGGGTGGGGGCTATCTAGAATTTTGGGGTAGTCTAGGGGTTGGGGGACTAGTTGGGTGGGGTTGGGGGTGTTCTAGGGATGTGGGAGGGCATTCCAGTGGGGTGGGGTGTCAAAGGTGTCCATGGGGGTGGGGGTGTCAATGATGGTGGGAGGGCTGTCTAAGGTAATGCGGCCTGTATAGGGGGTGTCCAGGTGGTGTCCCGAGGTGTGGGGGTGTCTAGTGGGGTGGGGGTTTCAGGGGTGTGGGAGGGTTATCTAGTGGGGTGGGGGTGTCCAGGGTTCCCATGGGGGTAAGAGGGTGTCAATGAAGGTGGGAGGGCTGTCCAGGGGAGTGGGGGATGTACAAAAAGGTGGGGGTGTCTAGGGGTGTGGGGGTGTCCTAGGGGTGGGGGTTACCACCTGTGTGGGAGGGCTGTCCAGTGGGGTAGGTTGAATCCATGGGGGTGGAATGATGTCCAGGAGGGTGGGAGTGTTTTCCAAAGGGTGGGGGAAGTTCAAGAGCGTGGGGGGGGGGTCCAGTGGGGTGGTGGGTATCTAGGGCTGTGGGAGGACTGTCAAGTGGGTAGGAGTTTTTTTTGTCTATTTTCACCTATTTTTAGTCTGTTTTAGGACTTCATTGGAATGAAATAGTTGTGTTTCAACAATTTTATTAAAAAAAATTGTATTTAACATTGGATATTCTTTAAATGACATAAAAAAATCATGGAAATGGTTTTTAACGTCAGTTATTTGAACAATGGCGTAACAAATGGATGGGAATGAGTTTTTACATCAGTTATTTTGTAACAGATGTAATAAACTGAATGGAATAGTTTATTAACATTAGTTATTTTATAAATGACGTATTATATATGTGTTCCTATCATTTTTGAGGATTCGACCTGAAAAATTCTTTGGAATTTTGGTTTTTATATCCATTTTAAAATAACCGATGTGAAAAAAATGTTTATAACTTCTCCTGTAATAACATCGGCAAAAACACAATGTAAAAAATAAAAAATAGCCTCCGTATAAAAGTTTTCTACATTAGTTATATTACAGAGTGTCCAATAAAATTCTCCCACAATTCACTTACTAATTGAGGAAAATGTTCATATAATAATTTCAAATAAATGTTTTGGATGATCTAATACGGTTTAATTTTTTTATACTGGTGGATTTATTGGAATATTCCCGATAATAATGTAGAGAGAGTGATATATTTTTTTGAGTGCTCACTGATGACAAGACTCCATTATAACGAATAAAAAGTTTTGATGTTACATCAAAGATGAATTTTTTGAATAATGTTAATCTTTTATAATAGATACTTTATTGGATTCTATTATTACTATAAATATTTAGAAAAATTTGGAAAAGTGATTAGATATCACACAATGATATTATGGAGATAAAATTATTTGATTCTTGGGGAACTAAATATATAAATTCCCCCATAATTCTTATGACCACAAATATATCTTGTTGTCTATTAACTGTGCAACAAAATGGGTTAAACCTGAGGTCACCCCTGATAAAACTGTTAATCTAGTTAAAATATTGTTTCTGAAAAATATCAATGAACAATATTTGATACCTATTAATTTATTACAATACGTCGGAATTCTGAAATTTAATACAATATAAGAACCATGTAACACCATAAAATTATATGAAATGTGGATCTAATAAAATTTGAGTGAAATATAAATCTACAAAATTCATTCAATGTAATCAAAAAATATTTTTTAATACAACATGATCATACATTTTTCCCTATATAATATATTATAATACATTTTTGGGTATGTATCAATTCCCATTGGTGTGTTTGAAATCTTGTTACAATCTAGTAGATCTATCCTTAATGTCTTATTATGTGAACATAATAGTGAATGTGAGACAAGATAATGTTTAGAAAAAAAAAATTTTGAGATAAATGAATAAAATATTTGAGATAAATTTATTTAAAGATATTATAAAATGGTTGTGTTAAAATGAAAAAATTTAAAAAGATATAAAAAATAAGTGGATTTATTGGAACATTTATATAAAGGAAACACTTTATATTGTTTTATTTTCTTAATTCATGAATTAATGTATACATAATCTATCCCTCCATTATGTAACCTTAAATTACATGTATTTAATCGATGGGTGGGAAATAGAGCCTCTTCAAACTCTATAAGATCTTCTATCTCTCTATAATCTCATTGGTAAATATTTTTAGAATCATTACTGGTGATTTTCCTAGTTATTATTATTAACTTTCTATTGGAATAAACTAAGGATTTTCCATGTCTCATTATTTTGTATTCTTATGACAATTTTATTTTATTCCCACTTTTCCTTGTTACCTATACTGGTTCATTAAAAGCATCCCAAACCCCTTGTACATGTTCCTTTCTAGTGTTTTGGTTTTTGAAAAACCCTACCTTGATTGGTACTTCTTATTCAAAATTATGATACATGCCATTATCATTGATTTTTTTAGTAATTTTGGTAGAAAATTAATATAAGATGTGTGTTATATTAACTCCTCTATAGAAATGATCACAAGTTAATTAATATGGATTATGATTATTTATGTTTATATGATAGTGGATATGATACATTATAGGTGTTTTGATGGGGGTGACGACTAGGGGATTCTTCTCTTTTCAGATGTCTTTTTTTGATATTGTATTTTCCCATTTATGTGTATGGTTTTTATATAGTGCATGACTTAGTTTTGGATATTATACATCATGATAGATATGTGATTAATTGATAGTGGTAGAATCATACTTGATTTATGTGTTTTAAATATGTTATATTCCATGATTTATTAATTTACTATTTTAGATCCACTTTAGATTTATACATTACCAGAAATAGTTACATCTCCTTCCCTGGTGATGGTAATGGAAGCATTGGTTTATGATGGATCTCCATTTTGACATTGTCCTGGGTTATTTGGTGAGTTTTTTTAGAAAGATAGTTAGATGGGATTTAACCCATTATTTATATTCATTTATGATTATGTATATTTTAACTATGAACCTTTTTGGTGGTCTAGGATTCATACATTTGGGTTTTTTGGGTTCACCTTGAAAACCTAAAAATTTATTTGAAAATAAATAAATGAATATATAATGGAATAGAACTAATTTAAATATATTTATAACCCTTTATATTATTGAAAATGTTTCTAAATTTATTTGTATAAAAAAATAAACGATTAACTACCATTCAATGTAAATGGATATTTGCTAAATTAATAATGTTATAATTTTAATGTAATATTCCTAAACTACAAGTATTTTAATTAATGAATACATAAATATATTATGATTTAAAATATAAATAAATTTCTTATAGAGAAGAAAAAAAAGGCTTCTTATCTTTAACCGAATGGTTTGAAGTCCTTCTTTTAATTTTATTTTATAATGGATAATCCCCCTTTTAAGGGTTGATGGGGAACAAGTACATGACCCATAGGCCCAAGGAACACAGCCCAACAGACTCGCAATACATATCCCGAAGTCCAAGAGGCTTACCATTCCCAATACAAGACCCATAGGCCCAACCCACTTGAACTACCTCACCCTAGATTCTGTGTCATTGATCACCTAGCTCCCTACCGTGCATTGCTAATCGGATATCATTTCTCCGTACAATCCTTCATAGATCCTGGTCCCAATGACGGCTTCCAAACCCTCTCATTCTTCCAATCTGGTTTGCTCTACATCTGGTGGCTGCTACTCTTGTTTCTCTGATCCTCTTCTGGGGCCTATTATGTATGAACTGGGATACTCCATGGTCTTTGTGTCTTGAAGGCCCTGTGGCCCAAAGGCCTTTGATGGCCCGAAGGCCCTTGAGACTCGTGGGCCCAAACTGGTGACCCGATGGCCCAAATCGATTGAATAGTTTAGGATATTACAGTACCAAACATCAACTGTTACAGTAAATCTACATCGACTGCTACAGTAACTCTATAGTACCCCCCAGAAATTCGCCTCTTCCCAGTTTTGAAACTAGGTCTCTTGGATGAAAAGCAAGTTCCCTTACCACTTGAGTACTGGCACGTTGGCATGGTTTCTTATCTTTTAGTTATGAAATGTATAAATAAAAATTTATTGTATTTTAGGACTCTTTAGATAAATATTTCTTTTTAGGCACTGATGGTAAGGTTCCTCAAAATATTTATATAGACACATAAATCCTCTCCTATGATGAATATAATGGTTGAGAGAAAAAGTTAAAGGATATGAAATTCAATGAATGGAAAAAGGGTATTATTATCAATGAATTGAAAGATGATGGTATGAGACTTTAAATTAAATGATAATGTATATTTCCTCATATTTTTAAATGAATGATGTGGCCATTGAGGATATATATTTAATTAAATTTTAAGGAGAATAAGTAGTGTAAAAACAAAATTTTACTGAGGTATATTCTCGTTGTATCGTGACATCAGAAAAGAAGAATAATAAATTTCATAGAACATAATTGTGTAAAAATTTTCAAAGAAATAAACATAATATATGGTACACAAGAAAAAATATTTTCAAAAGGTTATAATCATTCCATAATTTTACAGTAAATTTTATTAAAAATTGATATTAAAAATTACAATGTATAGTCATTTAATTGTTATAAAGTAATAATAAATACTGTGGAATTTTTTTCATGGGGATACAATCACACCACAAGATGACCCAAAAATGATTTACTGGAACAAAAAGGTAGAAATCACGACATTAACTTATGCTGTGAGGAAAAAACAGATAATACTACAAAAGTTTCAAACTGTTTTGGAAATCCAAAAAAAATAATGTTGTGATATTATAAGTCATGCAAGAGAAGTTTCAAAAAGAAATTACAATATTCAATAAGAGTTTTAAAGGATTTAATGAATTATATTATTCTGTATTTTATACGATAGAAGTTTTATAAAATAAATTAGTTCTGGAGAGTGAAATCATAGTGTAATACTAAGGTATTATAACAAAATGAGTCATATCTCAATAAGTTTTCCTTAAAACCATATGCTACAATATTATTGCATTATATATATACCTACCCCCCTCTCTCTCTCTATCTCTTTCTGGGTTGCTCATCCTTCTTGGATACCCTTCACATAAATAACCACTAATATAAATGAATCATAAATGTCTATTTTCTAAACAAATTTTTGTTATTTTTCTTTCCACTCCATGTTTATTGCATATTATCTTATGCCTCTACCAAAATAGCTTGAAAATCACATGTTTTCCACCCAAACCATTGAAATCATTCAATATTATAAAGTATTCAAATTTAAAATTATTTCTTATCCATTTCATAATTCTGTAATCACTACACTTTTATTCACGGTCCATAATGATTTTGGTTCCCCTCCCAAATAGAGGATGAAATTAGATGCATTCCTCGAATTATTTCCCTTATGAAATTTTAGAAAAATTTATCCTAACCCAAAAAATCCATCCCAAGAATCATTAATTAATATTAAATATAAATCTGAAACCATTGTCAATGATATCCATCATCACACATCCTTGATTAAGTATGAAAAGAAAAACATTCTCTACCACTGCATGTAACTCATAAAAAATAATATCAAGGGAAGATGAGAAGGTCAATGATGAAGAAAATAAATTTGATCAACCATTTAGAATGTATTAGATACATTCATTTGCAGAATTTTATAACACCCAAAAACATAAAAATTCCATAATTATGGGTTTAATAGAAAATATTTCACATTATTTCTTTCTAAATATCGTTTAGATTTAATGTTTTATTGAATTATTAAAACAGTTATATAAAAAAGTGGACACTTCAATAGAGTTTAAATTGTTTCTATAAAAATTGGGCCTTAAATATACACACCTATTTTAATCAAGGCGCATTTACATCATTTAATATGTTTCACAATAGAAGAATGATTCAATTTTTATAGATCCCACACACCCTTAAATCATGTGATTTTTTTGAAAATGTTTTATGTGAATAAAAAGTTTAGTATGATATATAAAAATAAAGGGAACTCCTTCGTATAGTAAAAAATAGAAACCCAATAAAATTTTTACCCTTTAAACATAAACTATATGTTTATAAATTAAATGATAATCACAACTAAAATTTAATCTTTTCCCCAATAAAATCATGAAACTCCTAAAATGCATTGAAAAACCATGAATGTGTCATGAGAGAATACGATAACCCTTGGAGATGATTATTCGAAAAAGTAATCCTCCCAATTTTAAAAGAACATATACATTATTCTTGAAATAAAACTATCCCCATTAAATGTCATGAAAAACATATAAAACCATACATAAAGCTTAGAGAATTATATTTATCACTTGTATTCACTCTTGTTTCACTCTTATAGAATAACTCATAATTTGATAATTTTAGACATCATTTACCTAAAGAATAAATCATTACCTAATACTTTGGAATGATATTTATGAATACCACTCATCATTGTACATATTGTCTAAGAAACATTAAATAAAAATATATATAATATCTTGCATTTTTCAATCATAATAATAATTTGAACCCATAATTATAAGAATTTTCAATCATCTGATTAAAATAAGGATAAATATAATTTCTTTTAAAAAACAAAAAAACTATAAAATGGGTTTAAATCCTTATTTAAAAAATCCTGAAAAATTGTAGAGTAATATTGATAATTAATATTTTTTATGAAAAATTTAAATTGTGGTAATTTCCTTGTGGTTAAAAATATATTCTTTTTCACTCTAGAAAATAGATTTAATGGTGACCTCTAAGGATAGCATAAAAAGGATTCCTTTCAATAAGATTTGAAAAAAGGTATAGATAGTTATAAATGGCAATAAAAAATTAATATTATATATAAAATAATATTATGAAATCATTGTTAAAAATATGTATATATTAGGAAAATATTTGGAAGGAAAAATAGTAAAACAATTTTTCAAAGAAAAATATCATTTCACTTTGGTTAAATTATAGTCAAAGTACATTGAAGCATAAAAATTGAAATTGAATTGTAAAAAAAATTCATATCATGAAATGTTTCATAAATAAATCCATATTGTAGTTTTTACAACACACCAAATAAAACATGTGGCAGAAATTATATATGTATCAAAGAATTGAAATTGAGATGTGGAATACCTTTCCTTAAATCCCATATTCATTTATAAATTCTCTAAATCTTATTTAACAAAATATTATTAGTTATTTAACTTATTATTAACCATTTTAATGTCGATTATCTTATAATTATTTCATTTATTTCATTTGTAACCATGTCCTATTTGGTTACTAATTCTATTAAGTATACATCTCATGTTTTTAGGTCATTTGATCCTAAATAGATTTGTTGTGTTGACTATGGTAAAGGGGTCAAGGTTACATCACTTCCAGAATCATAAAAATTATAAATTTATCATTTAATATATTTAATATACATTTATATCCATATATGTATGTTTTTGTTGAAAAATTAAATACATCTTACCATTGAGGCGGTAATCCTCACATACACATGATCATCATTTCCATTTTTCAATGGATGAGAGGGTAATATGGTAGATAAAATATTATTTTAAAATAATCATATTTGTGTATAAATATAATTTACGTTTGTTAAAATAATCTTTTCAAATAACCATGTGAGGCATTATGAAAAAAGAAATACATTAACTCGTGGATTTAGTACTCTCCTTGTACACACGAGTGACATTTTAATTTTCCATATGATGGAAAGGATAAGGGAAAAGGTTATACCATAAATATAATACCATTTATTTACAGTAAATATAAATATTTCATTATATAATTTTTTTAATATATTTTTCAGAGTTATCAGAAGAATAAAACATGACATAATTTGGTTTAGAGTTTTACATATTCGTTGGAAAACTACCTTTGGATAGAACTTAAAGAAATTAAAAAATAGGTCTACTCTCTAATGAAGGGATCTATAACATCGAATTGAATGTTTTAAGAGGGGTATATGAATAATTTTTATATAATACCATACCCATATGTTCTTTTTGAAATGTTAGATTATGTCCCCCATTAAAGGTAAAAATAAAAACGTTTTCAAAAATATTAGGTCATTAAGGGTATTGAATGTAATTTAAAGAATTAGAAGTTGTTGAAAAATTGATATTGGATATCCATTTAGACCATTAAACATCCTAATTTTCCTCTTAATATATTTTTATGTTCTTCAATACAATAATATAATATATTTATTATTATATGTCTGTAAATTAATTTTCAGAACTATTCATATAATTTGAAATTCAAAAAGTCAATGAAACCATGGATTTAGAAAATAAATAGTTAAATAATAAATTATAAAAAATAATTATCTATGACATTTTTTAACACCATAATTCATCTAACTATTTTCACTTATAATGTTCTTAAAATCATTTACTTGATTTTTCTATTACTATCACAATAGATGTGTTGATCTTGGGTAAGCATTCTAGAAACATATAATATTCATTTAAATTAATAATAAATAAATAAACTAAATTTAGGTTTTAAAAAAAAAATATTTTTATCTTTATAATTTCATAATGTACTTTTATAGATATCATTATGATGAAAAAATAATTTAGAGTGTAAAATTTAGATTTGATTTATATTAATTGTATAAAATAAAAATAATTTCAATGTAAAATAATGTGGAACAAAATAATAATATTTTAGAATATAATATAATTTTTTTTTTAAATATAACCATAAATTCAATTTTAGACATATATTATAGGTATTTGTTTCCTGTCTCTATGTTGTTCAGCCTTGTTAATACTTTTAACCACTAAATTTGTGACTATCTTTTTACTATAGTAACATTGTTTTATAAATAAAAATCAATTGGGTCTTATGAAATAATTTAAATACACTTCTTCCAAATATCTAATCCATTTTTATAAAATAAATTTCAATAATTGATAAAAATTACTTTTAATATTTGTATGAATAACTCAATGAAAAAATTATTTCGAAATTTTTCTTTGCAAAAAAAACGTTTTGATAGAAAAGATTTTTGAATTGATAATCAATAATTTTATTATTTATTATTAAAAATAAAAGTCTTATTGAAATTTATTTAAATCCAAAACAAAATGGAATGTTCCATACAATTAAAATTACAGTGAAAAAGTAGTATTTTATTCGATTAAAAATACATAAATAACAAAAAATTAAGAATGGGGTTCAAAATTATAAATTACACTTTTAATGATTTATTTTACTAATTAAATTTATATTTCTTCTTGAAATTTGGTTTTGTTAATTTTATATTCAGTATTATATCATAATAAATTCTTCAAATTTATGGTATTTATTATATCGATATTTTTCATTATTCACCCAAAAATCAATCATTTTATAAAAATACCAAATATTAACCTCATATAATGGTGATATCATAATTGTGATATCATGATATAAAAAATTAATTTAACTTCAAAAAAATAAAATTAAACAATTTATAAAATAATAATTTAATTTGAAATACAAAATATAAATAAAAATGACTTTTATAGACGAATGGAGCTTGTATAGATTATGTTTACTTAAAATTATTTCATATTAATTACCACTAAGTATTAAAATATTTTTTTAATATTAAATATTAAAAATGTATTATTTTTTACAATAACATATAATAATGTTGTATTCACATTATTTTAGTGCAACACATAACATAAGGTATACAAATTATATTATTTAAAATATATTTATTTTAAAATCCCATGATATTACATTTTTTAACAGTGTTTAGGATTTTATAGCACAAAAATTATGAAGACTATGTAATATAATATTTTAATAAGAGATCTTAAATATAGACCATGGTTATGATAGATGGTAATTATAAGTTACCATCCTTAAAACATTATATATCTCTAGTTTTTAGTTCAGAATTCACTATCATACATTCTAATTGGGTTTTTATGGTTTAGTGTTCTAGAAAAATAGTCCATAACACCTACATGAAAAACCCATATATTAAAAATAGTAAACATATAATCAGTATCATTTTTTTCACAATATATATCTTTTAAAAATGAACACGATGTATTTTCCTGAAAAATCATCATGACATTAAAATTAACTTCATCATTGTTCTTAGTTATTATTAAACCCTAATAATAAAATTTAAAAACATTTAATGAGAAAACAATCATAGAATGAGACTTATAAAATTTAATAAGGAATATTTTTGGTCATTTTAAAACAGATACCTACTAATAAAATGTTTTCAATTTACATTATAATAATTGCTATGAAATGATCTTCTATTTTTTTATGAAATTAGTTTTACTAACCAAAGAATTATCTAAAACAAATTATAAGAAAACCTAATTTAATAAATATAATAATGACTATTTCATTAAATAATGGTAATTGAGGAAAAATATTTTCTAAAAAACATATAATTTTTACCCAAAAAGGTTATAATCATTACTGTATGGAAAATGTATTTTATCATACCTTTAAAAAAAATTGTTTCCATGAAAACTCATTACCAAGTATAGATAATTCATGTAGATTCTATGGGAAATAGTTCAAATTAAAATCTTATAATACCCTTATAATTAAAATAATTTTTTTTTGAGACATCAAATATATTTTACATTGAAAGTAATCATTACTTAATGAATTAGACTTGTTATATCGGGCTCACCCATCATCGTGAGAAGTATCAGTCTCATCCGTTTTTATAATAAATAAAAAGGGAAAATATCATGAAGAAATTTTTTCATTCATATACCTTTTCATCATAAAACCCATGGAAAACAATTTCAAACCCATATGAAAAAGATTTTTTAATCTAAAGATACACTTTTCATTTTAAAAACCCATATTCAAAACTATAATACCCACATCAAAAGATAAGGATGGCTTTTATTTGGTTAAAATAAGTAATATTTTAGAAGAATATAAATATAAAATATTATTAATCGTGTTATAAAAAAAGTGGTTCTATATATGTTAAAATGGAACATTCCTTTTTTTCCTTTTGTAGAGAAAGTCAAAATGATCTATATAAAATAAACAAAAATATTTCATTTGAAGACATTTCATGTAAACATAAAGTAGAAATAAAATTCCTTTTATAAATAAATTATGTTCATATATATATATATATATTAGTTTTTGAATATTTTTATGGAATTAAAATAGATAGAAAGTAAAACATTAAACCATATTAATAAAGGTATCGAGATAAAGCATTACTTACCATGAGTCTGAATTATCACGTATATTATTTTTCATCCATAATAATAAACATATTTTAATTATTTACATTCTTATGAAATATTTTTTTTATTCCTTTTATTTTATTTATTATCACATTAAATTGAATTACTTAATCATTTATTTTAATGTCAAATGTTTTTGACAATATTCAGTTGATATATCAAAAATGACTTAGGTAGGTAGACTATATTAAAAAAGGTCATAAGTCCATCATATAAAATTAAAAAATAAAAAATAAAAATCTTTTTTTATATATAAAATTTTCTTTTAAATCCAACCATAAAATATTTTTCTGAAAAATAAATTGTGATACATTTATGGAGACGTTCGGTCATGAGTACTAATGGGTAACCTTTCCATTTATCAAAAAACCAGATCGAAAGAAGGAATGTATTATTTTATCTTTTTATAATGATGATAATTTCAAAATTATAATATTATTAACTTAAATTCACTTATATATATAATCCATGTGTGGTTTTATGAAAAAAAGTTACATCACTCTGTGGAGGTGGTAATCCATATGTACGGATGAACTATATTATCACTTTTCAATAGATGCAAAGGTAAGAAATTAAATGAAATAATATATTTTAAGAATACTAATTATGACATTATTATAATATATATACATTAAATAGATCATTATAACCACCCTTCAGGGGTGGTTATGGAAGGAAAAGTACATAAGTTTTTGAGGTGGTAGCTATCCGCACACATGAACGACAATTTTGTTTCCCATTTGATTTAATAAGAGATGTATACATATACTTAAATAAAAATAATAATATATTAGTATACGGAATATAATAGGGATATTGTTTAGTCAATTTGAATAATAATTAAGGGTTTTATATGAAAAAATAAGAAGAAATTTTTAGATAATAGTTATAACTCTTCTTCGAACAACCTCTTATGGTGTACCAAAAAAGATTTCATCGGATTATTTTATGATAAAAAAGGCTTACGTGACATGGTAAGAGATGTAAAGAAGGTAATTTTTTAGGTAATGTATAGAAAAAATGTTTTATAATTGTTAATAAAAGGGGGTAGGAGGTTCCCCTTTATAAGATAGAGGAATGGCACTCTTGGAATTATTGAATATATTAAATTAATATAAATTATTTTTCATAAAAAATGACATTAAATGGGTATAATTGGAATATATGATGATAATGGTTCTAAATATTCTTATAAAATAAAATTTCTTCAATTTAATGTTTTGTTGTTATCATTATCATTTTAACCTGTGGTAATCAATTTTGATAATTAAAATTATAATAACATTTATTATAGTTTAGGGGTCAATGTAGTTACTATAAAAAAGGGAATTAAACCATAATTGGATCATGGTTTATATATTAAATAATATCTAAATTACATTCCATGTGATAGTATTTATATAAATTTTAAAACAATTAATAAAATATTATTTATAATAAAATATCATTAATTTTATTTTTTGAACTATTTATTTAATTTATCATTGAGGAAACATGATAGAAAAAGAAATCAAATATATTATTTTAAAAAAATATAATTTTTTATGTTTATCTTAAAAATTATTTTAAGATAATAATTTAGAAAAGTTATAGTATCTTAAATAATCATAGAAAAAAATATTTTAATTTGCTATTAAATGAATAAATACTCTTTTGACATTGCGTAAATATTCAAGGTAATAATTTCATCAATAAAAAATATAAATAAATTACAATGATAAATTGAATAATTTATCTTTCAAATAACTATATATAATTGGGGAAATGTTTTTTTATCCATTTAACAAAATATTATATATATCAAAAGTATGAAAGTGGCGTTTTTATAGATTATTGTTTACGTTAATATTATAATGGAAAAAATCAATGAAATATGAACAAAGTTTTCATTTAATTGAACTTTCGTTGTAAATGGATGAATTACACTCATTATATGGGATATAAATAAGTTTTAGGATAATTTATTAGTCCTTGTCATATTAATTTTGACCTTAATTACTCGATTTAGCCTTACCATGGGGAAAATTATTTGATTTGGTTACTATTCATAATGACAATACATAAAAGGAAAATATTTTGAAAAAAATTATCCCCAATTAAAAAATTGGTATCCATTTGTTAATATAATATATCTATAAGTTAATGAAATTAATTTTAGATTAATCCAAAAATTGCAGGGAAAAGTATTTTTTCAGAAAAATGCATATTAATTATAAATTTTTTATACAAAATTTAATAATAGTATTGATTCCAATAAATTTATCATATCAAAAATAATATAATATAACTAAAATTACATTGAAACCACTTTAAAAAAGTGAAAATTTTAAAATGCTTGAAATAATAATACATTTTTTTAATTAGTATTTTCACTATTCAATATGAAATAAATTTTATCATAAACATACCACAAATTTAGTCTAATTATATATTTAAATTAGGTCTTTAACTTTTATATAATTTATATAAAATATGGGATTTTATAAATTTCCAAAAATTAATTATTATATTCAGTCATAAAAAGAAAGAAAATAGTTTTTGAAGAAAACACATTTTTGAATAATATAATGACATTATTAATAATTGAGTATTTATTTCCAAATAATTAATCAATATATATGTATTTATTTGGATATATAAATATATTTCAAAATTTATTAACCATATTCATATCATCAAATTCAATGCCATTGTTATAATAACTGTATTTAAATAATAATATTTCTTGTTTAATTTACGTTTCATGATGCATATATTGTACTCTATATAATAAATACTTTTTATTAAAATCATTGGATATTAAATTATACCCCATTTGTTAAATTTCAACTTCAAAATTTAAACATGAACTTAGTAATCAAAATTTTTTAATTTAAAAAATCCATTGTTGAAATCCCAAATCAAAGAAAGGGTTAATAATAATTCCTCTTATATAGTTGGAAGGAGAAATAATATGGTCATGTAGAATAATAAATAATAGGTTAGAAAATGGGTGAACAATAGTTGGAAATGAAAATATAGACATTGAGGAAAAATTAATGTCCAAATATTTTTAGAGCGTGAAACAAAATTATTGATGACATGAATTTTTATGATCTTGTGGAAGTTAGTGATGAAAATACTTTGAACCAATAAAGTGCGAAAATGAAATAGGTTCATCATACATAAAAGCAACATCATACCATTTTTATTTCAAGATCATTTTCCATGCTTTAAGGAATTCATTTTCAATCATGACTAAAAATATTAAAAAATATACTTACATGATAAGTATAATTCCATCCTTTAATAATTTTCCCCCAAAATATCAAATTCTAATACAAATAATGATTATTGAATATTAATTATTAATGCATGAATCACTAAAACAAAATTTTAAAGGATAACATAATTATACAAAAGTATAATATGATATTCTTCGTATCTTTAGAAATTAACAATAACAATAATGGTGTGTACATGGTAAAAGAATTTACAAAATTGAATAAAACATCATAAGATAAAGTAGAACAGTAATATAATATGCCTTAATAATAAAAATACAATTCAAACAAAAACCATTTGATAAATAATTAACTGATTTTTTTATTAATAATATTCTAAACCATGTTTGAAACCCAAAAATCAGAAGTATTTGGCCAGAATGTCTCCAATGATTAATTTAACATTGAATTCCAATTAACCTTTTTCACTCATAAAATCATAAACCCAAAAATATTTATTCCACAATCATACAATATCTAAAAAATGATAATAATTTACATAAATAACCAGAATCATCAAAAAGAAACACTAAAATCCTATATGTTTCTAATAGACGATCCTACCTTGATTCTTCAAATAAAATTCTATAATATAATATAATGTTCCCCATAATTATAGTGATATTATTCCTAAATAACATTAATCACTTAATCACCCAATAAATTTTCAAACCCATGGTTAGGTATACAATAAGAAATATATTCCCAAATTTTAATAACCTGTAATTATTTTAATATAAAAGATCATATAAATATTAAAGTTAATCGGTGAGTTTAAATTTATGTCGATATACATTAATGGAATTATTCTTCAAATAATAGTACACATTAAACCTAAAGGTTACATATAAATCATCTCAATGAAAAAACTATGAAAATATCATTAACCACCATTATAGACATATATATAATATTTTATTATAATGAAATTCACCCAAATTCAACAATTCAAATTTAAATAATAACCTGAAAGTTAATCAAAAGCATGATAATAAATTTATTTAAAAATATCATCTTTTAATTATTAATTTTTTAACCATAATTATTATCTATATCCCACTGTCCAAAAGACTGTAATAAATGCAACATGAAATCATATACTAATAGAAATATTTATTTTGTCATCAAAAGTGTATTCATCCAAAAACACAATAAAATTTTCAAATATTCACCAAATCCCATAACTTAAAACCTCAAAAGGGGTTTCTATGGATTTGACCTTATGATCAACCTTAAACTTCAAAACCCATGATGATATGAATAAATAAATAGTTAACAATACATGAAAATATCATAATCTCCAAAATTTATAAAATCCTTTTGTAGGATACAAAAAATGATGATCTAACCTTCAAACATTACATATCCTATGTTTTTAGTCATTAATTTGCATTATTATATTCTCAATTATATTTAATAATTATAGTTTTAGTGGCTTGTGTTTTGATTGTTACGTAATGAACCCATATATTAAAAAAGTAAAAAATCTACTTACTGGTTATTTTTTTAAAATATAATTGTATTAAAAATAAATATGTTTCTGTTTCATAAAAAATCATCATGAATTTTAGCTTTATTTATTATTTTTTCATACTCCAACATAAACCTTGTGAAAAAAAATTAAAACAAGGTATTAGATTAATAATGTCTTTAAGGGATATACTAAATGAATAAAAGAAACATGGTATTCATTTTATAATATTGTTAAATTAAAATATTGTTTTCCTTTAAGATAATAAACATTTAACACAACTAATTTATTACTTACTCATGAAATAAATTTTACTGCCTATAATTCTTCATAAATTTTTTTAAGAAAACATAAATGAAACATCATAATCATGATGGTTTCTTATAAAACATTAGAATTACATAAAAATATTTTCTTAAAATCAAACCTTTTTCATAAAAGACAATATTTACTTCATTACAAAAAATGATTTTTTCAATAATTTTTGAGATAAAAAATGTTTACATGAATGTTAATAATAAATCATAGATAATTCAAGTAGTAATAATCGTGAATCATCTTTACTAAACTGTTATCTGAAAACTAACATATTGAAATAAACATTACAATAAATTTCCAACATAATTATTTAGAGAACATATTCATTAACCACTACATTGGGGTCCTATATCGGGCTCACCGATCATCATGATCTATATATGTACCACACACAATCAAAAAAATTTACATGAATAATATAATGAATAAATCATTTTATTATTTTACCTCTTCATCATAAATACCTTTAAAACACCATTTCAACCCATATTCAAAACACATTCAGATAACAAGACAACCTTTCCATTTTTTAAAACCCATTCCCAAAACTCAAATACCCAAAAAAGGGAAGGAGGTTTTTTATTGGATGATAACCTATAATATTGTGAAGGTATTAAAATACCAAATAATTGGTATGGAGGAAGGAAAATATATTGAAACATTATAGGTTAAAATTTTCAATTCATTTTTTCTTTGGTAAATAATTTCCTAAAAAAATATGTAAAAATATACATTTTGGAAAACATTCAAATAGAAAATATATATAAATTTTACATTATAGTATAATTATGTTAATATATATACATGTAAAATGATTTTTTTAATAACATGTACATTTAAGGAAAATATTTTAAAAAATAAATCTTTAAAACATATTAAAACCTTGTTTTAAGGTAATGTTTCAGTTACAAAAATTCTCACTCATCATGTACATTATTTATCATCCTAAATAATAAAACTATATTATTTTTTTAATTTATAAATAGTGTTTTTTATGTTTATTTTTCATTTTATTTTATTTATTACAATTCCATATTCAATTACATAATAATTTAATATCATTTAAAATGATTGTATGATATATGGATCATATATAAAAAATGAATTTGGTATGATGAATCATGTCAAAAAATTCATTATTTCATAATATATAGAATATTAATAAGAAATAAATAAAATTTTTATAAATTAATTATACATTGAAAACCTACAATGAGATATGGTTATGAAAAATTAATTGACATGCATTTAAGAAGATGACTGGATGTACAAACATAAGGAGTACGTTTCTATTTTCAATGAATATGATGTGAAAAAAGTAAGTATTATTTTATCTTTCCAAGATTATAATAATATGATAAAAAATATATTATTTCATTAAATACACTTATATATTTATATCATGCATTTGACATGTCCAAGAAAAACAAATAACATCGCTTTATGAAGGTAGTAATCCATACTTACCCACAAACAAAAAAATAAATCATCAATGGATAGAAAGGTAAGAAAATAAATGATATATTATATTTTCGTAATTATAATTATGTTGTTAATAACATATATATTCATTAAATCCTTCATTATAACTATCCTTGATAACTGGTCATGGGAAGCAAAATATATCGGTTTGTGATTAGGTAGTTCACCTCACAAATGAATGAGGATATCATTTCCTATTTATTAGAATACGATATAAATAGAGATTATTACATTTACATATCACATTAATAGTATATTAAAAACATTATTTTAATTTTTTTCATCATGTTTAAATAATGTTAAAATTAGGATGAAAAAGAAATAAAATGACAATGCTATGTTAAGAGTTGTACCACTTCTTCGGACAACCTCTTAAGGTTTACACCAAACAACTACCAAGGTTTATATTATTATCAAACCAATCCAATTGTTAAGTGTTTTGGAATTTAATGAATTTATTAATGTTGGTAATTTCTTAATAAATTTTTATGTTTTATGTAGAGATGAGAGGATGTTCCCTTTAATAATAGAGGGTAGAGTCACTCTTGTAATTACGAAAGGTATAAAATTAATATAATTTAATTTCCTTTAAATATAAAACCAAATTAGTATAATAAACATATTTGATAAATATTGTTCCAAATATTATCATTAAATACAATTTTTCCATGTTTATATTCTGTTTTACAGTAATTATTTTGTCTAAATCTGTTTTAACCCTTTTTGATGATTACCATAATTATAATGTTTTTTACTCTTATGTGGTCTAGATTGTTTATATAAATAAAAAATTATGACATAAATTTACCATGTTTGATATTTTAATTGAAATTATATTAAATTTCAATATGATAGTATTTTTAGTAATTATATTCATTTAAAAAAATATCATTTCTTATAAAATTTCTTTATTATCCTTTTTTAAATAATAATTTTATTTGACTTTGAAAAAAAATTCATCAATTGAATTTCAATATAATATTTAAAATAACTCTAATATTTTATTATTATCCTCAATATTTGTGGAATATAAAAATTAATTCAAATTATTTTAATTTTAATATTTTTATAATCCCTTATTTTATTTTTCCAATAATTGAATAAATACCATGACGTTGTTGCATAAGAGTTTAATGAAATTATTTAATCAATAAAAATTATAAATAAATTACCATGATAATTAAATAACTTATCTTTAAAATAAAAATTTATATCTATACGTTAGTTTCTTTTATCCCTATCATAAAATTTTATAGATATTGAAAGCTATAAAGTGACATTGTTAACTTTATCATTCTATTAAATATTATAATGGTAAATATCAAAGAAACATAAGACCAGTATACCATATATTAAAAAAATAGATTTAAAGGGATCTAATTAAATTATAAAAAGTATAAAGTCAAGTTCTAGGGACATTTTTTATTCCTTACGACATTATTTCTATCCATAATTAATCTATTTAGCATTTTTGTGGGGATAATTATTTACTAGTATAACTATTCATAATGATAAAAGGGTAATATTTACCAAATTTGGACCACATGATTAAATATATGTAATCCATTTGTCAATATTAAATTTCTAAAACTGAAATAAATTAATTTTAAATTTAAAATAAAAATTAATTGGAAAACAATATTTTCAAAAAAAATCACATATAACCATATTTTTACAAACAAATCAACCATAAAATTTATTCTAAAAACATAATTAGAAAATTAATAATATAATATTTATAATTTATCTTTGAATCCATTTTAATACAAAATGGAACTCATATAATGTTTCGAATAAAAATATATTTTTTAATATAAATTATTATTTTCACTATTCAGTAGAAAATAAATAGTTTTATAAAAAATCAGAAAAAATTCACTATAAGTTAAGTATGAAATGATGATTTTAGAAATTATATATTTTTTATCAAAATAAATATCCAAAAAGTTCCAAAAATTAATTATAATATTGTTTTCTTATAAAATAAATAAAACATATTTTTGAAGAAAAATATTTTTGAAAAAAAATGATTTAATAAAATATTGAGTTCTTATTTTGAAAAAATTTATCAATAAAATTTTATTACTAAAGACTATAATATATATTTCATAAATTATTAAATTCTATTTATGATATCCAATTCAATGACTAGGATATAATGAACATATTTACGAAATAATATTTTTTGGAACATTTTTGTTCGTTATTGCATACCATTTATGATATCAAATATAATATTTATATTAAATTCTTAAAATATTATAGGAATATTTTTCCACATGACATGTCATCTTATATGAACCAAAATAGTAATGTGTATCTACTTAAGGTGCATACTTATTAAGATTATTCATTGGGTAATTACATACTCTAATATTTTTAAAGGTGAGTCACTCAGCTCCGTGCTACATGTTTTTTATTCTTATTATACAAAGATTTTATAAGGGCTTAACCACTATCATGTAAATTAATTTTGACCATAATTTAAATAGTGAATGGGATGATATTAAGGGTTTATCATGGGGTGAATTCATTACATAAATCTCAAAGAACATTTGAACTTTTATTTTATTCATGTGACTTTACACATACGGAAATATAATACTTTTTGATTTAGAATATTAGGGGAAATTGGGTTGTTATAAGAGAAAGGGAACACTTTTTTGTGTTAGGATTATGGTTACAATATAAGGGAGGACATTGTGAGGGCTATCATGAGACTTGAAATCAAAAAATATATTCAGAATCCCTAAATTGTAGCTAGGGAGGATGACTTGGGGTTATTCACCTAATGAAGGGAATTCTCATACATGCCCTTCACAACTATACTAATCGAGAAAAAATTTCTATGGAATTATTGGGTGAAAAATTCAGTTCACATGGTGAAACTAAATAGAGATAGATAAAAAATTAAAGATGCATGGCTAAACATCATATATCTATCAATTTACATATATCACTATATATCATAACCAAATTCAATACACTACATAATATAAATGAATAATGAAAAATATTATTCCACTCAAAGTCACTTTAGTGTTTCTTTTTAGGTATTCCAACTAATGATCACTGTGACACCGATCCACCTAGCCATAGTTATTGTAAAGACATGTTTTTTGTTATGGTAAATATATATTTTTTCAATTGAATTCATTAAATAATAATCGTAAACATGTGTCAAATCATAATAATGGTTCCTATAGTGTCTAGGGTTTGTTTGGAACCCATATCTCTTGAATATAGAAAGTATACTAGGCCGTGTGGCCAAAAATTCATATCCATGCTAAGATATGAGACCTAAGATACATGAACATGAATCCGGAGATGCAGTATTTTTCTAAAGCTATGTTACCAATGACACATGACCATGAAAAAAACAATAGAAATCTGATATTGGTGTTTCACATTAATTTAACACAGTTAAGGAAACTATGTTACTTAACCATTCGGGGCTTTCCCTTGAGCAGTTACATGATCATGATTTGTGAATTGTACAGAAACCAGTGAAAAAAAACTAAGTGCCTCCTTTTTTAGTGTGAAGTGATAACAATACCCTTATATAATATTATAACCCAAATTTCCTTTTCCTCCTTTAAATTCTAGTGGATAGGAATGCTTTCTCCTTCTATGATCCAACATCCCCTTTAATCTAATTTTGTCTATTACCCTCAGATCTCAAGTCAAAATTATGAACTAAAAGTATTTTTAGATTACTAGAGGTATTCTCTTGAGTCCTCTGCCTTCCCATTTTAGTTTATCATTCGATAAATTGTTCTATTGAGGTGAAATCCCATTTTCCCTAATTTTGGGGTGTTGGATCAAATCTTAGGGGAATACAACTGCATACTGAAACATAAGAATGGTTAGACATAGAACAAATATCAGTTCAAACAATAAAACCCATAAGAAAAAAGATGAAATTTTTTAAAAGAAAAAACCAACACTAGAGAACCATATACCAACATCCCATGGTAAAATGAGTCTCGTTACGATATGAGCTAGCCTTGACCATATCAAAACATACCATTCATGTCCTAAAAAATATATATCTAGTCTAACAGATATCCCAAGAAAATATTCGTGAGGACATAACTCCTTTGATACCAAACTGTAACAAACCAACCTTGCTTTCCCTGAAACCCAACACCCATCCCGATCAGTCACATAACAGGGGGGTGATCACGATCCCCATAGGCTGGCGAAAAACACCTGCGAATCGAACAAAAATATAGGGGGAACAATTTCACACAACCCGAACAACCACATGTCATTCATATATAAAGCATAGAAGCAACAATAGAATACTTACACGTCTAAATTCCTCATCATTAAGGAAAAAGGCGGAAACAGAAAAACTAACAGAGTATTTAGAAACTCCAAAGGAAAATTATTACTACAAAGGGCTCAAAAATAGCTACTATTATGATGGAATAGAATAAATCCTACCATATAACCACTAGAATAACATCCTAGCTAACATAAACCTTAGCACATCACTACATTACCTTTCCTTTCCAATCATTAGAAGACAAACAATGGTGTACGCACCTCCGAAGCAATGCGTAGGGTGTGATCTAATAGGTATAATAGGATCACACCCTGGTGTTTCATAGAAAGTATTTGTATAAAAATTCATGTATTCTTATTTAAAATATAAAACATTACATGATAACCATTAAAGAAGTTTTATAGAAAACTTGGAAACATTCCATTTTCCATAGTTCTAACCAAATGAAAGAATATAAGTTTCAAAGAGACATTCGAAATCATTTTCCATAAACATATACCTGCATATCAATGCTAACTCAAAAATCCTAACAATACAAAAACTAAGTAGAGGTATCACAATAACAAGTAATACTATAGTAATAGGTAGCAGACTATTCATACATTTAAGATCAAGTGCACAAAAACTGATCCCGGAACAATGGTCCTGGAAAGAAGGGGGAAACCGTGAGAGTAATACCCAAAAAATTTCAATATTAGTCCCCTAGAACTAGATTCCTCGTAAATAGAAGAAATACTGCCGAAAAACCTCTTTGATATTCTCAATTCAATGGGCGATGACATCATGCTAAACCTTCCACCAATTTACCCAAGGTAACCCTTGTGCACTTTTTCAAAAACTCATTTTAATGCCCTCATGACCATTTACAATACATTTATCAAAATCTTGGGGAAAACTATTTTCCTTTCAAAACCTGTCTTCAACACATACAATAATCATTCAAATTTCATAAATAAATTTATAAAGAAACTTTCAGAGAAAAACAAGTAGGTTCAATATCATAAGCTAGAGACGGAACCACCTACCAAAACTTTTGGGTTTCACATTCCCACAACCGAATCCAAAGGAAACTAAATCCAATGATTCCATCAATGAAGGCCCTAGAATTAAAACCGAACATCAAATATATCCATTCCTCATAGAAAACAAGGGGTTGGAATATAGAAGAAAGCCCATGTACATCAAAAAGAATGTCTTTTATACAAAAAACTAGCGATGGAACGGTCTTCGAGACATGATATCACAATAGATCATGACGAAGATGACAAGGATCATCCATCTTGGATCAAAATATCTAATAATGCAAGGCTTTAGTGCTACTTTGATCAATCCCAAGGAAAAACCTGAGGGAACACTTACCCATAGAGACGCACTTTAGAAGCATTGATGATCCCAATCCGATCATATTGATCTGGAAGGGGAAACCCTTCCAAAAAACTCATAGGGAGAGGTATGGTATGTGAGATATGATATATGGAATGAATAGATGGTAAAAACTTGTAAACAAATGAATTTAACCTGGGTGTCGACTGGGTCATGACATGTGCCCCTTGGTCATGATGTGTAGTAAATATTAGATATGTAATACCAAAAAACCATTTCCTTAGATTAAAAATATACAATTTAACACCTAAAAATGTATACCTCGGGTATACGACATGTACCATCTCATGGAATGATATCCTAATTCATGACATGATCACCCATTCCATGAAATCCAACTAGCACCACGTACATGACGTATACTTCAGGTACGCGACATGTACATATTCTCCATTCTTTTTTAAAACTAGAAAAAACACATAAAGGATTTTTAAAACTAGAAGGGAACATATAAAAATTCAAAATACCCAATCATGGTAATGCAATATTATAGAATATTCCTCTTAGACTAAAAATATATATGTGGATGATAAGTAGTGATGAAATATAACTTTTTATCCAAATCATACTGAAGACTTCTCCATAATGTCGAGGTATTCCTCAGTTCCAAATAAAATATAATGAAATAATATACTCCATGAAATATTATCAGGTTCTTAATATAAATTATGTAATGATGATAAAGAGACAATTATTCTATGAAAAAAAGTAAGTGCTATGACATTGTAATTAAATAAACTAAAAACCATATTGAGTTATGGAATTTATATGTTTTAATTATTCTGATAACAGAGTCTATGTAAATTTTTTCATATTTCTATTCTCGAATGGGTATTGGTTATAACATCACCTTATACATTTGTCTCTTAACAACAATTTTCTATCAAACCAATCATCAACAAACATATTCTTAAATATCTATCTTAATTCCATCCCACAGTAAATAATCTTGTAGTTATATATACATCTTTTTTGTTCCTGGATCAACTGAGAATGATGAAATATGAGCCTCATCCAACTGCTCCATCTTTAGTTCTAGTGAGGGAGGTAAACAAACATGGTTCTGTATCTAAATTATTCTATCAAAATCAATGTTGAATTCAGGATCATTTTCTAACTTATTTTGTACCTCTATGTCTCCCTTCTATTCCTCTTTAATGTCCACTTGTATTGATGGTTGATCATTAATTTAATCAATAAAATATTCATTCCATCCCATTAAAGTTTCCAGATCCATCCATTGAAAATAGTAAAGTATTGGATCTTTTGTGATCCTCATCATAGATGGGCTATAACGGTACATTGACTCAATGCATCTGCCACATTGTTCTCTATTTCAGGGTGATAATTTATTGAGTAGTTGTAATAAATAATCAACCCCAACCATCTTCTTTGGTGAATATTCAACTCTATTTGGGAGAAAGTATACTTTAAACATTTATGATCAGTATATATATCCCTTCGTTCTCTATAATGATAATTCCTCCATATCGTAAATGCCAAAAATACCGCATCCAACTCTAAATCCAAAGTTGGGTATTTTTTCATAGGAATATACAATTTTCACGAGGCATAAGATACACCATATCATTTTTCATGACAACAAATCTAATCACCTTATTTGATGAGTCAATATAGATCAAAATCCTTTATCCATTATATAATAGTGTTAACGTTGGTTTAGTAAATAGTTTTCTTTTCAATTTATTGATATTCCATTAACATTCTTCCATCCATATGAAATAAACCCATTTTGGAGTCAACTGGGTGAGTGGATTAAATAATAATGATAAGTATTTCCCAATAAATTAATAATATCAATCCAAAAATAAAATTCGATTTTCATTTACTATTATCAGCCATTTCCAACATTCAATAAATTTTATATTTGCAGGATCCATTGATATCCCCTCTCTAGAGTGTATGTGACCCAAAAATGAAACTTTATGAATCCAAAATTCACACTTGGTATGTTATTCATAAATATTTTCCTTCCTTAGGTTTTTAAGTATCATCCACAATAGATCATCAAGTTAATCCTTACTTATTGAATGTACAATAACATAATATCTAAAGACTTCCCCAAACGTATCATAATAGTCCATAAAGACATTATTCATTAAATCTATGAAGGTAGAAGGGGAATTTTTAAGACCAAAAGGCATCACTATAAATTCATTGTTTCTATAAAATGTATAGAATGTCATGTTTGGTATATCCTCCATCATGAATGTTAATTGATGATATCTAAAATGAATATAAATCTTGGAAATGTATTAATTTCTTCATAGTTGATCAAATATTACATCAATATGATGGATAAGATATTTATTCAAGATATTTATCTTCTTGAGTTCTCAATTATAAATTTAGAGGCTAATTGATCCATCTTTCATCCTAAAAAAAGAATAGGTGGACCATAAGGTGTCACACTAGTGAATATGAATCCCTTTTTAAGATTCTCAGAGAGTTGCTTCTTCCATTACTACAACTCAATTGGGGCCATTCTATAAGGAGTCTTTGAAATAAACAATTCACATTGAATGAGTTCTATTTAAAACACAACTTCATGATTCAGGGGAAGGCCTTGAGATTAATCTTGAATGACATAAAAAAATCATGTATAATAAGTGTATCCTTAATGGAGAGTTTCCCCCAATCTATATAATATAGATAATCATCATTTATAATAACTTAGACTCGAAATATGTATGTAATTTCTATTGGAAGTTTATATTCATCCTTACATCGATAGATTGTCATATATTCATTTGGAGTATGAATTGTGACACCCATTCATTTGAAATTTATATTAGATACATATATAGAAATTCAATTAATGTTAGGAATCATATTGAATTCAACATAATTAAGGGTCACAATATTTTCATGAAGTACATTCCCTTAAACTTCAATTAGAGAATATGCGACCATTTTGGAATTAAAAGATTTCATTTCTAACTTAATATCTAATTATTGTGGTAATATAGTGATACCATTATAAAATTCATTATAAATAAAAGAGTTGCTGGATCAATAATCAAATAAGACAATATATTCATTATTGTGGATGGTAATTTTACCTTTTTACGCTTCATTGTTATACTCTACATCACCAATAGTGATCACATGTGATATTACATTATATTTGTACGTAAGGGGATATTGAAGTCAATAATAATTGATAACCCAAGAATTTGTGAATTTGATATCATATTGACCATTTTCCGTGTACCATAATTATTGATGTCTTAGATGTACATTATTGATTTCCATTATAATCATCTCATCGAACCCATTATATTTATGGGTAACTCAAATATCCATCTCAACCATTAGAGAAAAACTATTAATTTCCTCATAACTACTGAATTCCATTTTAGAAAAGTCACATTGGGGACATAGTTTTAGGACACTAAAGAATTGATCAACCTTACACTCAGGTTGGATGATAATTCCAAATGGGTAAAGAGAAAGTCTTATAAAATTTGATCCATAGGTACCGGCAGATTTATCATCATTTTCATTATTCCCAATAAACTAGTTATCCATGTTTTTTTAAGGATTTAAAGGAATATAATTGGGGAAAAATATGTTCTTGAACTCATCCCATTCCATGGAATAAATTTCATCTCGATGCCTCGTATTTTTTATGAGATTCCACCATTGATCTGATTCACAGTCCAGAAGATAAAGTACCTAAATGAATTTGTCATGTTGTAAACATTAGAGGGATGAAAATATCATTTTACTGGTACTAATACATTTTTATAAAATAGTAGATCATAAGACCCAATGAAATATGGTGGTCGTTGTGACATAAAAAAATTATGATAATGTTGTTCCCTTATTTTATCATTTAGAAGTCTAGAATGATTCAAAGATTGACTATTTTGTGTGTAAAAAACAACTATATTTTGTCTAGATCCCATGGATTTCGGTTGCTTAGGAAGAAAATCATTTCATTTAAAATCACTTTCATCATTAACGTGATTCTATAGGGTCCCAAACCCTGACTAAAACAAAAAAAATTTGTTAAAAACACAAATCATATTGAGAAAACCACATAATGAACATAAATTACTTATAAAATTTAAATTTAGAACCCCATAGGTTTTATCTCTGGTTATTCATCATCATAAAAAAAATATTATCATTATATCGTATAGATAAACATATCTTTATGGTTCCTACTAAGGTGTTGTCGTCCTAGTTTCCAATGGTAAACTAAAACATTATCTAATACAAACTATAACAGACCAAACATTTCATACATAGAAAAAATATCCAGATAGAATAATATTCACTACATAACATAGAAAATATGCCCAAACCGTACATGTTTAGTGTCTTTGTAAACTATGAAAGAAAAACAATTGATTCATAAAACATGTACATCATCTCCAACATATTCCTTCATATCTAGTACCCTTTTTGAAACATCTTAATTAATACCTTTATTTATATCATGGGGAATGAAAACAAAAGATAAGAGAGATATCAGATGCTCAATATGGGTAATTAAGTGAGATAACATAGGAATAAGGGAATAAGAGAATGAAAATAATTTTTTAAAATTATATCATGCATATCATATATCCTAATAACATGTCCTTGAATAAATCATATGTGTTTATAAAGATTCATAAAGCATATTCCATGAAAAAAAAGACAAAATACATGACATTTTTATACAAAAATTATCATTTAAAATCATTTTCATATTATTCCTGGCTCACTTCTAAGACCATCATAGTTGACAAAGACCATTACTGATCTGAGTTCACTCCTCATTTTAGCCATGTATTAACGAACTGGGTTCAATTACAGTTCCAATACTATATATCTCAGGAAAATTAATTCATTACCAAATGAATTTTTGAATGATATTTTTCCCACCCTTCACCTAATGAAACCCATACAAATGTTTTCTTCAAGAACATAAATCATTCATCATAAAAGAACATATAAAATGAAATGGTTCTTATAAATTTCATTCCATCATAACAGAACCCACGGAAATGAAATGGGTTTCCTAATTATCATTCCATTATAAAATGAACCAACATTTTAAATTATGAGGATAATATCCTTATAAAATAACCCTATTAATTAAAAATTAACTACAATGAATTTTATCATAGATGGAAAATTAATTTGAGAGATCCAAAAATAATAATTCTTGAGGAAATTATAATTTTTTACTTTGGAAATGTTTTCTTTTTTTAAATGTCAAGCAATTTTAAAATGAACAACATATTTAAAAATAAACTGACATAATTGTAAGGGAAAATTCTCGGAATTATGAAGTCTGGAATGGGGGAAATTATATTCATTCCAAATAAGTTAAAAAAAATATTCTTGTCGCTTTTTGTCAGAAAAGTCACAATTTACCCTGTTAGAAAAATAAAAAAGAATACCTTACATTTTTTTTGTAAAAGTACAAATATGGGTACAAATGAATTTAGAAATTGAAAAATAATATAAAAAATATTTTTCAAAATATTTTTAGGGGACAAGGATGTGAGAAATAAAAATCCACTATCATATACATATGAATAAACAATCCCAAATAATAATGAGATGGTGAAATTAACATTATTCACATGTTTTGTTTTTTTCATACATATCCACAACTCTGGTATAATGGACTAAATAATATTATTAAATTTATACTAAAACCATATTATTATTTATAATACCATGTAAAATATTATTATAACAACTTATCACCCTTTTTTAATAATATTTCATAAATAACATTTTTAGTGAGTTAACTTCATTATTTTCTTATTCATGTTTTTTATATAAGAGTATGTTATTTTCAATACGATATTGTTCTTTTATATACAGAATGATATTGCAGTAGTTGATATCATATTAATTCCTTATATACATTAATATAGTCATTCATTAATAATGATAATAATGAATGAATCACATCGCATCATGGAGACGGTAGGTTGTACGCACACACGAGCAGTGGTATCATTCCCTTAATGATGAAATTGTAAGGTAGAGGATGGTATATATTTTGTACCAGAATCAATATCATAGTATAATTATCATATATATCTATTATATATATTATTATACCAAGGTAGATAATTTTGTGATGAAAAAAATATGACACCATGATGTGGAGACAGTAAGTCGTACGTAAACACACACGTTGCAATTGTTTTTTACAAGATAGATAAAAAGTGGAATACGGTTGTTCAGTAATATTAATAAAACATCAATATATAGTTGATACTATACATTTTACTTTAAAATGGGAAAAATACATGAAGATTAATTAAAATAAGAAATAATCATGAATGATTCAGAAATGACCATTTCCACTACTTTAGATAACTTAATTTAGATCTCCTCTTTGGGACACTATGGTTGGTCTCTTAAGAAGACCAAAATATATAGAATCTAGTTAAGAATTTTGAGAAGATAAATTGGTAGGTTATGGTCAATAATTAATTCCCAATGTGATGTGAATAAGTGAGCAAGGAGGTGCCTTTTTATAATTGAGGATAGGTCCACTTTGGAATTTATAAAAATATTAATTTATAATGAATTCAATATCTATTCAAAAACGCTAAAAATTACATTTATTCAATGATAAGATGATATAAGGTTTTAATTTCATTAAAAAATTGATTTAAACAAGTTTTGGTTTTATTTTAATCCTTCCCATTTTTATTAACCCAAAGTTAAGTAATTTTAATTTTAACCAAGTTATCAAAATTTCAATTTTAAATGTTTGTAATTTTTACTTATCTGATGCCAGCTATAACATAAAAAATCTATTTATAAAATTTTAGAACATATTAAATTTTTTTATTTTTAAATATTTTTATGATTTTTAAATAAATTAATAAAGTATTATGATGATAAAATATTCTTAGTGTCAATTTGGACACAATTCATTAGTTGAAATTTTAAAAATATCAGGAAAAGAACATAACTAAGAATGATTTTATTATATCCCTATGAGGTCATGTTAAACTAGAAATTTATTTTATCTCATTAAGTATCTCAAATTTTTTTAATTTAATATGATTAATAACATTTATTAAATATTTCCATTAATAAAATAATTTCTACATAAGCATTGAATAATTATTTAATATACTTTGTTTTCCCAAAAAATTAGAAATAAAATACCATGATTATGATAAATATTTTATTCTTTATAATAATATTGATAGTTAAATATATATTTTTCGGTAACCCAATATTAAAAATGATTTATTATTTAAAACATGAACATGAAATTTTTTATTTTTATTAAAAAAAACATTATAAATATCATAATATCATCAAAGAGTTGAAAAAAGTAAAAAATACATTATTTCATTAAAATAATATTTTTAAGATAAATTTAATTTTTTTATTAATTCATGGAAAACCTATTTTCTCATGTGAACACATAAGTTATATTTAAGACAATGAAAGTGGTATTTTTTAACATTCGTGGATTTAAATATTATATAAGTCATTTTCAAGGATAAGAGTCAATTAAAAAACTTATTTTAGATCCTTTGGTTTCAATGGTATAATTACATTCATCTAATAAATTTTTTACATGTGATAGGATTATTTTATAGTCTTTAGAATTTTAATTTTAACCTAAGTTACCAAATTTTCCATTTACTATGGTAACAAAATCTAACAATTTAACTATTCAAGTTAGAAAAAATTAAAAGGTAAATATTCCTTAAATTTTGGACTTATAAATCAAAATTTGGAATCCATTTCAAAAATAATTTTAAAAAATAATTTTCAGAATTAATTTAAAATAAAACCAGTAAAAATCCATAGAACCAAGTTTTTCTGATAAATGGACTTTTAAAATATGAAAATATTTTCATAATAAATTATTTTATAAAATAATTTTCAAAAAACCAAATTGGTTTATTTTAAATCAATTTTATGTAATTATTATTTTAGAAATAATACGAAAAATTATTTGACCATTTCAACACATTACAAGTAAATATAAAATTCAATAAAAATCAGTATTGTCACCATTCCTTTAAATAATAAATGATTTCAAGAAAAAAATAATTTTAATATAATGATGACTTCAAATATTAAATTAATTGTGACAGGACCATTTTATAGAATTTAAAAAAGAAATTAATATTCATTCATAATAAAAAAAACTCATTTTTCTGAAGGCATGATTTTGAAGGATAAGGTGATTTTGCAAAAATTATGTGATTTTTTCTAATCATGTAACAATAAATTAATTTTTGGCTGGATATTTATATTTATTTTAGAAATAGATATTAAAATTTGTTAACACAAAATTAATAGCTAGTTTAAACTAATAGTGTCTCAATATTTTTTAAACTCACAGTTACATGCCACACAAGTTATTGATGGATTAAAATTATTTAATGATAAATATTTCTTTGAATATTGATGTGTTACAACATGGTCGAGTAAATGATGAATCCTAGCAATAGGAAGCTCATATATAAGCTCGGTTGAAGTAGTTATTCTCATATTACACCTCTTTACACTTAGAAGACCAAGTCATGGATGAGATTCATTAAAGAGGGGATGTAGAAATGAGCTCTCTTTTCACGAATGTACGAATCATTTTTTTTCAATTTGAATCCTTTTATTAATTTTGATAAAAATTTTTCATAGAAAATGGATGGTCCTAGGAGAAACAGTGGCTTTTTGGAATGTAGATTTCTGAAAAATGGTAAATTATTCTTGGCGCACTGTTAGAAGTAATCACGTGGAGTGACCATGTGGGGAAACTTTTAAACCGCATGGGTCACATTGTTCTTTAGAAACCATTTGACCCAAGCCACAAAACCTTGTAAAACTATTAGAATTTTATAGTGGGATTACTCAATGTTTTCACATGGTTATGGAAACCATGTGATATAACCTTGAGGTTATTATCCTTAAGAAGTACCTTGAGAATGATTTGGGCAGAGTTAGGAAAACCATGCACCCCCTTTTTTGATGGATAAATGACGAAAATGAATTATTTAATTTTAAACCCTATTTTTTGTTTCATCCCCCTCATTCTAGTGGTTCTGTGTACTTTCTCCACCCATAACCCACATCCTCCTCAATATATGTTCTTTTATAACTCTAAGAGATCTTATGTACATATCAGCATCCTAAAGAATGGTTAGATGGCTAGAGGTATTATCTCAATTCCACTATCTTCCAACTTCATTTTTATATTTTGATCTATTATTCTGTTTAGGAAAAATCCATTTTCTCATAATTTTTGGGCATTGGACCATTTCATTTATTTATTCCAACCTACTTCAAAATTGAGACCACCATCAGTTGAGGAGTCTCCGACAACACAGACATATGAGGAATCGTTATTTTTCCCATGATTTTGTTTGTGTTTCATAGCTTTTATCTTGTCTGCATGCTATCCTTTTCCACGTATTTCTGTTTATATGATCTATTCATATTAAATTGATCTATTAACAATAATACATATCCTTTAATCAGTTTTTAGTTTTTTAGAGGATTATTACCACATTTATAGACACCCCTTGGATGTGACATAGTTTTTTTCAATTTATGGTTAAATGGTTCATTGATCTAAAAGTCTTCCAGGCTTTCAACATAAATTATAAATTGATTTTCATTTTTTACATAATCATTTGTTAACCCCCAGGCACCTCTTGTGTGCTTGGATTTTCTAATAAAGGGAATTTATAATATATGTAATTTCCCTATGGATTTTGGCACCACATGAATTCCCCTTTGGACATTATAAATCAAAATACCATGTTATATTTAATTTAAATGGTTTCCTTGTATAGAGTGGATAATTATTGATGTTCTAATTTCCATTCAATGAATTGAATGATTTATGTGGAATGACATGTAAAGGGTGGTAAAACCATTCCATTAGTTTATAGTTTATTAAATGAACATTTTGATTTGTAATAACTTATTCTAAATGAACATGACTATTGAGACATGTGAGAAGTATTTCCACATGTAATTTATTATAAATAAGATTATTACTTGTATTTGGATATATAATGATGTTAAGGGATCTATTGATCATGATAGTATCAATATCTCATACATAGGGTGTTGAGCATGATTTATCACAACACATTAACTATTCAGATGGTGTGTAGGGCACACCATGTCCCTTGTTTATAGTGTTGACATGATGGACGACTCACCATCTTATGTGAGAATCATATAATATTCAACTCTTTATGATATATTTGGAATGCACCACATTTATTGAGATTATAGACTTGTATATAATGGTTATGTATTTCTGAGTAACACCTTTGTCTAGCCAACGCCTTGTATTCTTGGTATATGGACACTTACATCCACACGTACTTCGAACATATAGGAAAATGAAATTTATAACTGTATTATATATATATATTATATATATATAGTTATTGACCAAACACTCATTTTTTCCATGATCTGAAGTAGGTAGAGATTTAATGTGTCCTTTAAGAACCTGAGCGACCAAGTTGTTTATTTATTCATCATTTTATTATTATTCTGTTATACCTACACACTATTTAGTTACAAGTAAGTCTAGTATCACATATAGATGATATTGGTGGTGGAATATTTGGATTTATTCTCACACATTAATCAGGTTTTATCTGGTACCCATGAATATTATATGAATTTAGGTATGGATAAGGAAATGTAACCTACTACTACGTATTGATATGATTTATTTATATAATGGGATTGAGAGAAAATTACTGGGTACACACTCAAGATGATAGTGGAGAAGCCTATTTTCCATTTTTGTTTGGTAAATAATTATTATACATGCATGTCCCCTTTATCCCCATTTTTATTTTAGTATGCCATGAATCCATATATATGACACTATCTAGTGTATTTTTATTGTTATTCAGTTTCTCAGTTATTTATGATTTAGAACATGTTTATTATATCTGTCACATATTACAATTTTTTTATTTTGTGTTATCTTCTCTTATACTTTTCCAATCTAATATTAGGGTATGGTCACCCCATCGTACCACCTTTTCACCATGATTTATGGTTGGTAGCCTCTATGGTACAGGGAGGCTCTATAAAGGCCATGTGACACACCGACTCATGCCACGGGTTATGTGGATCCCAAGACAAGATGTTACAGTGATAAGAGTCCCTTAATAACTTCTTGTTTGATATGCACTTCCCTCCACAATATAAAGAAATAGTGAATTTAGAAAATGGATTATTTGAAATCAAATTAAGAGAAGAACCACGATGATATTCATTGTTATCATGATAACCGTCTAATTATCATATGAAAACACTCAGATCATATGAAAATCACTTAGGGGAAATAAAAATATAAATTTAAGTATGGAGTTGTTTCTCCTCATCCAAGAAAAGGTATCCTAAAATTACATCATTATAGAAAACATAAACTATGAAAAACCATTAAATTGTATCATAATCATGGAATGTGACTAAACACCAAACATGTGGGGATAAGTGGGATATTTAATGGTAGTATAAAGGTTATATTATACCTCATTTTCTATGGTTCATTGTCATGAGTAGTGAATCATGGGTTCCTTCTCCCATTGATGGATGACAAGTATATACATCGTGGGTTCATATTTATTCTATTTTCCATCTCGAATATTCCATCTTGCTCATCATTTCTTCCCCCAATCTTTTGCATCTTCTTCATCTTGATAGATTCCACATGTTTTGGTTATTAGTGCTCTCTAAATTTTTTTCAATGTATGGAATTATTATTTTGATGATATTTTTCAATTTTGGGAATTTTTAATTATAATACCCATAGTAATCCATACTCATAATTTTCAAAAAGGGAAGGCTCACAATTACAATAGTGTCCATGAAACCTATTCTAGATAATTCACATATTTATAGGGATCCATCACACATATCTGACAACTATCACACATACATACGTATAATATAAAACATATATTATCATGAATTTTCTGAATTTTTTCCTACATTACTGATACGTTATTCCTTCATCAAACATATATAATAAAGTGAATGAAAATAGAAATGTTATTCCTTTTAAATTTTTTCATCTCTAGCCTGCACACAATAAAAATTACATTCAAATGTGGCATGTATAATTGATTAGAGAGAAACTAAAAATAGAATAAACTCTATCTATATAATTTAAACAGAGATCCAAAATAATTAAAATATTCTAAATTAATTGAAACGAATATAAAAACATTAAAAACAAGAATTATAAAATTAAAATTTTATTTTTCAAATTTAAAAATGTAAAAAAAATTATTTAATTACCTAGCTTCTTGATTATATAGTTAGTTAATTATAAATGAAAATGGGTTAAAACCTTGGAAATATTGTCTCTAATCACTCCCACAAACATTCACTATTTCATTCCTAGGTAATATAAAGAATTGAAGATTTTAAAAATATTTTTATTACCTTGAATGAAATACAAATCCAATAAATAATGTTAAAAAAGTATAATCTCTTACTTGAAAAATAGTGCCTCCTCTTTGAATTAAACACACAGTTTTACTACAATCCATGTCAATGTTTTAGTTCTAAGAATGAAAAAAATTAGATTTGAAGTGAATTACAGCTTGAACAAAGGGCACTATATGGTATCACTCATACCAATGTTCCTTTTACCAATGTTCTATTTTTAACTTCCTTGTTAAAACTCAAATAAAAATATTATATTCTAGTTTCCCATTATTTATCTGAGTTCAATATCCTACTAACCTTAACCCATTTATTATTTTATAAGTATGAATTTATTTAATTTTCCCTTACCATGAATGTTTAAATAACTTATTGATTTTAAAAAGGTAATTTAATACTCACACACCTATTGTCTAATTATCTCAAAATTTCATCGGGAAATCTAAATTACAAAATTTTTGTTTTGTTTCAAAGATATTAATTGACTATATTTTGAGTTGTCACCTTGTGTTTTTCTTATTCACAAAGGATAATTTATATATATTTGAGCTATAAATATCATTTTTTCATGTCATGATATAAATTTCACATCATTCTTTTCTTACCAAACTCATTTTCTTTGTCCCAAAATAGAATAAACAAAGAAAATAGAGGACATATTCACTCAGTAATCTTATAAATTCAACAATTCCAGATTTCATAAAATTCATAAAACAAGTATGAAATCCTCTATTATAGTGGTCTACAATTAACCTCAATTTTCATAAACTAAATGCTCCCATAAAGATAAATAATAAAATGAAAATAAAAAATTAGAGTATTATTTATTGATTTATAAAAATAGTTCCTAAGGGATTTTAAAATTAAAATAAATCATTTATAATTATATTTGAGACCACCCCTACTATTTTTTTACAATTCTTATTTATGTGATTATTTACTTTCTAGAAATTTATGTTAATGAAATTTTTATAAAATGAATATATCTAGTTTATTTATTTATTGGGAATGAGTTGAGCTCCACTCATTGTTCTCTGTAAATAATCATTAGTGTATAAAAATGATATTATCCACTAATTTAAAAATATTTAAAATATAAAAAGTCAATATTAAATTTATTGAAAAAAAATAAAACTAAAAATTAATGTTCTTGGGGGAATTATTCAGGGGGTTTTCTCATGTAACATGGGTTTTATTTTATGTATTCATAACTATATAGTCTTGTTGATTTTACAAATATTTTTTAGGATGCGGTTTCTGTGATAAAAATGAATACATATTATTCCATCCATATATTTTATAACTTAATTCAATTATGAACACCCATTAGATAAAGTTATTTAGGTACTCCCCTTAATTAATATTCTGAATCTCATAATGTGGGGCTAGAAATATGATGTATGGGTCATCCATAGCTACAATTTATTGGGATTCCTCTACTATTGGATGATACGATGATATTATTTCATATTTTTCCATGGTAGATTTAGGGAATAATTACAATTGAATGAAGTTAAAACAAGTTATGTTCACATAAAAACTCTCCGATTCATTTGTAGTAGCTTGTAATTTTATTCGTTCATGAGAGACCACTAGGAACTCCTCATCTTATACTATTCCCTCAATATAATCATATTAGTGTACATATGGGATCTATTATATGGGTATCCCTACAATTTATTCATTAACCAATTTACCAACCTATCTTGCGGTTTATTCCCCAAAATTATATAGGCAAGACATCAATAGATTATTAGAATACTATTCATCATAATCTTATTTAACTACTAACACAAATGGAAAACTCGCTGAGTGTTTCAAAACATCACCAAATTATGGAACCAAAATGGGATTTAGATGAATTCATCCACAATTACATTAGCCTTTTCATGTTAAAGATTAAATATAGATGAATATAGTTGTTCATTGTAAGAAAAATAATAATGTATCTCATAATAAATAAAATATGAACAAAATAAACAAAATATAAAAGTTGTTATCCTCACTAATTATATTTTCTTTATTTTTATTAATATAATCTCTCTTAAATGTCTTATATTGTGTATATAGACAATATTGGACACTAAATATTTTCATCAAATTTGATCCCATATATTTCATCTTTATCTATAAAATCTAGGGCATGCATTATATGTTTCAAAATAGAATTTATTATAGGGCATATGATTTTTAAAATAATAATCAATGAAATCATAATAGAATTTGTAAAAAGAAATAATATCACCATTATTTTATCTTCTTCTTAATCTTAATCAATATGTAAATCCTATGAATGAATATATTCAAGTGAATACAATGGTGGGTTCTATTATTTAGTCACTTCTTCCACTTTCACTTTTGAGTTAATGAGAGGTTATTTTTTTGGTTGGTCATCTTCTAACACTCCATATTCCTTCTATTACAACTCTTTTCCTTCTTCGTATTTCATAGGATATTAAATATTTTATATATTATGATCAACAATGTTCTTCACATCATCCAAGCTTGGTGATTTTTTATTATTTTCTTCCAGAACATGTGGACATAATTATCGGTCATCATTAATATTGAAAAAAATGTAACTATGGATTTATTACCATCCTTATCATCTAATTGGGAATCATAATTTTACTTTATTATATTTTTAATAAATTATTTTATTTTTTTCAAACCATTAGTAGAATGGAAATAGAAATGGAAATTTAATGAAAATAGAGGATATAAATGTTCGAGATGTGACAAACAAAAAATGAGGTACTTATCCTCCCTATATATACTGCCAGTGATAGGTAGGTTCTAACATTCCTTGATATAAATAATAAATTTTGGAAAACCATAAAATTAGGTAGTGAATAAGACCAAGTGTCGTTTCCTTAAAGAATTTGAATACTCATTGTTTCTCTTCGAAACTATAATAATCTACAAATATTTAATTTAGAAATATTGAGGGGGAAAGAGGGTGTTCATAGTGAAATAAGATATATATATATATATATATGATAACAAAAATAAAAGTATAAAAACAAGATTTCTATCGTAATTTATTTATCACAATTTATCATAACCAAATCCACTCTAGAGACTAATATTAATGAACAACTCAAAAGATCGATCTACACATTCTTTGTTTAGTATGTTTACCTAGTCAGAGAACGAATTGATCACCACAACAATACTTCACCAAAATATAGTGGTTATGGACACTAATACAATTCATGATCATTCCAATGTCCCCTCATCTATAAGATGAATGAATGAAGATCCAGGTGAGATTATGAGAAAACCAAATGAAGAGTAGAAACCAAGAAGAAAATAATTTTCATTCTGATAATCATTTACTACTATTATATAAACACATAAATCACATGATAATCACATAGGGAAAATGCAAATAGAAATTCAGTTAATTTAAATTGTTGATATCGGAGAGTTTCTTGTCATATAGTATATAGTATCCGAAAACTTTGTCAATATAGTTAAAAATAATCTCAAAAAACTAGTGAAAGATTTATTAATCATAGTGTGTGACTAAACTCATAACAAGAGGTGATGAGTGGAATATCTAAATAAAATATCAAGGTTTTGTTCCTCCTCCATATCTCAGGTTTAGTGATTCAATTTGTGAGCTACGATCCTATTTTTTTTAATGGATGACACATTTACATCTTGATGGAAAAAATTTAATTAGTTAAAATTCCTTAATATTTTATCTACATCCTCCTTTCTTCCCATGAAATTTTTTATCTTCTCTAGATCAATAAGTTCCATGAGGTTCATTTTATATGTATCTACATAATTTTTTTAACCCAATAGAATTGAATTTTTTATGAAAATTTTTCTATTTTGGGAATTGGAAATTTTAATCCTCATGGTCAACTATATTTAGATTGTTCACAAAGGGGTGGAACACATGTATGATGGTTCATGTTACACCTACTGTGTGAAATTTAAATGTATGCATCGATCCATCATACATATTTCAGCCCCTACACAACTATATTGATGTAAGATGACACATACACTGGAAGGAATGTTCCAAATTTTAGGCTCTAAAACACATATGTTTGTCCTTAATCAGTCATACCCGAGGTAGGTAATATCACCTATGGTGGAGGTTTTTTTAAATTTAACCTAATCCAACTGATATATAATGAAAATAAATTACAAATTTAGGCATTTCTAATAGAATAATTAAATTAATAATAGAATAAAAATTCATTAAATACATTAAACACAAAACCAACTTGATTTATGGACTCTTAGTTAAATAAAAATATATATAGAACCACTAAAATATTATTTTATACATTAAAATTTTAATTCCCTGATTTATAAGAAAAAACAATTATTTACCCACATGGGTTCTAGAAATTTTTTTAAAATAATTTTCAATTAAAATAAGTAAAATACAAAGAAAAATTTTATTTCATTAAAATATAAGGATTATAGAATATATCAAAAGCTACCTCCAATCCTTATGATTTCTTATACCCTAAAAATAATTTACCCCTACCCTAGTACCTACTTCCCCAATTTCATAAACAATTTCATTATAGTCTTTCGAGAATTGAGTGGTGAAGATAATTTCCATCATGGCCATGATATTCCACCCCAATCACTGCTAAAATTGATACATTTACAACAAAAACCGCCCCTATGAAATATTCACCTCATACCACCATTGAGGTGACTTAATATAACATCCCATGTAATTAAAGAATAAAGAATTTTCATATTTATTAATATTTACGAATTAAACATTAATTTTAATTAAAAGGGGTTTCTACGTTCGATAGCGTACTCGATACGCAACGATGATTTACTTTGAAAACTTATGTTGCACACAAGTAATGAAATAGTATTATTTTAAATGTTAGCTAACAAGTAGCCATTGTACTGGCGGGAATGGATATAAATAACTAAAATATGATTATATATGTATTTAAATGTTTTTACATTTACCCAATAAAGTATAAAGGCTTAAAATACGGAAAGAATTCAATTTTAGGAATTTATACCCTAATTTTCACTAAGGGTTCACTTATCACCTTTTGATGGAGAACCGTCATTAAATATAGTTTTGATCAATCTTATAAATTATATTGGACCAAAAATAACTCTTATTTAGAATTGGGACATCAAAATTTACTTTGTGTAAATTTATGGTATCTTTCCGATGAAGTTCATTTTTTTAATGAATAGTGTAAAATGTTGTATTTTAATTCAAAACCTCTTTTTAATCTAATTTATTTATATGATTATATTATCATTTTAATTGGTTTTAAAGTGAAATTAGAAGTTATTTTTACCATTAAATCCAATAGTGGTCATTGGAATTAATTTTACTTTGAAATCAGATTTAAACTAGTGTCAATCTTTTGATACTTATTGTTTCATAAAAACACGCTATTTGCTCTGACAGCGTGAATTAATTATTAAATTAATTAATTCAACTTATATGTTGTGAATTTTGTAAAATGGACTTCATTTTTGAATTCGGAATATCAAATATAGATTAGGGTGAATTTCTGGTTTTTTTCTGAAAAAAATTCAATTTTTGATGAATAGTGAAACCACTAAGTGGTACTTATAAAAACTGATTTTTCGTTTAAATGAAATTTTACCACTTCTGTGTTTTTGAATTTCAAAAATCCGACATATATGGTTGTCATTAAGAAGTAAAATGTGGTTCAAAGAGATAAAAATATTTTTTTGGTGAATACTAACTTATTAAGTTTTTAATCGCGATTAGAGGTAATTAGTGCAATTTAAGGCAAAAATAATATTATAATAAAATGAAAATACCTTGACACATGTCATACCCTTATTGGCTGTGTCATGGACGACCAAGAAAATCCGTGGGTCAACTTGGGGACCCCATGGAGCCACTTTGGTTTGGAAATGACATAAATCACTTTTTATTTAATGTTAAAGTAAAAATGACACACACATGAGATGTTTTACTAAAAAAATTTTTACATGGGGTAATACAAGTCTGATTTTTGATTATAAATATTCATTGGAAATCTAAATAGATTTCCTACATCAAAGTAATTTTTTTTATAAGACATTAAATAAATTAAATTATTGATGACATCATGATGATGCAGCGATGACCTCATTATTTGACGATTTAAATAAAATGGAAAGATAATGTAAAATCTAAGACCTACACATGGCCAAAACCTATTGGATGAGAGTATTTCGAACCCTTATCACCTTAACCTCGAATTATATCAATGGGGGACCTTTTGAATCCGAAACGCTTTTTAAAATAAAGTTACTTTTCTTTACTTTCCAAGAGTGCCCCTCCTCTCCCCTTATAAAAGGCCCCCAACTCTTCCTCTTTTCCCACACTACCAAAGCATTTGGCTCGGCCAAACCCTGACCATTTTGGCTCTACACATCCCTATCTTACTCATTGAAGCCTCAATTTGGGCATAAGTCTTCCCAAGGAATCCATTGAGATCAAACTAAGGGGAGTTACCCGATTTTAAGGTAATGTCTTCTTTTGAGTCCTTTTGTTATATTTTGCTTCTCCAACCCCCTAAAATCTTTTTATTCTTTTCTTTTGTAACAACTCAAGTATCCTCAATATACTATGATTTTATTATAAGAAGTATTCGAGCTACACTTACACACACCTACATCTAATGGTTAACGAACATACTCTTTCTGTGGATGGTGAATTTATGCCTCCCGAAATGATGATTGTTCATCATTCTTTTAACACCTTCAAAGGTGGCCATTTAGATGTCACTATATTTATATATGATATATAATATGTTTATGTTTTCCTTAATCTTCTGTATTTTTCTTTTTGGTCATACCTTTATGGTTTCCATTATGGGTAAACACGATATCTTCATTTAAGGAATTGCGGACTACAGTCCCCTTAAAGTGAGTTGATTTGTTAAATACCATATGTGGGACATATAAAGGATGGAACAATGATATTATATATGATATTATACAGGAATTATAATATACCTTTATATAATTATGATTCCATTCTATAAAATACCAAATATAAATGAAAGTGGCGTTCATGCGTACGTACGACTTACCGTCTCCATGAACAGTGCATTTCATTTCTTACCTCTAAATGGTTATGTAATATTATGAATACATGTATATGCTGGATATATATGATATATATGATATCCAAATCAGTAATGGAATTCTGGATATAAAGAACCTTTTACCACACGAACAACATGTAATTGAAAGAAGTCCACTTTCGACTTAAGAACCAAATATCGACGAAACAAACGTTATTAACTTAAATGGTTACATAATGTTTATAACATGGGAATAAGTGATATAAAAGGAATAATGAACTTGAAAAAGGTTCTTAATCAAGAAGAAATTAACTCATGTTTATTATTCAGGACATTAAAGAACGTGCGAGTCAAGTCGGACCCTAGGTAAGGGACTTCGTCTCAATCTCCTTCCATTGAGGCATATTTCGTTTTTTACACAACATTATTTTATACGGTGTAAAAACCACTTTGAATTTTACTTTTATACAAAATAAATCTTTTTCTACGAAGCGTTTTACTAAACGACAAAAAATAATGTTTTTTATCCTATGCGGTGACAATGACCTTTTCCGCCGCCACGAGTATTATTTGGTCTTTGGCTTCCTCAACAAGCCGTAATGTTTTTAGAATAAAATAAATACCATATACTCTTTTATGTATTTTGGTATTGAAAATGGTTTTGATAAAGGATTGTATTTTGTCAATATATTTATGATATATTGTGATTGAAATGTGGAAATGTTATCATTCCTTTATGTTGGTTTTATGTTTTATGATTATATATTGGTACTTGGACATTTTAACGGGTGGTTACGTTATAAACCATATGACGGGTGGTGCTGTGAATACCAGGATGGGTGGTTACGTTATAACCTCCAATGCATTGGGTATAGAAGTCGGCCGTATGGATATTCCAATAATTATGTTTGGAAATTGGCCGTATGGCTATTCCAATAAGTGATATGTGTGGAAGTCGACCGTATGGTTATTCCACTTAAGTATGTTTATGTCCCAAGTTACCTTTATATATGTTATGTGTTCTTTTTATGGGTTATATGGTAATCCTTTGGTTACAAAAAGGTAAGTAATGATACTTTATTCAGTGAGGAGTTTTTACTACTTCATGAAGGTGAAGGTATTACTTTGATAGAGTATACATGGTTTACTTGATGTTTGAAAAACTAGCAGTGTTCATTTTTTTGTGTATCCCTTACTGAGCTTTTTATGCTCACCCCATGTTTTTTTGAAATGTTTTTCACAGGACTTAATGTGGAATAAGGTCAAGGTTGAGATCAATGGAATGTCATGCTATATAAAACATGGAACTAGACATGTTTCTTTTTAAGAGTTTTTTTTATTATGGAAACTTAGTACAAGTGTCTACTTTGTAATCTTTTGAGATGTAATAGTAATGTTTTAATTCTCTAAAACTCTAAACTTGAAAAGATCCTCAATGTGAATTATTCATTTAATTCAATATTAAGTAAGTTTTAAGGCCGGGGCCTTATACTTAAATATAAAATTCATAAATAATCAATTATTTTCTATGTATATTAAATATATCTCCCTATAATACAAGCTTGAAAACCATAATGTTATAGTCTATTCTAATGATACATAAACAATCATATTATTTATGAGTAATATTCTAATTATAAAAAGTTCTTCCCATATAGTAAATTTGATATACATACCCTACTAAATACAATACATTACAACATAGGGAAATAGAAACATAATAAGGGGTGGGATAAAATTATAAAAAATGGTAAACATGGGAGTTATCAATTTATGACCATAAATGAACATTTATAAAAATGAGGGTTTTTAGAATACGATCAAAACATATAAAAACATACCCAAAAAGTCATAGACCAAAAATCATGATCAATTGAAAAGGGACTTGTCAAGAAAAATGACATGAGTCACAATAGTGTGGAATAATCAAAATCAATTATGATCCATAAGATAATATGAAAATAATTAGACATAAGTTTCTTTCAAAAAAATGGTAAAAAAATATTTCTAAATATTATATATCAGCTGTTATTATAATTAAATTCTTTATATATATTTTATTGTGACAACCACCCATATACTTACTTGGGCTTGGGCTAACTATCAATGTCTCATCATTGGCTTTGGATAACTTCTCCTGTACTCTCATGGGCTTGGGTTGATCATTCACATACCACTTGTGATCTAGAAATAAAAAAACTACCAAATGAATTATAGGTCTATACTATAAAAACCTATAAAACAATGAAAAGCCTTACATATATATATATATATATATATTATAGAATATCAAAAAAATACTCATCGTTTCATCACATCATAATTTAGACATGGGAATGAAATGGGTATAATGATAACATCAATAAGAACCCATCATCATTAGGAATTTAGATATCCAAGTTGGATCATATCTTAAGTTAATATCACTTTTAAATCATAATAGTTCAAAAATTATATTCACATTGATAAAAATTATTTTACAAAAGCATCTGAAACATAAATATAAAACATGATTATGTATTCTATTTTAACTAAAATATATTAAAATAACTAGAAAAAAGATAATTTTATTTTCATTTTAGAAATATATAAACAAGTAATGTAATATTTATTATAATTTAAATATATGATTAATATAAAATCCATTAATTTCATGATCTTTTAAAGTGACATTATTTTAACCCTTTGTAAACAATGAAAAAAATAACAATTGAAAATATACTAAGAATATTTGATTAAAACATTTGTTATAATGTAAAATACTATAGAAAATATCATTATAATTTATTTAAATGTAGATAAATACTTATATTAAAAAAATTTAAATACTATTGATACGATGGAAGAAAATTCCTAGTTAAAAAGTGTAATAAGGACATGTTTTCATTGAAATATTATATTGGAATTTTTTATTAACGAAGAGGGGGAAATGAGAATAGTACATTAAGGCCCTATAAATAACTTGACAATAAATATATATATGGTGTTTATAATATGAAAAACACACAATTTTTTATATTGAAAATTAAAACATAATCAATCTGAATAAAAAGTGAGATTTTAACATAAACACTTACCTCATGTCCGAACTTGTTTCGTACATGCACTAACCTCCAAAAAAATATATTATCATTTTTAAAAATATTTTATAGAATAATATTTAAACATTATTTATTTTACATAATATCTTTATAATTTCTGACAATCCATTTATTTTAAATTTTCAATTATTAACTATTCTATTTTTTTGGGAGATGTGGTTCAATTAATCTTGTCTATGATACTTGATAAAAATTTAATAATATATAGAAAATTCATAATTTTTTAAATATAATATTAAAAAAATTTATACTCTCATAGGACTATCCATATCTGGAATTAATGAAAATTTAATTACCTCACACTCTGGATGTGATTGTTGCCACATATATATGGATAAGGTTTTCATTTTTCAATATAAGGAGTGAATGGTAGGTAAATAATATTTTATTCTTATATAATTATAATTATTAAATAAATAACATGTATATTCATTAAATAAATATGTATTACAATTAATGTGAGGATGTGATGAAAAATTATATATATCACTTCAAGGAGGTGATAGTCTACACGTATGCATGAGCACCACTTTTATTTTCCATTATATGTATAGGAAGTAGATAATTATTATCACATCAGCATAATAGAATTTTGGTGTGTTTATTATAATTATTTAAATATATTAGTATATTTATAATAGATTTAGTGATTGTGTAAGACAAAATAAATATGAATGAACTTTGATAAGACCATTACTTCTTCTTTGGATATCTACCATTGATGTACACCTTAAGTCTTAATAGTTTGTATTTATGGGATAAAAAACTATAGACCATGGGGAAGTGATTTTTTATGTTAGTTTTGAAGGTATTTTTTGATATAATTTTATCAATGTGTATAATGAAATGGGGAGAGGAGGCACCCTTTTATAAGTGTGTGGAGTTACACACTTGTAATTACTATTAACTTTTAAGAAATATAAATTCATTTTCAGAGAAATGTGAAACCAAATAATCCCAATTTATATGATAAGGTATTGTATGTTATAAATACACCAATGAAATAGAATTAATTTATGTATTTTAGTGATATAATAAACCATATCCCTTATTTTAACTCCTTTTATCCGATTTTAACGTGTACCGTAATGTCTAACCTTTTAACATTTTATCAAATAATTATGAGTAAAACTAAAATTTAACAAATAAAAAATATTAACATTAAATTTATAATTATATTTTATATTTTCTATGATACAATTGTTGAAGTTGGATCCAATTAACATGAATATCCAAAAAAATCACATAAGATCAATTTATAGGAAACCTGTATCTTTAAACAAAAAAATTATTTTTTGTGATTACATTAAAAGTAAAAACCATTAGATAAATATTGATGTATTTTATTGAATATATTATAGACACATTTAATTAAAATCATATATCAATAGTGATTAATTTAATTTTGTAATATAATAAACATTGCTCACATAAAAATAATTTTCAGAAAATATCTTTTTTTACTTTCAAAGTATTTTATTTTCATTTATAACGAAATTTAGAGTAATTTTATGAGGGAAAAATTATATATATATATATAATACATATTAAAATATTTAATACTCTAAATAAGATAAATTTACATTTAAATATGATATTTATAATAAAATGATATGTTTAAAAAACCATTTCTATTTATCTAGGAATTACTATAATAATATTAAATATCCTTTCATAAACACTTAATGGATGTTAATATTTTTTTTGAATTAAGTATGATTTGTTTTTTTAATAAATTAATTTATATCTTAAATTAAAAATTTTAAATTTAACCAAAATTCAAAATTTTGTAAAACTATTCAAAATATTTTATAAAAAAATTAATTATATTTCTTTAAGTGAATTTGAAAATTTTTACAATGTCATTTATTTTTTAAATGTAATTTTACTATATTATAAGATCGTTAATTTTAGATATTAATAAAATACTATTCAATATTATTTTGTGTTGTATACACTAGAATCTATTTAAAACATAAAATTTCATAAATACAAATATATTATAAAATCATTGTATCTTAAAACCCCACCCCATTTTATCCTCACCCACCATTACCAAACAATTAATCAATAAACATGAAAAAATACATAACCCAAACTCAATAAAAAGTTTAAAATATATTCATAAACATGACAATTTTTCTACAACATATTCTTATGTTATTATGGTGTCTCTAACAAGCATTCAATATCATTAGAAGTAGGATGTTTATGGCAATTGTAAATTGAAGGGATTACTGAAGGATACCCTACCTAAGATCCCATTAATCAACTTCTTTACAATAAAACTAACCTTCTTCTAATTAAGATATATTCAAAAATTTGAGAAAAATAAAATTAATTTCATCCATGATATATATTTCATTAGGACAACTGAGACTAAACTCCCAATAGATATAATACTTCTATTCTCCTTGTATGTGATAAACCTAAGTACAAGGACAGTACCCCCCATATCATATAGCTTCTAACACTACTACAGAACTATTTCCATTAACAAAGACGCAAACATTGTTCTTAATTATAATGGTCATTATTAGATGAAAAATATATTCTTCAAGTAGTATGATGACTCAACCCTAATTAAACATCCCACTCTGATGCATCCCCAGGTTTATGCTAGTATGATTGTTTTATATGTGAGATATAAGAGGATCTATTATGGTGTGATTATTCACTATAAAATTCATGATGTACAGAATATCACCATTATAGGAGTAATAATATGATACCAATATGAAATTTTAATGACCATACTTGAGAAATATGTTTTCCCCCACATATTATTTATCTTTTCGGCCAATATTTTTATTCTCCATGATCTTGATTTTACTTTTTATTCCTTTTTCTATATTTTCATACTTATTCCATATTCATCATTATATCATAATGTTTTAATTAATGGAATATGGTTATATTTTATATGATGCTAAATTATTTGGTTAAATTTTTTTATTCATTTTATTATCAATTTCAAGCTTATATATAAATTTTAAATATTTTAATTTTTTAGTTTCACATCTCAAATAAATTAAAGAAAAATAAATATCTAATAACTTCAGTTTCATTATATATATTTTAGATATTCCTTTTTTTATCCATGCATATATTTTTTGGAGTCTCTCACACATTAGATAAATATTTTAATAATGTTTAATTTAATAATAAATGAGGTATCTTTGGATAAAACTGATTTTTTTCCACATGTTGATCTAAGAGGAAACATCATTTATAAGGGATATTTTAGATTATTGGAAATTATTGATACATAATGATCATTAATGTTATATTCCTATATGAAAAGTGTTATACGTAAGATAGTCATTCAAATTTTTAGTTATTTTAATGTTATTTTCGAAATGATGCCCATTGTTTACTCAAAATCATGGAACATTTCATTATTTGGACCAAGTATTGTTATTTATGACATAAAATGATTGAAAAATATTTTTTATTCCCATTCAATGTAGTTACACTAATCTACATAATAAACAATTTCCAAAACTTATTCTCTATGATATTGTTATTACATTCATTATTACTAAACTTTTATTGATAAAATTAAAAACATTAATACTTTTGAACCATATTAAAATGATTAATGATATATTTGATTAATTTTTTTCTTTTTTCTAATATTGATATATCGTTTTTTAATATTTTTTAAGACTATAGGCATCAAAAAATTCTATTTATGAAAACATATCACAAGTCAATTTAACGTTACTACTAAAACTCTCTGATATTATACCATGATAATAATAATTCTGAAGGTAGATATGTTATTTATTAGCTTATAGTATGATATATTGATAGGAATATGGATAAATTGTCGGTAATCATCACTTGGTTATTATGATAATGCTTCAAAAACACTATTTTTCATCTTAAAAACAATCAATCTTTATCATTTTAGATAAATGAAAATAAAAATGAAAAAATTATGAACAAAAATAAGATAAAGAAGAAAATTCATCTCAGTTGGTTCTAAATTCCCATGTATGAAAACAATTGATATTGAAATGGGGAAAAGAAAATTATAGTAGTTCATTTTTTCAGGAATGATGGGGAGAGTGTTATGTAGTGATTAGTTAAAAAGTATACATTCTACTCTAATGAATCAACTTCCTCATTTGGCCTTCGATTTTTATTTTTTAAATCATCATCTAAAAAATCCTACATTGATTTAACAAATTTGTTTATAAATCCTAGAGATTAAAGTGTTTTGAATTTTGAAATATATATTTATTTTATATAAAATATTATGAATTTAGTGTTTGTATATCCAATTTGCTATAACTCAGATGAAATTCTCTTAAGTGATGAGTGAATTGATTTCCCAAAAATTCATTTAATAAGTATAATATATACAATAAAAAATTATTCAATAATATAATTCAGGTGAGAGAAGTTGATAATTTGAATAGTATATGAAATATTATTGGATTACATTGGATTGGATTATTTTTATCACAATGAATTTCCCACTTTTGAGCTTATTTTTGTAAGAATGATTTATCTAATGATACAAGTTTAAACTATGTATTCATTTTGATATTATGTTTGAAATTTTCACAAGGATAGGTAAATGTTCATTTGTGAGGGATTTTTAGAGGACATAATATGTATATTATTTGACATTATTTTCATTTATAATTGATCATAATATTACATATTTTAGTATATTTTCAATATTTTATTGTTGTATTGAATTTCTATAATAATTTATATATGATTGTAAAGAAATTTAATATGATTGTATAAGACAATGAAAAAAATACAATTTCATTATGGTGTGATTTTTTTGAGAGGAGTTAATGAATAAATTTCGATGAAATATGTGTGGAAAAAAGTTATATTTCACCAAAATTCATGAGTATGAGTAAATTCTTAAAATAAATGACAAAGGTTATTTAATACACATATATTTAAAAAATTATGTTTGATAGTGTAAAGGACACATAACCCCAAGATTAAATAGATGTGAAATATTATTATTTAAATATAACAATTATTGCATATCCATTGAATTGGTGGATATGATATGGAGTAAATTATATATGAAATAAATATATAATAAACTCTTAATCGATAAAAAACTATGTTTAAATATTCATAAATAAGTACATAGTTTTTAGTAATGCAATTTTATTCTTCATAAATATGTTTCCATCAAAATTAATGTTTATTATTTCTTAAATAATAGTTTAATCACTTCATTCCACTTTTAAAAATATTATTTTATTAATGTATTATAATTTTTTAAATTTTCATATCAATATTATCATAGGGTTTAAATTTTTTAAAATCTTTATTTTTTTTTGAAAATAGTAGAAAAAACAATTTTATTGAAAATTGGCATACATTCTCATGAATTTAAAGACAAATATTTTTTAAAATGTTTAATTTAAAATTTTAAATAGAAAATTATTTAAACATAAAATAATTAATTTTAATAGAATTAAAATTTTTCTTAATATTTAGATAAAAACATTTTTATACTAAAAAGTGCATTTTTTGGAAAATCATTTTTCATCATGTGTTACAGGTATATGTTAAACACAGTTTCTTCTACTTATAGGGTCTGAAATTGAAAAAATTGAATCCATATTAGGAATCATATTTTTAAAATATTGTAAATTGATTAACTTTATTATTTTCTATAACATATAATAACTATAGTAAATATTTATCCCCATGGTAAAGGGTAAATTATGTAATCATGGGTTAAAACTAATGTTAATATTATTTAGAAAGAACATAAAAAAATTTAGATTAATGTATGAGTGTACTGTGACCAGAAACATTAAATATATGATAATATTTCATTTAATTTTTATTTTTCTTTGATTATGATCATTATATTTTTTCGGGTAAAGGATGATTGAAAATTGTATATTTATTGATATTAATATATATAATAATTTATGACTGGGATATAAATAGTATATGAGTACTTAAATTTTTTATATGAATAATTTTTATGATATTATTTTTTGTTAATTTTTAGTGATGAAATAATTACCTTAAATGATTACGTAGTGCAGGAACAGGGTTTGTGTAAGAAGTATAAATATCTAGTAAATTATTTTAAAAACACTAAAAGTATTATTTTTTTGTTGAGTTATGGTATTAATTTTATTTGATAAATAAAACATATTATTTATTTTTAAATGATTCTATTCAAGTTAAATTACATTCTTGATATTTTAAAGTCGAATTATGTGAACACTCCAGAAAATGACATTAATTGTAATTTATATTATTTAATATTTTATTAAGTGATTTATTATTATTTAAAAGAATTCAAGCCTTGTATTCAGGCCACATGGCCTTAGGCCTTCGGTCTATATAATGGGTCTCCCTCTACCGAGTCTAAAGAGGTCACTGCTTTAAATAATAAAATTTAGTCTTCGGCCACAACCATTTAAAAAAATATTAAAATATATTAGTATAATATATTAAGCATTAACAAGGGTTCCCCTATCATCTCTCTTATATAAGGACCCTACCTCTCAAATATTCAGGACACATATTGAGTCAAATAGATAGAAAAAACACAACCAAAACCTCTTACAAACATTATTTTATAAATTCAAAATGTTATAGTCTTATTAAAATTTCATCCCCAGGGTCCTAATAAAGTGATCTAATGGAAGTTCATAATTGTAGAGGAAATCCTCTAAACATAGCATTCACATTTTACTTATTCATTTACTTCATATAATTTTTTATTAATATTACAATATAATTGAAATAACATATATCACATACTATGATTCTATTATGTTAATTATTGAAGTTATTCATCCATTTATGAATCAAATATTAAATGATCCCAACGTTGATGTTACATGGGGCTACAGCCTTAAGAACCGATGTATTTGATTTCACATCATAATATTTCATGAATTTTAATTGTATGTGGTTTTATATACAAGTATGATATTAATTTAATAAATCTGTCACTACTAATATAATATATCATCAATATTCATACAATTCAAAACATTAAAAAATAATCATTGTATGTGTGAATGTATGGACTACGTCCTCCATGTAGTGATGTATTCATTTACAAAAACCACCTATCATGGATGGTAATAGGGATGAATTTAATGAAGTTGTTTTATATTTATAACATAATATAGAATCTATAAGGATAAATTTTCATTTTATTTCTTTAATTTATATCAAACAAAAAATTAAAACAATCCCATTCGTATTTTGATTTCTGTGGCTTCTTTTCATGGATAATTATATGGTTTTATTTAATATATAAAAATGAGAATTATCTCATGATTATTATTTTAGACATAATGTAAAAAATGAAACCATTGACTCTGTTCATACTATTAAATTGTTTTGGGGGATAATAAAAACCACATCCTTAAAACATCTTATATTAACTAATGTGATTTGGTATAATATAATACAAGGTAATGAATGAAATAAAAGATACTATGATAAGAGCGGAAGAATTAAAATTAAAGTTACATAAAAAATATGAATGGGATCCCCATGAGAGAACTAGGAATTGTCACTTTACAACCCTATCCTCACAGAAAGCGGTGATGGCTAGATTTTGGACTGATAGATTTTAATGTTCAAGGCCGCATTCAACCCTGAATGTGATAGTTCCTTCAAACAATTTATTTGAATGAATAGGAGAAAAATTATTTTCTTATACATGTATACCTTTTATATTCACATGAAGAAATAAATTGTGTATATTTTGTAGAATCCATTTACAATTCAGATATAAAAAGGGCCTCCTCGTCAATGAATCCACTATTTAAAAATATGGGTTATAGAGGCTTCATGGTTGATACAGATCTTATAGATCATCAACAAAGTACACAAATGTGTATGTTATTTAATCTATCAGGGATCAATTATCTAAAATGGGAAAAACAATGGTTGATTCCTATTATTAAACCTCAAATTTCTCACTATTGGTTGATTACTAATTAGAAGATTATTCTGACTGAAATTGGATATTTATATATCGTCTTTTTTCCCAATATGATTTAAACTGAGTATAAAAAAAGGGTAATTTAAAACTAAATGATAGTTTAATTTGGATATCAGAATGGCAATTTTCCTTCCACCCTTTTACCCATAGTAACTCCATGGTTGAAATCTAGGTTAGATTATATGTACTGAATTATTTTGTTCTCATTTGTTTTGAATGATATAAACTCTTACATAATTGTCCCTTTAAATATTGATCAGGGAACATAGAATGGGGAATTAGGGTTGTAATATAGTGTTATTATAGATGAAAATATGGAATCCAAACATCCTCATTCCATTACTTTCAATGCTAAATATTACTATACTAAGTTCAACATAGAATTTTAATAGAATCCTCCTTTTTGTGACTCTTTCATGATTATTGTCCAGTCTATAGTGAATTGCAGTGTGGTGAAAAAAATACAACCAACCTTCTGAGAAGGAATCGGCTGAAGTAAGAATAAATAAGAAATATAAAGGCCCTATATTGGAGAAACCAGAACCCTCGATGAAATGTTATGGAAAATTGATGAAAAAAACTTGTGACCCGTCATCAACAAGGGAATCCCATGGAAAATCTTCGGTAGAGTTGGTCGAAGAGGAGGATAATGTAATTGAAGTCCAGCCTATTTATGATGACATTTTCAATATTGTTATAGATATTTATAAATACATTAATAAAAAATATAATTTGTAAACATCATTTCCTATAAATAGAATAAACACAATGATCTCAATGAGCTTCAAGGAAATCTACTTGAGGGTACATCTCAAATCACATTGATAAATGTTTCTACATTTTTAAATGAGAAGGTGGAATCTTTGATTGATGAAAAAAGGAAAAAACCCTACTCTAAAGGTAGTACTGAAACTGAAACGTCTCTATTTTCATAAGATGTATTATATTCTACCTCCTAGGTCGATGGTATAACCACTATGAATAATATTCTTGAAAAACAGAGTTTAAGCACACCACATGCTAGTATTGGTGTCACACATCATTGTCCTAGATATTCAAGGACTAGCACACCAATAGCCAACATCCAAGAGCATAGTCTCAAATATTCTAATAGAATTGATACAATTCGAACTACAGATGGACTGAGAATCAATTCCAGTGTCCATAATTGCTATGATGAACTCAAAATCCATAATATGTTAAATATTATGGAATATCCACATGTTTTTAATTCATTTGAGGAAAAATCTAATGCAACACATGTCCAAGACACCAACAAATGACAGAGTAATTATGAAACATCCATTACTACCTCAGCTAATATAGTTGATATGTCTATGATCTATACATCTTCAATGAAATTTATCATCCCTAAATGAATACAAAAAAAAACAAAATCTTCAAAACATTCTCACACTAATAAGGTACGTAATCCTATCTTTATTTCTCTATTTACTTATATTAACCAACAGCAAGAGGTTCCTAGATCAAATAAGATGAAAATTGATATCAGATCCTCTAGGAGGAAGATCTCTAGGAGGAAAAAGAAGGGGGATTCCAATCATATATATTTATGTTCAAATTAATATCTTATTTTGTAATTGTCAGTGTATTAATTACTATAATACTATTCTAGTTTTCAAAATATTTTTTAACATTCATCACCCTCAAATTGTTTCCATTGCTGAACCAAATACAAAATTCAATTCTATTTTCACTCACCTAAATAATATTGGCTATATTTTCTTTTATTCTATAAAATTTATTTCTTCTATTTAAATGCATTGTATTTTTTTAATAATACATTAAATAACGTTAGTGTTTTAAATATTTCATAAAAAAGGTTTACATTTAAATTTGACTCAGCTAACTCTCACATTTATTTCTATTTTATTTATGTGATGAATATATATCAGGATAAGAGACCAATTTGGAAGGATGTTTATTATTTAGAAAAAAATATGAATTGTCCATGGATTGTGTTAGTGACATTAATTGTAACACCCCAAGCTTCCTCGGTATGTTTCCTTTCGAATAATGCAATGACGTGCATTGTACGCAACTTCGAGATTTTAACACACCACAACCAATCAAACTAGCCGTTATGAATAGTAATACCTACTTTTTGAAATTATATATATTTTATATTTCAAAATGGACTTCATTTTTGGATTCGGAATATCGAATTTAGCCTAAGGTGAAATTTTGGTACTTTTCGGATAACTTTCATATTTTGATGAATAGTGAAAATTAGTAAATTTTAATTAAAAACAACTTTTTTAATCAAAATAATTAATAGTGATAAATTATGAATTTGAGTGGTTTTAAAGTATATTTAGAATATAGTTTTACCATTTAATATAATGTTGGTCATTGGACATAATTTTACAATTAAACCGAACATAAACAAGTGTCAATCTTTTGATAGTTATTATCTCTTAAAAACACGCTTTTTGTTTTGACAGCGGGAATTAATTTTAAATTAATTTCTGCCACTTCTGTGTTTTGAATTTAGAAAAATGGATTCCATATTTGGAATCAGGATGTCCAAATTGTGTAAATAGGTAACTTTTATTTTTAGACATTTTGAATAATTATTGCGGTAAATATTTTATTTACCATGGTTAAGGGTAAATCCGGTAAATAAGGGTTAAAAAATAATATTATAATAATACTAAATTACCCTAAAATGTGTCTTAACCCAATTGGTTGATACATGGTCGACCATGGGCATCTTTGGGTCAATTTTGGGACCCCATGGATCCACTTTTATGTGATAATGACACTTTATATTAATTAAGTTAAAATGAATACAAAAATGACACAAGCATATATCTTTTAGCAAAACAATTGTTACATAGGGTTATATAAGTTTGATTTTAGATTATAAATATTCATTAGAAAGATAAAATAATTTCCTACATAATTATATTTTATTTATAATTTTTTGACATTAAATAATTTAATTTATTTATGACACAATGATGATGCAGTAATTACTAAAATAATAATAAATTAACATAATTGATATTATAAATACCCAAATAATTATAATATGAAACTTTTAATGAATTAAACAAATTTTCTAGGATAATATGATATATTAGGATTGATGTATTTGACTTTGTTCGAAGTAATTAATCTGTTATGAGTTTCACAAAAATCAACTAGTGAATAGTGTCAAAATTGACATAAAAGAGTTCTTAAAACAAATATTATATTATTAATTGATATTAAATTACTAAAAATCTACGGTTCGGCCAATATTCTTATATCATGATAGGTTCATCATTAATGGACCACTTGGGGGTCTCTTGGATGTATATAGTAAGTTTATTAACCATATTATATAAAAATACAATGAGACATTGTAAAAGTGAAACTAATTAACTTAGAGTTAATACTTAAAGATAAGGTTAATATAAGTACCCAAACCTACCTAAATTCTATTGGTTGAGTTGTTTTAGACCCATCCCCACCTTAACCTTTGAATAGTAAAGCTTGGAGCCATTAGACACCGAATATGAATTTATTATAAATTAATATTTCTTGCTTTTCCAAAGGTACCCCTCACCCCTCTTATAAAAAGGCACTCCTCCTTCTCATTTCTTCACACCTCTAAAGCCTTTTGGTTCGGCAAAACTCTGCCCAAATACTCTCCCAACATCCCTTAATACAACCTAGAGGCCTTAGTTTGATCAGAAAGCCATCCTAATGAGCCCTTTTGATCAAATCAAAAGGAAGAACCCGAAGAAGAGGTAATGATTTCACCACCCTTTTCCAAGTTCATTTCTTCATCCACTTCTTCTTCCTTTGTTGTTACCATTCTAAAATAATAACTCCAGTATCATTTATATACTGTGATGTTATTATAAATATGGTACAACCATATTCAGTATTTTATCCACCCTTTGAATAACATGTCACCATACGTGCGTACGTACGGCTTACCGTCTCCACGTCGTGGTCTAATTGTTATTCAATATAATATTATTTGGATGGGTATAATAATGATGTGTAACTCATGTAAATAATAAATATAACATGTTAATGATTCTGTGTATATGATATACCATCAATTTATATATTATTTTAATATCAAAAGAATGATATTGTCGCTCGTGCGTACGTACGAACTACCGTCTCCACGAACGCGATGAGATTCATTGTCCATCATATCAATTCAAGTATAATTATAATTTGATGATTTAAAAATAGTATCTAAGGACATGATATCATTTGGTATATGAATAATATACATCCCATTAATAATGAATATGGCTCGCATAACAAAGAATATAAAGTAAAATGAACCCGTTAACACGCTAAATGACGACAATTCTAAGATATTATTAACAAATCAATGTTAAAAGATCATATATGATATCATATTAAAGTAAATGATTCTTGTATTATTCAATAACAATTATATAACCATTATACAGGAGGTAAACCTACCATCGACCAAGGAAAAAGTACAAAGTAAGGGATTCTCTTATCTCACTTTCAATTCCGTGAGATTTCCATTATTCACCAATAAATTATTGAAAGTGGTGTATTATGTATGGCCATTTGATATATATTATCATGATTCTCTTTATATTCATGTAATTCTGTAAATCATTTGGTGGTTATTAACTTTTGGCCATACGACTCAGTCAATTAACGTGGTAATGGATTTTCTTATCTCACATTCAATTCCGTGATATTTCCATTGTTCGCCACTAAATTATTGAAAGTGGTGTATTGTGTACTGCCATTTGATATATATTATCATGATTCTCTTTATATTCATGTTATTCTGTAAATAATTTGGTGGTTATTAACTTTTGGCCATATGACTCAATTGATTAATGTGGTAAGGGGTTTTCATCTCACTCCTTATTCCCGTGAGATTCATGTCATATTTCCACCATCACCTTTTGTGTGGTGTATGTACTGCCCATAATTATATTCTTTGTGTAATACACTCTAATTTATGTGTATTTACATATTCATTGTATGATACCTCTTTCATGGGTTGTATGTCACATCCATGTTTCTTCAAAATGTATTTCAAAACATTTTTATTATTTCCAAGAATATGGGTTAAAGTCATTTATACCCTTGTTTGACTTTTTATAAGAGGAATCTTTCCGTCGTTTTCAAAACAAGGTCCTTTTTAACCTTTTCGACAGAATTAAGGTAAGAATGTCTTTTTTAAAACTTATACGGTAGGTGCAGTTATTCTCTACCGTTATTACCCCTTTGAAGCTTCCTTTACATGATTATAAGGATATTTTCAAAATAAAGTTTTTCTTTTATAATTATGTGATTTTTAAATGATTTCAAAAAAAAGAGATATTTCTCTCAAATATATGAAAATCCAGTGCAAATGTATACGTATTTAACGCAAGCTTAAAAATGTTTTCAGAAAACCTGACTCTCGAGTGTGGTAGACAGGAAGGGATTGGGAGTGGACCCATCATGGCCTGTAATCAATCGAGTAGTCTCAGAATTAGTTATTTTGTTTTCAGAAGCTTGCATAATGTTTTCAGAAAAACACTGGAGTATATTTTAGCAATTTTAAACGTAAGTATCTTTTAAAAAATTGCATCGGTAGGTCTCATGAGACAAACTAGTGTCTTGGCACAAGGCCTTGGCAAAATCTTATTTGTAGTCTTGGCACGAGACCTTGGCTATGTGGTTATGATAGTCTGGCATTATGCATTCCATCATTATGAAAGTGGTTATTGATATTGCATGTGATCATTCGACTAGTAGAATATCCATGTGAGTAAGTAAATGGCATTATTTCATTTTTACCTTCGCCATTTTATGCTGAAGTTTAAATTTAAAAGGCTTTTGTTTTAGTTATAAATTGCCTTAAGTGTTTATCCTTATTTATGAAAGCTTCTTCTATAATGTTATCCTTACTGAGCATCCGAGCTCACCCCTTTCAATGTTTTATTTTTCCCAGGATTATGAAGAAGTAATTTATGAATGACCTGCAGGGATAGTATGAGGGGATATGAAGACAAGATGTTTTTTTTTTATGTAATGTAAAAATTTATGGATGTATCTAGTTATTCCAAGGCTACTAAACTAATCGGTCATTCGAGACTTGATCTTTCTCATGATCATGCCAATGTTATGTAATAATGCACCGACTCTAGGTAATTAGGGTCGGGGCGTTACAGTTGGTATCAGAGGAAGTTTAGTACAAACCTTGGTAGCTAGAGTTAGATAAACTCTGATTAGAGCACGTAGACCTAAGATGAACTTTGAGGATTAGTATAAAAGAACTTCCTAGAATTTTGGTATTGTAGAGATTTTGTGAGTTTTCCGAGCAATACATCCCTGTCTGGATACGAGCAGGTAGAGGCGGCTCTGGCACAGATGTACCTAGGGGTAAAACCCGAAAACACCGCTTTGAGCTAGACTCGAACTGGAACTGGTGCACGACAACGGGCCTTGCTGCACTCTTGGTTACGACACTCCCGGGGGATATGCTTAGGATAATTTACATTTTCTTTACAAACCGATTTAAGTAATATATATATAAGATGAGAGTAAATGACCTTGGTTAATCCTAATATGTTTCAAATTGAGAATATGGCGACATTTTAATCTCTAAATGATTTTACGACTACTATTACTCACACAATGCTTTATGGTTTTAGTCAATGGCTGGATTCCAAGGAAGTCATAGTGACTTTGAGAATGATGTACAAGGTGGGAACAGTGGTGGCAATGAGCAACAAAATGGAATGTTGATAGGCGTAAAAGATATCGTCTTTATGCCAAATCAGTTTTCCAAAAATATGATCAACAACATATATATTAACCAACTCCCAGACTCAACAAGGAAGAGAAAGGTGATAAATGATAAGAGCTCCAGCAATGGAGACCATGGAGAAAAGAACCCTCAATTTTCATCATGCAGGAAATGTGGAAAGAGACACCCAGGAAAGTGTCTCAATGGGACAATGAAATGTTTTATGTGCGGGAAGGAAGGACATAAATTAAAGAATTGCCGAAGAAAAATGAAGAGTATTATGGAAGAAGATAAAAATGGTCCCAAGAGTCCATTTACAGTCATTTGCCGTAAATGTAGGGGACCTGGCCATTACCCGAGTGAATGTCCTATTCTATAGGATATTTTCATGGTCAAAGAAGAAGCTATGTGGGAATAAATGGTTGGAGAAATGTTTAAAAAGTATTAGAACTCCTTCTTGATGGGTTTACTATGGAATAATTTTCTCTTGTATTTGTAACCCAGCAATTTGCCATGTGAGAATGATATTTGAGGAAGAATTGTCTCTTCTCTTGTGGATATAGGTATAAATAACCATTTGGATTTGTATGATCATTGGGGTTTGAGAGAATTATAAGTTATTCTAATTTGGGATGAAGATTCAAGGTACGATATAACATTTGTGGTTAAATTTATGATATAGTATTTTGAGGAATATATCTCATTTTGGAAATATTATAAAATATAGTTTTTGAAAAAGGACAACACGTAGACCGTGTGACAACCCGTCGCGTCGGACAAAGCTATGGGAATCGAACCCACAACCAAAGTGCGATTGGGATTTATCGCCTACCACTGGACTACGTGAAGTCCCTGGTTAGTGTGACTTTATTTTAGTTAAATGATTTTATTGATCAATAATAATTTGATTTGGGTTCTTATTTCATATCAAAAGAATACCCTTGGTATAGGAAAATGATTTGGTGATTAAGTGATAAATGTTATTTTGGAAGATGTTCGCTTTGTTGGGAACACTATATGCCCAAGGAAAATAGAATACTATGTGGTTTCATTTGTGGAGTAATGATAGATTTTTATCTACGTTTTTATTGTGGATTTATAGTGATTTGGGTTATTTATGGAAATGATTAACCTATAATAGAGAATATGTGATTAGGTTAATTACTTTTTAGTATGTGACTTTAAGAGTATCTGATGTCATTTGGAGAAACAATTTAACATGGGAGACTACATAATCAAATTCTTCTATGTTTTGGGATTCAATATTAGTTTGGATTATATTAAAGGATTTTAAGGACAATTGGTTATTGAATGGTATCTATTTAACTTTGGGGTATTGTTGGTTTAATTTTAGAAATTAAGATTAGTGCATATTTATCTCAATGAATATCCTTTTGGGGGATCATTAGATCATTCACTGACCATTTTGGTTTTGATTAATCTTCAAAGACAATGTAAATATATGGTTTATCCTTCATGGATCATGTGATTCTATAGAAGTTTATTCTATCTCTTCCAGTGTGACCAAGTCTTCTTGAATACTCATCGTTTAAAAAAAATTGAGTTAGTGGTGGAAATTTATTAAAGAATGAAAATCTACTTAAAATGTAAGTATATCTCATAATGTTCTTAGTCAATATCCTAAATGAATTCCTCTTCCTTATGAAATGTAACTTAAAAAAAATGTTGTCCGTTTACTTTCCTACTAGGAGACTAATGGTCGTTTGTCCCAACACAAGTTTGTGGTTTTCTCATTGTTAACTTTCTCCTGATCATGATTTCTATCCCTCTCCATCAGAACTTGACACTTATTTTATCATCTATATCCATGTTTTCTTACATGGAATCCTAGTATGGGATATCTTGGATGACCCTTATACCTCTCTTTCTTTTTTTTAAAGTGATAGTTTTATTGACTCTTTTTCCGATGTGGGACATTCCATTATATTACCAAGCAAAATTTTAAAAATTGCGAGGACGCAATTTATTGAAGGAGGGGAGAATGTAACACCCCAAGCTTCCTCAGTATGTTTCCTTTCGAATAATGCAATGACGTGCATTGTACGCAACTTCGAGATTTTAACACACCACAACCAATCAAACTAGCCGTTATGAATAGTAATACATACTTTTTGAAATTATATATATTTTATATTTCAAAATGGTCTTCATTTTTGGATTCGGAATATCGAATTTAGCCTAAGGTGAAATTTTGGTACTTTTCGGATAACTTTCATATTTTGATGAATAGTGAAAATTACTAAATTTTAATAAAAAACAACTTTTTTAATCAAAATAATTAATAGTGATAAATTATGAATTTGAGTGATTTTAAAGTATATTTAGAATATATTTTTACCATTTAATATAATGTTGGTCATTGGACATAATTTTACAATTAAACCGAACATAAACAAGTGTCAATCTTTTGATAGTTATTATCTCTTAAAAACACGCTTTTTGTTTTGACAGCGGGAATTAATTTTAAATTAATTTCTGCCACTTCTGTGTTTTGAATTTAGAAAAATGGATTCCATATTTGGAATCAGGATGTCCAAATTGTGTAAATAGGTAACTTTTATTTTTAGACATTTTGAATAATTACTGCGGTAAATATTTTATTTACCATGGTTAAGGGTAAATCCGGTAAATAAGGGTTAAAAAATAATATTATAATAATACTAAATTACCCTAAAATGTGTCTTAACCCTATTGGTTGATACATGGTCGACCATGGTCATATTTGGGTCAATTTTGGGACCCCATGGATCCACTTGTATGTGATAAAGACACTTTATATTAATTAAGTTAAAATGAATACAAAAACGACACAAGCATATATCTTTTAGCAAAACAATTGTTACATAGGGTTATATATGTTTGATTTTAGATTATAAATATTCATTAGAAAGATAAAAAGATTTCCTAAATAATTATATTTTATTTATAATTTTTTGACATTATATAATTTAATTTATTTATGACACAATGATGATGCAGTAATTACTAAAATAATAAAAAATTAACATAATTGATATTATAAATACCCAAATAATTATAATATGAAACTTTTAATGAATTAAACAAATTTTATAGGATAATATGATATATTAGGATTGATGTATTTGACTTTTTTCGAAGTAATCAATCTGTTATGAGTTTCACAAAAATCAACTAGTGAATAGTGTCAAAATTGACATAAAAGAGTTCTTAAAACAAATATTATATTATTAATTGATTTTAAATTCCTAAAAATCTACGGTTCGGCCAAGAGACTTATATCATGATAGGTTCATCATTAATGGACCACTTGGGGGTCTCTTGGATGTATATAGTAAGTTTATTAACCATATTATATAAAAATACAAAGAGACATTGTAAAAGTGAAACTAATTAACTTAGAGTTAATACTTAAAGATAAAGATAATATAAGTACCCAAACCTACCTAAATTCTATTGGTTTAGTTGTTTTCGACCCATCCCCACCTTAACCTTTGAATAGTCATGTTTGGATCCATTATAAACTGAATATGAATTTATTATAAATTAATATTTCTAGCTTTTCCAAAGGTACCCCTCACCCCTCTTATAAAAAGGCACTCCTCCTTCTCATTTCTTCACACCTCTAAAGCCTTTTGGTTCGGCCAAACTCTGCCCAAATACTCTCCCAACATCCCTCAATACAACCTAGAGGCCTTAGTTTGATCAGAAAGCCATCCTAAGGAGCCCTTTTGATCAAATCAAAAGGAAGAACCCGAAGAAGAGGCAATGATTTCACCACCCTTTTCCAAGTTCATTTCTTCTTCCACTTCTTCTTCCTTTGTTGTTACCATTATAAAATAATAACTCCAGTATCATTTATATACTGTGATGTTATTATAAATATTTTACAACCATATTCAGTATTTTATCCACCCTTTGAATAACATGTCACCATACGTGCGTACGTACGGCTTACCGTCTCCACGTCGTGGTGTAATTGTTATTCAATATAATATTATTTGGATGGGTATAATAATGATGTGTAACTTATGTAAATAATAAATATAACATGTTAATGATTCTGTATATATGATATACCATCCATTTATATATTATTTTAATATCAAAAGAATGATATTGTCGCTCGTGCGTATGTACGGACTACCGTCTCCACGAACGCGATGAGATTCATTGTCCATCATATCCATTCAAGTATAATTATAATTTGATGATTTAAAAATAGTATCTAAGGACTTGATATCATTTGGGATATGAATAATATACATCCCATTAATAATGAATATGGATTGCATAACAAATAATATAAAGTAAAATGAACCCGTTAACACGCTAAATGACGACAATTCTAAGATATTATTAACAAATCAATGTTAAAAGATCATATATGATATCATATTAAAGTAAATGATTCTTGTATTATTCAATAACAATTATTTAACCATTATACAGGAGGTAAACCTACCATCGACCAAGGAAAAAGTACAATGTAAGGGATTCTCTTATCTCACTTTCAATTCCGTGAGATTTCCATTATTCGCCAATAAATTATTGAAAGTGGTGTATTATGTATGGCCATTTGATATATATTATCATGATTCTCTTTATATTCATGTTATTCTATAAATCATTTGGTGGTTATTAACTTTTGGCCATACGACTCAGTCGATTAACGTGGTAAGGGATTTTCTTATCTCACATTCAATTCCGTGAGATTTCCATTGTTCGCCACTAAATTATTGAAAGTGGTGTATTGTGTACTGACATTTGATATATATTATCATGATTCTCTTTATATTCATGTTATTCTGTAAATCATTTGGTGGTTATTAACTTTTGTCCATATGACTCAATTGATTAATGTGGTAAGGGGTTTTCATCTCACTCCTTATTCCCGTGAGATTCATGTCATATTGCCACCATCACCTTTTGTGTGGTGTATGTACTGCCCATAATTATATTCTTTGTGTAATACACTCTAATTTATGTGTATTTACATATTCATTGTATGATACCTCTTTCATGGGTTGTATGTTTCATAAGTTACCAAATTGGTAAGGGTTATTTCACAATCTCTTCATTATCCGAGGTTGTTTATATGTAATAATCTACTGGGATCTCTTTATCATCCACATCCATGTTTCTTCAAAATGTATTTCAAAACATTTTTATTATTTCCAAGAATATGGGTTAATGTCATTTATACCCTTGTTTGACTTTTTATAAGAGGAATCTTTCCGTCGTTTTCAAAACAAGGTCCTTTTTAACCTTTTCGACAGATTTAAGGTAAGAATGTCTTTTTTAAAACTTATACGGTAGGTGCGGTTATTCTCTACCGTTATTACCCCATTGAAGATTCCTTTACATGATTATAAGTATATTTTCAAAATAAAGTTTTTCTTTTATAATTATGTGATTTTTAAATGATTTCAAAAAAAAAGAGATATTTCTCTCAAATATATGAAAATCCAGTGCAAATGTATACGTATTTAACGCAAGCTTAAAAATGTTTTCAGAAAACCTGACTCTCGAGTGTGGTAGACAGGAAGGGATTGGGAGTGGACCCATCATGGCCTGTAATTAATCGAGTAGTCTCAGAATTAGTTATTTTGTTTTCAGAAGCTTGCATAATGTTTTCAGAAAAACACTGGAGTATATTTTAGCAATTTTAAACGTAAGTATCTTCTAAAAAATTGCATCGGTAGGTCTCATGAGACAAACTAGTGTCTTGGCACAAGGCCTTGGCAAAATCTTATTTGTAGTCTTGGCACGAGGCCTTGGATATGTGGTTATGATAGTCTGGCATTATGCATTCCATCATTATGAAAGTGGTTATTGATATTGCATGTGATCATTCGACTAGTAGAATATCCATGTGAGTAAGTAAATGGCATTATTTCATTTTTACCTTCGCCATTTTATGCTGAAGATCAAATTTAAAAGGCTTCTGTTTTAGTTATAAATTGCCTTATGTGTTTATGCTTATTTATGAAAGCTTCTGCTATAATGTTATCCTTACTGAGCATCCGACCTCACCCCTTTCAATGTTTTATTTTTCCCAGGATTATGAAGAAGTAATTTATGAATGACCTGCAGGGATAGTATGAGGGGATATAAAGACAAGATGTTTTTTTTATGATGTAATGTAAAAATTTATGGATGTATCTAGTTATTCCAAGGCTACTAAACTAATCGGTCTTTCGAGACTTGATCTTTCTCATGATCATGCCCATGTTATGTAATAATGCACCGAATCTAGGTAATTAGGGTCGGGGCGTTACATTAATTCCATTGATTTTACTATAATGAAAAATGGACCAATCCACTCTGTAATTTCCTCTACAGAGTTTAAAGTGTCAATTGATGTTTTTAATCTAATTGAAATTATCCTTGTAGGAACTATGTAAGCATGGTATAGAATAATATACAATATTGTGGATGACAATAAATTATACAAGGCCTTGAAAATGATAAACTTATTGATAATTATGGAATGATCTCTAGTATCAACCGATCTAGGTCAATCTCTATATCATAGGTTAGAAACATGTTCTTCCTTTCAGATTCAACAATGCATGGGTTTCAGATCCTGATTGTGATAGAATCATAAATTTTTTTGGTCCTCTATAAACCATTGAAATGCTTTTTTTTCATAAATTTTTATGTTGAATAGCCTCTAGAAAATCATAATGAATGGTATAGATCCAAATCCGATAAAAATTTATAATGAGATTTTCATTTAAGAAAATAAACTAAACCAAAATAAAAAAATCTCTCATTTAAAAATGGATCCTCAATAAGAAATTAGTCTCACAATAATAATTTCATCTCTTCACTCCATTAAAGAGAACATTTTGAATCAGATCTATAAACCTAAATAGATCAATAATGGGGATAAATATAATAAGTTCTAAAACTGAATCTAATGAATTAGGAAGGCCTCTAGAAGACTCACTTTTAAAAAGTATGGGTAAGATCTTATTAATACAAAGGATGATATTTCTAGCCATTTATTCTCATAATTTTGTAATATCATTAATTTCCGAGACAAAAACAAATAAATTTTACGTAATGTCATCCATACTATTCTTAATTAATATGATATCAATTATTATCACCAGTATTCCCTTCAATCATGAGATCAAAAACACTATATTTATTTTAAACTAGATAGTTACACTAGGCTTGATAGTTTCAGTAATGGTTTTTTTCACAAAACTATTGGAATATCAATCATTCATATTTTTAGAGGTTATGAAAAAAAATTCATTGAAAATGGAATGCTTCTTCATTGGGTGAATGTAAAATTTCATACCCTAATCCCTAAAGTGTAAAATTCCTTATTAATCCATCTCTATAGAAACTTTTTTCTCATTAACACCATCTATAAAATCATTACTAAACATCATTCCAATAGACCCGCAACCATTTTCACTAAAATTGTCTCATAGAATCAATTTGGATTTTCTAAAGGAAGAACCATTCAATGTTTTATTTTGCATCCTTCTAAATTAACTAACCTCTTAAATAAGTCTAATTTAGAAGTAAATATTTCGAATAATAGTGAAACTAGAAAATCTATTGTTACCATTTACTAGAGCTAAATTTTCAAGGTTCTTCAAGGGTTTGGTTTTAATAATCTTTTTAATATTAGAATTAAATCCTTGTTAAATTCATATTTACTATATATCCTCATCAATTACTTTCCTAATGAATATATTAAGTTCACAAATGGTGTCATACACGGTGATCACCTCCCTTCTATTCTTTTCTCAATTGCATTGGATTACTTAAGAATATCTGCCACTCTTCATGTGGAGGTGAAGAAACATAAACCTATTATTTCTTAAAGAAATCTAGAAATTCCTACTCACCTCCATTATGATGATGACTCTATCCTTTTTTTACCCAGTGGTAAACGAACTATAAAAAATCATAAGGAGGCCATAACTCACTATGTAGAGATCTCAGGATAAGACATCAGCTAGAACAAAGTCCTTACATTTTTTTGGGAAATGGTTCCCCTATAATATAAAATCCAACATAATTATTAAATTAGACATAAATGAAATATATTTCCCTTTCACCTACCATGGTATCCCTATTTTTGGGGTCAGTGCTTAATTTAGATAATTTATAAAAAAAAATTGACAATACCCTAATATAACTCTCCTCTTAGAAGGGCATGTCCCTTTCTGTGGTTGGTAGGGTATACCTTATCAAATATAATATTTTATCTAGAATTGTCTAAGACATGATAGATTAAAAATGGTCTTCTATCATCATTAAAAAAATATGTCTCTTTCAAAAAAAATTTGGAATGGAAGCACTCTTGAAAGAATATTAGTGACTATCCATTGGTCTACCTGATGTAAAACCTTACATAAGGATAATATAGTACGAAAAAACATAAGACTATTTAATGAATCCTTAAAAGTTATAATTTCATGGAACCTCTTGAAAAGTAAGTAAATTTCTATTTAATTATCTGTAAATAGGTTTCTAGAAAACCTGAAGAATGAAAAAATGACTTATATAGACTCCTCTATCTGGATGTCCATCAATAATGCCATTTCCATAATCATGTGTCATTCTAGATTGATGGTTATCATAAATTCTTCTATGAATTTCTGGTTTGATAATTGGACTAGATCCGTTTATTTCTATTATTTCATTCAACAAAATTATTGACCACACTAATATTTCCACTAAATTTGCTATAAACTCACACAATTATTATATAATTGATAATGTACACTATACCATTAAAAACTACTCTTTTTCCAACTCTGATGATTTTTTAATTTTGGATTTTGGTCATAATGGGATACATGACAATAATTTTTTTGAAATATAATTTTATAAATAATGATTTATATTTTAGTTGGATTAATTTTTTAGATAAATTATTAATAAAACCCTCGAGACTAACTCTTGTTTGGCATATTCCTCACAATCGGGTCGCCACTGATAGTTGTTTTCAATATTAAGTTGTCTAACATTGCTCTAAATTCTGACATTATATTCAACATATTGATGACATTAACAATATATTTCATTCCCATTCATCTTATACATCTTTTTGGAATTATATTTTTTTAACTTTTTTATCACGAATATTCACTTTTTGACTCACTCAATTCACCTCTTCTACACTGTGGAGTTACAGATGCCTCATAGTAGATCATTAATCATTTCTTAGATGATGTTTTTCAGACCATACGTGTGATCTGTTATGAAATAACTTCTTTAATTCATCATAATAACTCATTTAGATTAAATTCATGGAGGGTAAAAATCCTCGATGCTATTTGGGATGCTACTTCAATCCAAAAAGGGGACTACAATAACTCAGTGACTAACTTTAGTATCCTGTGGTGAATTTGGGAATATGGTGTCAATTTTGTTCCTAGAAACACATTAATGATTTTTTGGAAGGTTTTGATCCCATTATAGATTATAGTTAATGTTGACGGAGCATCTAAAGGAAACCTGGGAACCTCGGTCTGTAGAATAATGTATAGAAATTATTTGGGGAAGCTTCTCGATTGCTTTTATGCCAACTGTGACTTTTCCTTATCATTAGAAGATGAAATTTTGAGTTTTATCAAAGCCATCACCTTTATAAGACATCATGGGTGGAGCAATATATGGATTGAATGTGATTCAATCTCTATCATGCAATCCCTCAAGAATGGTGTGGTTCATCTTATATGGCCACTCACAACTCGTTGTATATATTTCCTTCAATTTCTTATAGAAATCAACTACATTATCACTCAAGCCTATCATGAAGCTAACACACTTTTTGATGGGCTTTCAAATAAGGAAACCAACCAGGACATTACAAAGTTGGATAACCATCCATCTAATTTTCATTCTCATTATAACAAATATGGAAAAAAATCCCACATTTTAGATTTTGGTAACATTTTATTATAATAAATTACTGTTCTTTAGTCCATTAAACATGACACCACCCATTTAAGAAAAGATAATATGATAAGGGAAGAAACATGAAAAAGGTTATGATGAAGAAAAAATAATTTATACATTTTCATTGTAAAGAATTTAATGAACGTATAATGAAAATTGGGAGATGGAGTAAGGTGTGTTCTTTAAAAAATCTAGTTTTCAATTTTTTAAGATGTATTTTCAATCTCTTTCCTTAATTTCCTAATTTTTTGATGGATGCATAAATCATTATATAACTGATTTAAAAATTTATTTTAACTCTCTTTTATATTTCATTCAAAATCTATCTAGATGAATAATTTTTCAATTTTTATATGTAATGTTATAATATATTTGAAAATTACAAAATGGGATGTTTTTAGTGTATAGTATGTTAATGGATTTTTCCACTACCGTAACCATTATTTGATATTTAGATTACAATACCAGATTATATGTTTTATTTATTTAAAAAAATCATTATTTGGGTAATATTTGTTTCAAAAAATGTTTTTTAAACAAAATGGATATATTAATAACAAAAATAATTACTTATTGGCTAAAAATTATATCATTATGATTTTAATGATGGAAATGCTTGCTTTCTAGTTTTTATATATTTTATGGATCATGAAAATTATTTATAAAGATTGGTGAGAAAGACATATATCTTGAATTCATTGGGTAATGATTATGTTCTTTTTACAATTTTGTTTTATTTAAACTAAGATGTTATTCCACATGTAGGGGTTTTAGTCAGGGTTCCTGTAAGGGATATGTGAGATGATTTATCAAAAAACCTAAATGAATATTTCTAATCCTCAAAATGAATTATAATTGAAATTTTTTATTCCATATGGAAATTTGTTGATGTTTTTTAAAGGAGTTGTTATTCACTATAATGGAATATTTATGTTTTAAAGCAAACATTTATCCCTGATTCCATTATCTTTTTTATGACATACTCATTATTAATAATTTTACATCATGCTTTCTTATAAAGGGTTTAATGAAAATATTTTGTAATTAAATATAATTTTATATGTATGTAAATTATTATTTGACCTCAATGTTTTTATGTTAATGGAGAACTCTATTATATGATCTCTATGTTTTGAAATAGGCCAATTAGTTTAAATTATTATTATTTTGAATATGTATCATACAATGATTTTTTTTCTCACTCAAATTTTAAAAAAAAATCCTCAGGCATAAGGGTTCAGATAAATGTTAAAAAGTTTAGAGTTTTATATATGGATTTACCTAAAATGATGCATGTGTTTCTTTATAATGATTTTTTAAAAATGGTTTCCTTGTAGAAATTTTCATCTTATTGTGTAATATTTTATCCTAATTCAATAAAACTATAATCTGAAAATGTATTTAAGAATGTAAGTAATAAAATATTTATATTTTATTTCCAATGTCTTGGATAGCTTATATTGGTTCACTTTTATTTGTAACAAATCCAAAAATGAAAATATTATGTTTTTTCACCTAATCCTGATGTGATGGTTTGATGTTTTTAGAGTTATGTTTCACTTTGACGAATACCTTTATACAGTATAAATCCGTTTAGATTAAAAAATTGGTGATTTTTTATGATTTAGAAAACATTGATCGAGGAAATATACTATGATATTATATTAGGGGTATATGGAACAAGAATTCTCTAATTTTCTTAGGCTATAACAGTACACTAGTTACGATGCAATAAGTTTGGGGGAATATTTGATTTCTGGATCATGGAAGAAAATATTGAGAGACTATACTATAATTGGAAGATATTTCAAATTAATTTATATAATATATTATAATTATAATATAACCTATAAAATTATACCATAATAGATAAATATAAAAAATAGATAATGATATAAAATGGGTAAAATATAGGGATAACATAAAATGAAACATTCATTAAAACAAAATTCCTACCATTTCACCGTTATGTTATAAGTGGTATTTTTTTTAAGGTATCAGGTTTGTAAAAATATATAAAAATATTTTACATACATTTATTATTCATAGGAGAGTAAGAAAATAGATAAATGGGTTATGATTATTCTTCATTATAGATTAATGCCATTTTTATGTCATTGGTTCTTTCCCATTTTTATTTTAATTTAATATTATACATTCATTTCCTTTATAATTATTTATATTTATTTGTTACATTTGGTTTATTTTAAATAAATAATCAGTGAGTATTGTCTTAAGGTATGGTAATTTAAAATTACATTGATGGTTAATTATGTTTACTAATATATTTTTCTCAGATAATAATTTTTTAAATTTAATATTATTTTTTGAGTAATCATAGTCATGTTCACTATTTGGTCTTTGATAAATTTAATGATTATGAGAGGAAAATCAATATAATAATAGATGATTTAGGTTATGAAAATATCCTCAATATTTATTTTCAATTGATATTATACTAAATATTTCTAGTATATGTAGTTTATTTGGGAACAATTGTTTTAATGATTTTAGTACTTTTCATTTTCATTAATCTAATGAAAGCTAATTTATCTGGAAAAGCACAACTAATCAATATAATTATTTCCACAAGTTAATATTTTCAAATCATTTGGGGAAACTATATGATTATATTTTTTTAACTGACTACTCTTCTAAAAAGTAAGAGTGTTTGTATGTAGTTGTGTTTGTCTTATTATTGAAATTTTTTACCTAAAATTTGGGGATTAAAATTTAACAACTTATTTATACTATAATTTTATTCATAGTATTTTAACATTATACTACCAAAATAATATATATTTTAATAATTTTTTTAAAGAGGTCATGATATTTGAATTTTAAATAATTCACTCCATTATTTGGAAGTATAAATTTATATGTGCAGGTCAAAAATGTCATAGATCAATATTTTGCTATTTTAATCCTATATAAAATTTTCATATTTCAATTTAGGTTTAATGCTAATAATCATGGTCACATGTTATTATTTATGATATCAAATAAATTGATAATGATAATGAATAAATAAATTACTTTAATCGTTTAACATTTTCCAACAATTTTGAACATAAAACTTATTGTTTATTTTGAAATTCCTTATATAGTTGATATTTCATGCATAAATTAGTAAAGTAACATAATTTAATATTTGGTATCATCACTATACTTGTTTTATTCAATTAATATTCTACTATTATTTATATTCATTATTATCATAATATATTTTTCCCAATGTTATCCTCTATTTTAATCATTCAGATCAATGACATATTTTTTATTCTATAACATTATTAGTTTTTATTTCATCTCATTAGATTAATAAAATCATTAAATCTTATATATTTTATTTTAATTTTTTTTCTTCACCATTAATATATATTGTATCATTTTATTCCACCTTACTCAGATAAAACATGAATTGAACATTAATTTGGATTGACTTAAAAAATTTTAGAATTAAATATTATATTATTTCCCATTTTATTACATGAAAAGACCCATAAAAAACAAACCTATTACTTAAATAGGTTGAGTGTGAAACCCCATGACTACCTTAAATAGGCAAGTGGCTGGTGACTACCTGTAAGAATGCATATAACACACATAGGAGTCCTGAACCTATGGAACTTACACATTTTCACATGTATCTATAAAAAAATAAAATAATGACAGGATATATATACAATAAAAAAATAATATAACATGCATTCAATTTAAACTAATAATATATAATTGTATGATAAAAGTAACTGAAATAATAAGAATAAATACATGATACCAACATCTCAAAATAAAAATTTATCATTGAAAACTAAAAATTAGATCCTCATATTACCCCCACATTTGACACAAGACTGAAATAAAAGAATACCCCATAGTGTTACTAAAATTAAACCCTACCTACTCTACAACAACCAAATCGATATAAAAAATATGTATCAATGATAAATGCACAACATATGTGGGAAGGTGAAAATATAGGGGTCGGTATTACAATACCCAGTACAAGTAACCAAAAAATTATTGGAGAAATGAAATAATAAATTTAACTCAAAATAAAATAATTCTTTTATATGAATTAATGTTATAGACTATCAAGAAATAAGGGGAGTCAAATTCAACATACCATATCTCAACAACGATGTTACACCAAATTGTTCTTAGTTTACCCAAATTGTCTAAAGACCCGAAACACAATAATTAATCCCAATATCCAACTCCTATTACATCACATAACCTATATATAATTATAGTGTGTGACTCATACCTCATTTAATATTACATTATATTTTATGATGTACCGTACCCTATAAATGACCCATAACTCATTCATGGAAATGTATCAACTAAATGTGTAGAATTTCTATGTTTAATGGACCTACACTTCAATTCATGGGGGGTTTTTGAATCAACTGGTGGACCCATGACTTATCATAATTAAGGGAGTAATAATCTCATTCTTAATTATATAACCCGTAACTTGTATTACTAGAAGAGTATGCAACTCTATAATATATATGGGGTTCATCACACTATCATCATATTGCCTCCAGAGAAGTGATCAAACTTGTGTCCCCTCGGGCCATCTCTCCTAATCTCTGATGTAATATATATAAATCTTGGAAATACATCAATCCTTAATACATCATAAACAATACAATAATAATTAATAGATATAATATATCATATTCAATTTTTAGAAAATCATTTAATTTAATAAAATCTTATTATTCGTTACCCACACTAATGAAATAAGATATAAAAAATACTAAAAAATATAAAGAGAATGTAATTCACCATACGCATAATTCACTTCACTATAAATCTCATGTGAACCCTATAAAGTAACGATGAATGTATGAACACTATATAATCATGTGGGGTTTACCAATATGGTGTTTATGATAACTAACATGGTGTGAGGAACCCATGAGCGACATAGGTATATAAAAACCCATGAGGTTGAGTCATGTCACTGAAATAGATTTTCTTTTACTAGCCAACATGATATATGGGACTAGGGGAAAATCATCCAATTACTTTTATACACCCTGGGTTGTGTGGTTTGATATATATGGTGTTTGAATTACACCACACACTATGTCAAAATCAATACTACAGAACAACACTATTTAACACATGTGTCTATTGATGACATCTACTATAATGTTATGTTTTATGTATTATTTAACTTCCACATATCCATTATACACTACATTAAAATGAAAAAATTGTGTGAATCGATAATAATAAACATCAGGTGGTCATGTTTTCATGCTCTAGAAGACTGTGGAATGTTCAAATCATTCCTCTACATTTCTCATCATCATTACTATTGATAACCATTCCTATTTCATTAACTAAGTCTAAAACCAATGAGTGTAACCTACAATCCCCAATGGAGGGATTCAACCTTATTAAATAAACCCCTTTAATAATAGGATGAAATATTTTTTCTAAAAAACTATTTTGGATATCTATCATTCTATATACATCCCTCTTATAATAAAACAAGTAATTGAGTTACAGATTAAGTGTATTATCAAGCCTTTGGATTTTTTTGGTGATTTTTTTGGATTTGTACTAGGGGATATAGGTCTTAATATCAATTAAATATATATGTGTATGGGGAAGATGTGGATTATAAATGAAATTCACATCTAGGTTCAATAATGTACTCTGTGTGTGATCTATGTACTCTGAGAGAGTGAATGAGAAAAATGGATATGAGCATTATTGGGTTTCCTAGTATGGTATTATTGGAAACATGTTAGACCCCATGTGGGTTAGTTTAAGTTGAATAATAGATAATTTTTCATGGTATTGTAATTTGAATCGTAACATAAAATATCTTCTTTACTGGGGGTTTTTTTGAAATTTGACATGTATTCAATATTTAATATCAACCCTTCTTCTCATTTCACAAAGGATTGTTTTCTCATTTTTTTGAAATAACTCACAATATATTTGGTGCATTGGATTTGTATTAGTAACCACATCATGAATAACTCTTTTATTATAAATGTGATAATTTTTTTAATTTTTTTACTAATATCTCTCTTTATTTTATAGTTTGATGGATTGTTCGGATAAATTTTTTATTAGAGGAGTTAGGTATCAAAATGAAATCCAATTTTAATATCATATATAGGTAGGTGACATATTTATTTTATTCTTTAATTTTTCTATTTTTTAAATATGATTGTTTTATTGACTGGATGATATATTTGTTCTCATGAGTTGTTTTTAGGAATAGATGATCTATATATTACATAATAATTTATTTTAATGTTTCACATTAAAATTATGTTAAAATAGGGTGGTCAAGGGTTTGATATGTGGTTTTACATTAATTATTGATGAAATACTAAAAGGAATGACCAATTTTAGAAAAAAACACAAATATTTATAGTAAATAGGTGATTAAAAAAGGAAAAAATGGAAATTAATATTTTTGGGTTTAATATAATTATGGTGTAAAATGTTAAATATTACTTCATAAATTACCATGAAATCCTATAAATTTAATATTATTTATTAATCAATGAAGTATGTGTTTAATGTTTGAAAAAAAATCGAAACATTTTCATTGGAGAATGAGGGGATAAAATGGACAAAATCCACCTAATCATCTTAAAGAGTTAACCATATGTTTTAGTGATCTATGTATGAGTTATTAAAATCTAAGACTTGTCTATATTACTAAAATTTGTTCTTTAGTAGTTTTATGTGAATGTAAAAATTATACAAGGACATATAATGGTTATTTAACCAAAAAGTGAGTTATTGGGAATAAAATGGGAGCTTCTGACAAAACATTTCTTGCTTAATCATGGATTATGGATGATGAAAATTCATTCATTGTGTTTTTATGATTGTATATAATTACAAAATTGAATTAAATAATAATGAGAAATTAATTTTATATATAATTATTATGTACTACAATAAAATTAAGGATTTTATTGTTTATCATTAAACAATTTTCTTATTATAAAATTATAATGAAATTCATCACTTTAATGAATCATAGATTAGTTGGGATAAGGTTTGACTTGATGGATCTTGAGAATTTTATTATCCTTGTGATGATAATAATGTCCTTTATGGTCTAAAATATATATGATTCCTAGGAGATGGAATAAAATTTACTAGAATTGATATAAATATGATTTCTAAATTTCTGGACTTGGGTGATGAACAATAAAAATATATGAATACATTGACATGACATCCTTGGTCCATGGGTACATCGGGTGTTGTTTTTAGTAAAAAACATACCAAATACTTATTTTTATTATAGATAATGATAATATAAATTTCATGGATGTTCTTCATTGATATGGGGGTGAATTAGTACTTATAACTTTTCTTTTTTCATTCAAAACAATTATCATGCTTATTTAGTAAAAATCACCCAAATATGTCAATAAAAAAATAAAGGGATAACATAGAATATTTAATAAGTTATATCTCTAATATGAAAGAATAAATTTATGGTTTGTTGTGGTTTTTATCCCACATCCATCTTTCTCAGATTTGTTTACCAAATATAATCTATGTGAACGGAAATAACCCTAATCTTGATACAATCATAACACCACCTAGAAAAAAATTATAATCATTTAATTTCATAGAAATTATAAGAAAATATACATAAATAATAATCATTATGGGAATAAAGAGTCATTAATGTTATTATATTGGTAAGATCTTCTTCATTATCTAATACATAAAAAGCATCATGGTCTGTCTCTCCTAGAGCGTTTTCATAGAAATTGATCACAACTATTTCAAATCTCCCTTGATATTTTTTTAAAAATATATTTACTTCATTCAATCACTATAAAATCCCAGTGAAAATCATTCCATCTTTTATACTCACATATACACTTCACAATCAACATTAATTGTTTGGAAAATAATCAATAAAATTTTTTTACTTCACTCCTTTGAAAGATATATGATTTATCTCAATTAAAAATATCCCAAATTGTTAAATTATTGAAAAAAATATCACTGGTCTTTGAAAATTTACTCTCTACAAATTACAAATTAATCTATCATATTATATATATGAATTTCTATAATACTTGAAATATTATTTCAATGTATTTATTTTAACTTTAAATTACTATTAGTGTATAATGCTTATTCTCATGATGAATTATTTCTTTTCAAATAATTCCAATAATATTTTCTTGAATCATGGATTAATACTTATCATATTTTTATTTATTAATTTAATAAAAATATATCATGTCACATTTAAATAACATTTTTTATCTAAGAAAAAAAAAATTTAATAATATATATCCCTCAAAAGATGTTATTTATTAGCTTAGTTAACACTATGAATGAATCTGAAAATAAAATTTATTCATACATACAAAAAATTTAATCATTACTTTTATTTGGGACTTAATCTTTATCTAATATATCAAAATATTAATTTACATTTTTTCTATATGAATATTATATAACATAGTTTGACAAAAAAATATTTCATACTATAGTACGTTACTAATTTTATCCGATTAAAATATATTAAAATTTCACTTATAGATATCACATATCATGTAATTTATTATTTTTATCATTAATTAGATGTTGTTTATTATAGTTTTAACTATCTATTAATTTCCCTAGAAAATAACATGAGTGATTATTCTATATTTAGTTACCCAATTTTTTATCCGTCGAATGATTTTTCTGATATCCCACCATATGAGAATGTTCCCAAATGATCACATCAAAATTTCAAATATTATTCAAATATCCTCATCCATATCAAATATATTGACCCTGACACACATGTATTCACAATAAATTCCACATAAATCTTAATAGGATAATTATACATGTTTTTTTTGTTTACACAATTTTTTTATATTTTAAAATACTTACTCCTTAATATGGAAGGGGTTCTGATGGGCTCAATTTAGGATTATATTCTTTCATAATATATTTAAACACCACATATGTGTACATATTATGTGAAGAGAATTTAACTTAAAGGAACTATTCCTTTATTTTTGGGATTTGGTGTATTGAGTCCCCATGGAGTTGTAATATGGTTCCTTAAAATTCATGTGAAGAGGTTTTTATGCATAATTTCTTGTTTCTATTTCTAGATGCATTTTTTTCTTAGTACATGGATAATTTTTCTTAGTGATAATTTTGAATAATAATTTTGGTTATATTATTGATATTGTTATTATTATTTTAGTTTATTAATATATATTACGATAATTGATTATTATATGTTATTTTCATTAAAAATTTTGATTCTATTATAAATTGGACATTAAAGTTATCAATAAATAGTATCCATAATCACTCGACACTAGTATCCACCCTCTTCTTAGTGGGGATAAAATATGATCCAGGTGATTCCAAAGTGGAACCCCAATTTCAGTGTAGAATATTAAATTATTATGGAGTATTTTTTTGGTGTTTTTCTATTTAGCATATGGTACTATAGATAATATTTTTAGAGAGTTTTCATTTAAGATACAAGCATGTGATCACCTAGTGTAATTATATTTTATTATGATGTTTCCTGTGAAGTATGGGACAAATATTCAATGTTTAAAAATATATTTTAGGAAAAATAATCCCACTATGTTGGAAATGACTGTAGAGTATCCAAATGCCATTTTATCATATAAGGACATGATATGAATTTGTTTTATTTGATTGTGATTGTTTATGGATTAAAAAATTCAAAAAAACTATTTTATTAATTATTAACCTAATTTTTTTTCTTAAATGTCTAATTAATAATTATTTAATTGGATAAAATTCATGATATTACCATGGGTAATTCCACTGGAATAGTTGGTTTATTGGATTATCTTATAACAATTTTGAGGAAGTAATGCATGAAATCAACTTATGTTGAGGTTTTTTTATATCTATTAAGGGGTTTGTTAATAGTTTTATATAATTACGAAAACAATTGATGGGTTGAAGAGACTTAGTTTAAAGGATGTGGAAATGTATTACATTAAGATGTGACATATGGAAAGAGAGGATGAGAATGTTCCCCTAGTAGCTGAGCTATAGTCACCAGTAGAAAATAAAATCCTTGAGAGTTTAATGAAAATGATCCAAAATATATTAGAATGTTAACCACAAGAGGTTGTCTTAATGTTTTATGTAAGTAAATATTTACTATAAGAACATTTATTTAATTTTCTAGGGGATGATATGCCTTTTGCTGCTAATGAGTGTCTAGACGAGACTAATTTGATAACTCAATTGGTAAAGGTACCTAACGGGAAGAAGTTGATGTTTCATACATTCATGCTTGAGAGACCCTCCTATAAATGGTTAGATGTTCTATTCTTGGGTCAGAGTTCATGTAGATTTTCATGGGATTCTTTTCATGTTCTCTTCTTATACTATTTTATCCTTAAACAATGAAAATAAATATGGGATATAATATATGGAGCTTTAGTAAGGTAAAATGTTTGTTCTTGATAATGAATCTAGGTTCAAAGTGTTTCTTTGTATATCTCCTACCCTAATAGCGGATGCGACTTCAAAGGCTCATTGGTTTTAATTTAAGAAATTTTTAGATATTTGATCAAAGTTTTATCTATTTATTTACATACATTTAGGAGTCGGAATGAAAATATCTAATTACATAGAAGGATATTGATGTCTATTATATAGAACAGCTGGGTGATGGTGGATTTATCAATGATAATAACTCTAGGGTAGATGATTCTAAAATAGATAATAGAAGTCTTTGGTTTATGGTAATACCTTACCATAACCATATTATAGAGTTAAGAAATTTTTTTAATGTATCATTTGTGGTTTCATAGACCATGATCAGTCTATTTTCCCTTATGATCCTAAGAAATAGAACTCATTTCAATGATAAGGTATCATAAGAGAATTTTTTGTATTATTCTCAGTAACATAGAGGTAATGATGTTGATTTAAGATTTGTTTCAATGGTATGGTCTTGTGTTTCATAGAATAACATGAGTTACAAGTCACCAAGAAGGCCTGGATGATATGGTAGTATAGGTTCTTAGGGGTGGGACCTATGAAGCAATAACCCAACATTGGATTCATACAACCAAGTGGAAGGGAGGTGGTGCTTTTTCAGGATAGTTGTTTGTTGTTGAGTAAGTTAGAGTTTATCCTATAGAGGTTTTTCTTCCAAAATGATGCACATGATGTTGTTTATATATACCACGAATAGTTGGTTGTTTGATTGTAGTGATTTTTTACTTGGAATACTAATTAGATATAACTATTATATGTGGATTACCATAAGTTGATCTAATTAACATCGAGATTCAGTAAATTTTTCCCAATATTGAAAAATTATTTGATGAATTAGAATGATACTAGTGGATTTCTAAGATCAATAAATGATTCATTTATCATTAGATGAAAGTGTGATCTAGCCATGTGTCTAAAATGAGTTTTCGTACCTGAAATATATGCTATAAATTTTTTATAATGCTATTAGTCATGAAAAATAAACCAAAGTGTTCATATGCATAATGAAGCATATCATCCATCATTGTCTATTCTTCTTTGTGATCTTGTTTATTAGTGATATATTAGTGTATTCATGATCTTTAGTGTAACATGTATAGAACTAGATATTTTTTTTGGTACAATGCCTGGTCACTGGTTATATTGTATGGTGTCCAAATTCCAATAATAGATTTCATATGTTGATATTCATTGTCAGGTTTTTTCTCCATCAAGATATCATTGGATCTAGAGATTATAGTTATAGATCCCCATTCCTGATTGACCACTAATAGGTGTAGGGTGAGGAATCAATGGTTTACTATTATGAATTATAATTTTTAGTTCATCTTCTTGAAAATGCTAAGGTTCTCAATCCACTTAGTGATGTCTCATAGTATCACCTCATATGAAGGAATGATAAGAGAGAGAAAAACACAAGGTTTTTACAACGTTTTTCTGAAAAGGACTACTCCTTTATATATTGGTTTTATCTCCATCAAGGATTATCCACTATAATATTTTCATAAATTACAATGATCAATATAAAATCACAAAGTATAGTTACTCCTGAATCAATTTACGGGGTTTCACTATATTGAATTTCATAATGTTACTATAATCCACACTGTAATTATAATTTTAAATGCCACAAGATACTTATCTTACCATCATCTCCAAAAGAGGGACTTCTACTTTTCTCAAATCAAACTGAGAGTCTTATTTCATTCATCTTGAGCTGAAATACACCAATTAATCCCTACTCCAACTAAATAACTAATAAGTATCCTAGATAAAACTAATAGACTTACTCCCTTTTATAGGGTTGATCCACTATAGGATGATCCTCTAATCATCCTCCATGATCATGCAGGAGCGAACTTGCTCATATATAGTTCAAGTACCTTCAACATCCACTGATGAGGTTTGTCAGTCTAGCTGAAATATTTTAATCACCTACATATGACTAGTCACCTTAGTAAAAACATTTCAGTCAATAGTTACTTATAAATTTTATGTCTCAGCCTTACCTAAATGTGTGATTGTAATGTACATGGATTATTCATGTAATATTCCTATTATATTCTCAAAATAATTCATACATTCATGCGATAATTTATATTTAAGAATTCAATGAATAAAAATTTCCCTCTCTCATTTATGTATGTTATTATTTTATATGATTCTCATTCACTTTTTTCAAAATAAAAATTCCTTGGAAATATCAGTTTTGTGTATATCATGTAAGGTGTTTCTGTTTCAGTTTTATTTTAATGTACTAATGCATTCACATATTCTATATATAACTCACATCCGCTTCTCATAAACAAGATGGATCCTGAAAATTTTCATCATTCAATGCCATTATCCCTTAAAATAACAAAAAATTATGTTTTTCATTCCCATAGCTAAGTAGGGCTCATAAAATACCATGAAAAATATATTTAATTCTATTACAAAAACCATAAGGGTTTCATGTAAGGATATCATTGAATAATATCACGATCTTTAAGAAACTCAGGGGGAGTATATTATTGTATCATTAGCTGACATATCCATTTATTCACATTATAATTTGAGTGTCATTCATAATAGTTGATTATCAAAAGGATTTTTAATGACCCGTGAATTTCAAGGAATTTCATTTCTTAATTTCATTGGGATTTTACGAGTACGCAGTTTCTGACGGCACCTGATTCCGAGTACCGATGTGCCTGAAATCAATTTCTGAAGTTTAGCTCGGGTACGTTTATTGGACAAACGATCAGGTTTTCTTATCTTTTGAACAGGTGCTCGGAATCAAAATCTAAGGATACCAATGAAACTGCAGCACCATTTTTTGCTTTAGGAGACTTTTACTGGTGTTGCGTTTTCTCAAGATGAGTTGTTTAAAAATTTTGTTTAAGTTTAAAGTTAAATAAAATTGTGTTACAATTTTATTTCTCTATTTTATGTGGTTTTATCCTAAGTATGGGAGTTTGGGTGGGACCAACTAGATCCTAACTCTTCTTGTTAGGATATTTGTGAGGTGGGGCCCAAACAAGCCCCAACGCTTCAAATTATTTTAACTCCTCTAACCCCTAATTAAATTTTCCAATATGACATCCAATTAATTATTCTACTTAAGATTATTTAATAGAGTTTGAATTTTGATGTTTTGAAACGTTGACATGAGTAAATAAAATTAGGAAAAGAATTATTTTATTTCGTTTGGCTTTTGTTGTGGGAAGAAAAGGGGAGAGATCTCTTGAGTTATTTCTGAAGAACATCATCTTCTTCATTGAAGAACGCCAAGAATTAGGCGAAGAACACCGCCACCAAGGAGAGACGACGAGTCGTTCTTTCCCCTCTCCGCAGCCGGTGTGAGACGTCGTCCCCTCCTTGGATTCACACCAATGCCGTCATCAAAACCTCACCACGTGATGTCGTCAACCGAGAAGCCGACTTTCTTCGTCGTTGTTGAGGTAGGGGTTTTTCTTCGATCATGTTTTTTTCATTATATTCTTGAATTATGATATGACCACTTGTTATCGTAATAACGGGACGAGGTCGGACCACACAAACATTGCCGATCCTCCTCCCCTTTTTTCTTTGTCTTCGTGGATTGTTGTGGAAAAGACGGTGCAGTGCCGTTGAACTGTACGAGAATGAGAGAAGTGCGGCCGGAACGAGGCGCGGTGGAGGTGTGCAGCGACGTCACGCCTCGCCGGTGAAGCCGAAGGAACAACGGCCGGTGCGGGCCGTGGCGGTGGTGCGCAGCACCGTCGCGCCGCGCCGGAGGACCCGAGGGAGGTTGTGGCCAGAGCGGGTCGTGGCGGAGTGCACGGCCCCGTTGCGCCGCGCCGAACAGGGAAGAGCCGCTACCTTTGGCCGCGGCGGGACAGCGGGAGGTGGCCGATCAAGCCGGCCGCCGACACAACCTGGAGGCCGGACCCCCATGGGTCCCACGTGGATCAACCAGCCGGCCATAATGGCCTTCTGTAACCCAGGAAAACAGAGGGTTGAAACCTCCATATAGAAAATAGGGCGGACCCCACCAGGTCCGCCGTTCGGTTCCAAGGTGGCGGTGCACCCCTTCGCACCCTGCGACCGACTTCCGAGCCGGGATGCCGCGTTGAGCCGTGGCGCCCGTGCCAGGCCGAGCCGCCCACGCTGGGCCAGGCCGCGCCAGCTGGGCCGTGCCACACCCAACTGGGCTAGACCCAGAGCCAGGTCTGGTTTACCCAGTTCGGACCGACCCATGGGGGTATTGGGCCGGGTCGGACCGGGCCCAAACCCCCTACTTTCAAACATAACCGTTCAAATACCCATAACGTGGGGTACAAACCTCCGAACGATGCACCGTTAGTTGCGTTGGGATCCTTGGATAGAGATGGACATTTCGGTATATTACACTCAAGGTTTCGTAGAACATTGTGTATGGTCAGGTTGGTTCGAACATGAAACCAATAGGGTCCTCGAGGCAGAAACACTTATAACTTAAACTTTGGAGGTCCGATTAACATGCCGTCGACTTTGTTGGATTCCTCCTAGTGAGAAAATTCTGTTGGATTACTCCGCTCACGGTTTGGATGCAGCTGGAGTACGGTAGGGTTGTTTTTAACTTAAAAACCAATCGGGCCCCTAGGACGAAAAAGCCAATAACTCTCAGACCGGGCGTCCGAATGATGCACCGTCTGTCGCGATGACTTCCTTTTGACGAGACTGAAATTTGTGATACATAAACTATGGAATTCGTGATAGTTGATGTATCGACCCCTTGGCTCATGGAGTGGACCCTCCTGGAATTGAGTGTGCTGTGTACGGGAACCCAAGAGCTGGCTGCGACTACGACGACGATAATGACTGTACTAGAATCCTACATGGGTTCGGCAGCGATGACAACTGTACTTGGATCCTCCGTGGGTTCAGAAGTGTCGATGACCATACTGGGACCCTCCGTGGGTTCGACGATGATGACAACTGTTCTTGAATCATATGTGGGTCCAGCAGTACTTGACTATGTACTTGTATCCTATGTGGGTCCAGCAGAGTAGCTGGTCTTGTATCCTATGTGGGTCCGACAGCATAGATGAATCAGTTGTTACATCTGATCATCTCTAGCACCTTATGAAGTGTATACCTGTGTGAGATGAGTCTTGACTTTCAATCAATATCTTTGATATGATTTACTTACTTTCCTTTGTGGATTGAGTTATACATTCCTATGTGGACTGGTTTGTACATGAGCTCATGAGTTGGAGCAGAACTAGAATTGATGACTTAGGTATATTTCTGGGCATATACCTAAGTAGTGTAGGATGATATATGAATTTTTATATTCCATTTGTGGTTTATCTTTTTTGGATTCTTGGAGACCTTCAAATGTCTTAGGGTCCTTACTGAGAATCGTGTACTCACCCCTGCATGGGCTACACCCGCACTATGTTGTGTTGGTTGCAGACGACGGACAACGATGATCGTGGTTGAAACCTGAGGAGAGGGATAGTACCCGAAGGTGGTTTATCATGTGGGACATATAGGGAGAGGACGTCCAGACCCGAGGATCCGATGAGACTGTTTATACTCACCCTTTAGGTGGGAGTTCCGGAGGATGACTTTGTGTTTGCGGCTTTACTTTTCAGTTGTTGTACTTTCCTTTCAGTTGTACTTCACTTTCAGTTGGGTTTCTATACCTACCCATTTACTTTCCAGCACATATGTGGATATACAGTTTACGTAGTGTTTACTTCAGTGTGCGTACTTTGTGGTGTTTGTTTTCATTTATTAAGGCTATGTCTTCCAATTTATCGGGATTTAGACCTTTGGTGCTAGTCGCCAGCCCCCGGCCTATGGAAGGCGGGCTTGGGGTAGTCACGAAACGGACCCCAAGGATGGGTCGTGACAAATTGGTATCAAAGGAGTTCATTTAGACCACAGAACTCTGAACACTGATCTTCCTTCTATGTGAAGCCATGGTGTTAATGGTATTGAGTGTGGTTATCAGTCCATGGAGTCCAGTGTTAGTGCGGAGACCGACGTATCCATACACCAAGACCCTAAATTCTGATTTCCAACTCCGTACATGAAAACATTGGTTCCATGTATTTTTAAATAGTTTTCCTTGTGATTAATTTATTTCAGCTCACCAGGTATAATTTATTGACCATGGCGGACCTATTTCTTTTCAGGATGGCCCCACGATGGCAGCCAGCTAGGTTTCCGAGCTTTGTGTGAGATGGAAGCCCACCGAATGACGAGGCCTCAGTGTAGGGCACCATTACATTGGAGGCACCAGAGGTACCTCTACCCGAAGAGCCACCTATGCCACCAGCCCAAGCAGCTGAGATTGCACGTCGCCAGAGTGCACTGCATGAGTTTCAACATCAGAGACCACCCAGGTTCGGCATGGAGACAGACCCTCAGGCAGTCGGGGATTTGTTGGAGGCTATTTTTCGAGTGTTTAGATTATCAAGCACTACAGCTGACCTCATGGAGATCCTTGTGGAGAGTATCTTGCACGCGGCAGTAGGTAGATGGTGGATCCTGATTCTCCAGTTTCACGATGAGGCATATCTCCTTTTGTTGGACTTCAAGATCCTCTCCCACTCGGAGTTCGTTCCAGAAACCCTCTTTGAAGTGTGCATTCAGGAGTTACTGCAGCTGCGGTAGGTGAGCATGATGGTAGCCCAGTACTCGGTGAGATTTACTGATCTCTCACGTTATTCCATGGACATGGTACATGACCCATTCTTCTAGGCCTAGAACTTAGAGCAGGGACTGAGGCATGAGATCAGGGCTTTGAAGATCACCCTCAGCATACCGACGCAGGCAAGAGTACTGGAGTGATCCCTTCTTGTGGAAAGCTTCCTTGCTGAGCCTACACTAGCAGCGAGGCCTACTGCAGGGCGTCACGTAGCAGAGTATTCTACAGCTGGTAGTCGATGGATGTCACATGGGTCAAAGTGGACCAGACCATCAGGTTGGTGACCTCAGGATACTGGCTCATAGGTGCGTGGAACAAGGCACAGATCCATCCTTACAAGGGGCGGACAGTTCTATGCATGCGGCGAACAGGGACACAAGCCTCGTGACTGCCCGACACGACATTCAGACGAGAAACAGACCATGGAGGGACCACCCAGGCAGAGGCAGAGGTTCTATCATGGTGGTCCACAGGGATCAGGTGGACGAGGCAGCGGAGTTGGCCGAGAGGTAGGTGGTGGATGGCGTTTTGAGGCTCTACCACCACCACCACCAGGAGGTCCACCCCGACCACAGGGAGCTGGCGGAAAGAGGCAGGCACATCTTCATGCAGTGGAAGCCTATGAACACGACGCACCAGAGATGGTTCGATGTACTGTCTGTGTCTACTCCACCCATTCGGCAGTTCTTATAGACACATGAGTGAGTCATTATTTCATTGCCACTACCCTTTTTTGGTGCTCGGAGATTCTGACTGAACCGTTGGCTCGATCCTTATGGCTAGAGTCTCTACGGGAGCAGACTCGACGATTACGCACTGGGGCCGAAATTGTGATCTTACTCTAGGAGGCGAGAGCTTCAGCTGGTATCTTCTTGTATCAGCATCGAGGCCTTATGACGTCATCTTGGGAATTGATTGGTTATCTACGGTCCATGCTTAGAACGACTGTATTAGGCACAAGGTGTGGTGTCTCTGCACCGATTGGAGCAGATTCACCTTCACCGGAGATAAGGGAGCCTTTTCAGCACAAAACGGACTCACGCAGAGGAGAGGACAGCCGATCACTCATCATTTGGCTAGCCTCATCCTATGATCAGTTGACGTGCAGAGTCCAAGTTTCCCTATTGTGGTGGATCAGTATGCAGACGTTTTTCCTGATGACGTACCATGACTACCTTCTCACAGAGAGGTAGACTTCTACATCGACCTGTACCTCGGGAAATCACCGATATCTACTCTAGCATATCGGATGACTCCCGCCGAGCATTTTGAGCTACGGGTACAGCTGGAGGACTTTTAGGGAAGGGGATTAATTTGACCCAGTGTTTCACCCTGGTCTTCCTCGATTTTGTTCACCAGGAAGGTGGACAGGAGTTTGTGACTGTGTGTCTATTACCATTGCCTAAACCAGGTGACCGTGAAGAAAAAGTATCAACTTCCGAGGATTTATGACTTCTCTGATCAGCTCAAGGGAGCACAGTGGTTCTCGAAGATAGACCTCAGTTTAGGCTATCATCAGCTCAAAGTTCGAGATGAGGATGTGCAGAAGATGGATTTCAGGTGTCGGTATGGCCACTATGAGTTTTTGGATATTACTTTCGGTATAACCAACGCTCTAGCAGTGATCATGAGTCTCATGAATAGGATCTTCCAGTCCTACCTTGATCGATTTGTTGTAGTCTTCATCGACGACATATTGATTTACTTGACTACTAAGGAGGAGCACACCTACCACTTGCGGCTTGTACTGGGCACACTTCAAGAGCACCAGATTTATTGTAAGCTCTCGAAGTGTCAGTTCATGATTCGGGAGGTCCACATCTTATGGCATGTCATCCCTGAGGTAGGAGTTGAAGTGGAACCTGTGAAGATCGATGATATACTAGCATGGGAGCCACCCAGGAGCATGTAATAGGTGAGGAGTTTACTCGATCTAGTTGGGTATTATCAAAGATTTGTGCCAGACTTCTCCAGAGTTTCAGCACCGCTTTTAGCCTCGACGAAGAAGGGTAAACCCTACGTGTGGTTTGATAGATGTCAGCAGAGCTTACAGGAGCTGAGACAGAGATTGACCAATGCACCCATATTGAGGCTACCCGAGAATGGAGTAGGGTACGTAGTTTACTACGATGCATCAGTGACCGGACTCAGGTGTGTCCTAATGCAAGAGCGGGAAGTGATCTCTTATGGATCATGATAGCTGAGGCAGAATTCGCAGAACTACACAACCCATTACCTGGAGTTAGCAGCAGTGGTCTTTGCCTTGAAGATGTGGTGGCACTATCTGATGGGCGAGTGATTTACAGTCTACTCTGACCACCAGAGACTCAGCTACATATTCATGCAGAAGGACCTGAATGTGAGACAACGAAGATGCCTCGAGTTCTTCCAAGACTATGACATTGATAAAGTATATACTCTTGGAAAGGGGAACGTAGTAGCCGATACACTCAATAGGAGGACGGGCATTCAGCTACATAGAGAGGCGACAGAGCAGCTAGCCGTGTTACAGATATCCTTTGTTGATAGAGATGGGGTATCCTTTCTAAATTCACTCATAGTCACACCTCCATATCTTTAGCGGGTCAGAGGGGCACAATGTGGGGATATTGAAAGTGTTACGTGATGTGCAAAGATATCTTCAGGACAGACACCTGATGGATTTTCTGTAGGAGGAGAGCGCATCATTCTTTTCAGGGGGAGAACCATGGTACCGGTTTCTTTACGGGAAGATGTTCTGAGATAGATTCACACTTCCCCTCTAGAGGCACATCCAGGAGTGGCGAAGATGTACCAGGATCTCAGATGATATCATTGGTGGCATGGTATAATGTAGGTTATGGCAGAGTTCATTTTGTGATGCATCACCTGCCAGCAGGTGAAGGCAGAGCACCAGGTACCATCACGCTTGGTTCAACACTTGGAGGACCCAGAGTGGAAGTGGGATGGGATATCTATGGATTTAGTGACATGGATTCCATGTACTTACATAGGTCACAACTCCATTTGGGTGATTGTCGACCGACTCACCAAGTCGGACCACTTCTAACCCATTAGAGAGCTATGGTCAGTGGAGTGCTTGGGAAGCCTCTACGTTTAGGAGATCGTACGACGTCATGGTTTGTCATCATCTATCTTCTCCGATCGAGATTCTCACTTTACTTCCTGGCTTTGGAAGGGGTTGCAGGAGGCATTTGGGACACAGCTACACCTGAGCACCGCCTTTCACACACAGACAGATGGTCAGACAGAGAGGACCATTCAGAGTCTCAAGGACATGATCTGTGCATGTGTCCTTGACTTTGGTTGCAATTGGTAGGATCACCTACCTTTGGTGGAGTTTCCATACAACAACAGCTACCACTCAACCATCAGGATGCCACCATACGAGGCATTGTACATCGGCCCTTGTAGACCACCTCTGTGCTGGACATACCCTAGGGAGTCAGCACTTGTGGGACCAGAGATGGTCCAGGCCACGATGGAGAAGGTACATGTCATCCAAGAGTGGATGAGGATAGCTCAGAGCCAATAGAAGTCATATACTGACAGGAGGCGGAGACCACTAGAGTTTGAGGATGGCGACCATGTTTTCTTATGGGCATCACCTCGACATGGACTATAGAGATTTAGTCGGGGTGAAAAGTTATCTCCATGCTTCATCGGTCCATTCTAGGTTCTCAGCAAGATAAGTGACGTGGCATATCTGCTGGCTCTTCCACCTCAGTTGCACCGGGTGCAAGACGTCTTCCACGTGTCTCAGCTGAGAAGATACGTGCACGACCCAACGCATATCATCAACCACGGGGAGCTGCACTTCGATGATGGGGTGACATTTTTGGAGGCCACAGTGGAGATTGAGGATCGATAGGAGTGGGTTCTAAGTGGATGCTTGATTCCTCTAGTGCACATCAGGTGGTAGCACCGAAACCTCTAGGAGAGCACATGGGAGCGAGAGGCTCAAATGCGTGCACAATATCCTCATTTGTTTCCCTAGTTTGTGATATAACTTTATTAGGACGTAAATCCCTGAGGTGGGAGTAATGTAAATTCCTGTAAATTTAAAGGAAAGTTTTTTTTTAATTTCTTTGGGATTTTATGAGTACGCTGTTTCTAACGGCACCTGATTCTGAGGCCCTGTGTGCCCGGAATAAATTTTTGAAATTTAGCTCGGGTACGTTTAGTGGACGAAGGAGCGGGTTCTTAAAATTTTGAACCGGTGATCGGAATCGATATCCAAGGATACTGATGAAACCGTATCACTGGTTTTTCTTTAGGAGACTTTTACTGGAGTTGTGTTTGCTTGGGAGGATTTGGTTAGAAATGTGGTTTAAGTGTAAAGTGAAATAAAATTGTGTTACAATTTTATTTCTCTATTTTATGTGGTTTTATCCTAGTTATGGGAGTTGGGGTAGGACCCACTAGATCTTAACTCCTCTTGTTAGGATATTTGTGAGGTGGGGCCCACACGAGCCCCACCCCTTCAAATTATTTTTACTCCTCTAACCCCTCATTAAATTTTTTAACATGACATCCAATAAATTAGTCTACTCAAGATTAATTAATTGAGTTTTAATTATTATGTTTTGAAATGTTGACATGAGTAATTAAAATATGGCAAACCCTTATTTTATTTCGTGTGGCTTTTGTTGTGGGAAGAAAAGGGGAGTGAGCTCTTGAGTTATTTCTGTAGAACTTCATCTTCTTCATTTAAGAACTCCAAGACTTCGACAAAGAACACCAACACCAAGGAGAGACGACATGTCGTTCTGTCCCCTCTCCGCAGCCGGTGTGAGACGACGTCCCCTCCTTGGACGCACGCCAATGTCATCATCCAAACCTCACCACGTGACGCCGTCAACCGTGACTCCGACATTCTTCATCATTGTTGTTGTAGGGGTTTTTCTTCAATAATGTTTTGTTCATTATATTTGGGAATTAATAAATAACCACTTGTTTTTGTAATTACGGGAGGAGGTTGGACCGCACAAACATGGCTAGTCCTCCCCTATTTTCTTGGTCTTTCATGGATCGTTGTGGCGAAGATGACGTAGTGTTGTTGCAAGGCGTAGGAACAAGAGAACCAAGGTCGGAGCCGGCTACTGTGGAGGTGGGCGGCGCCGTCACGCCGCGCCAGTGAAGCCGAAGGAACCACGACCGGAGTGGGCCGCGGCAGTGGTGCACAGCACTGTCACACCGCACCGGAGGACCCCAGGGAGGGCGCAGACGGAGTGGGCCACGGAGGAGGGCGCGGTGCCGTCGTGCCTCCCCGAATGGGAAAAAGTCATGGCCTTTGTCCGTGGTGGGATAACAGGAGGCGGCTGGTCAAGGTGGCCGCCGGCACACCCTGGAGGTGGGAACCCCATGGGTCCCGCGTGGATCAATCGGCCGACCATTATGGTCGGCCGTTACTGAGGAAAACTGGGGGTTGAAACCCCCGGCTTGCAAACAGGGCGGACTCCACCAGGTCCCACGGCCGGAAAATAGGCCGCCCGCACCAGGCCGGACCCGGACCCGGGTCGGGTCGACCCAGTTCAGGCCGACCCAGGGGGAATTGGGTCGGGTCGGACCAGGCCCAAACCCCCTACTTTCAGACAGATCCGTTCAAACGCCCATAACATGGGATATGGACATCCGAACAATGTACCGTCAGTTTCATTGGGATCCTTTGATCGAGATGGTCATTTCGGTATACTACACTCAAGGTTTCGTAGAACTTTGGGTATGGCCGGGTTGGTTCGAACCCGAAACAAACCGGGTCCTCGAGGCAGAAACACTAATAACTTGAGCTCCGGATGTCCGATTGACATGTCGTCGACTCTGTTGGATTCACTCTTAGGGAGACGATTATTTGGGCCTACTCCTCTCAAGTTTTGAACGTAGATGGAGTACAGTCGGGTTGGTTTTAACATAAAAACCAATAGGTCCCCTGGGACGAAAAAGCAAATAACTCTCAGACCAGGCGTCTGAATGACGTGTCGTCTGTCGTGTTGAGTTCCTTTTGACGAGATGGAACTTTGTGATACATAAACTATATACTTCCTTATATTTTATGTATTGATCCCTTGGATCGTGGTGCGGACCCTCCTGGAATCGAGCATGCTATGTTCAGGAACCCTAGAGCTGACTGCGACTGCGACGACAATGACGAATATACTGGGATCCTATATGGGTTCAGCAGCAATGACGATTGTACATGGATCCTCCGTGGGTTCGGAAATGAAGACGACCATACAGGGATCCTCCGTGGCTTTGACGGCGATGACTATTGTTCTTGTATCCTATGTGGGTTCAGTAGTATTTGAATCTTTTCTTGTATCCTATGTGGGTTCGACAGAGTAGCTAGTCTTGTATCCTTTGTGGTTCTGACAGCTTAGTTGGTCTTGTATCTTATGTGGGTCCAATAGATTAGATGAATCAGTGGTTACATCTGATCATCTCTATCTCCTTACAAAGTGTATACCTGTGTGAGCTGATCCTTGACTTTCAATCATTATCTTCGATAGGATTGACTTGATTTCTTGTGTGGATTGTGTTATACATTCCTGTGTGGATTGCATTATACATTCTTGTGTGGACTGGTTTGTACATGAGCTTGTGAGTTAGAGAAGAACTTGAATTGATGAATTAGGTATATGTATGTACATATATATAATTAGTGTTGGTTGATACTTTTATTTATATCATTCCTTTGTGGTTTATCCTTTGTGGATTCTGGGAGACCTCCGGGAGTCTCGGGGTCCCTACTGAGTATCGTATACTCACCCCTACACAGGCTATGCCCGCACTATGTTGTGTTGGTTGCAGACGACGGACAACGCTGATCGTGGATGAGGCTTGAGGAGTGGGATGGTACCCATATGTGGTCTATCTGGTGGGACGTACATGGAGAGGACGGTCGGACCCGAGGATCCGAAGAGACTGTCTATACTCACCCTTCATGTGGGAGTTCCGGAGGACGAATTCATGGTAGTATCATTACTTTTCAGTTCTAGTACTTTCCTTTCAGTTGTACTGCACTTTCAGTTGAGTTTGTATACTGGCCCATTTAATTTCCAGCACTTACTTGTGTATACAGTTTACTTAGTGTTTACTTTAGTTTGCGTACTATGTGGTGTTTGTTTTCTTTTATTAAGGTAATGTCTTCCCTTTTATCGGGATTTACACCTTTGGTGCTAGTCGCCTGCCCCAGGCCTATGGAAGGTGGGCTTTGGGTAGTCATGACATGGACCCCGAGGATGGGTCGTGATAAGATTTGTTTTGAATCTATGAAAATAATGTTATCTATAGATTACATTTTTAGGAAATAGATGTTTTATAGATGCACTATTTATTTTGAAACCAATAGCTCACTCAAATAAGGCTGCTTATCCATTACCTCAAACCTCATTATTTAGAGGAAATACTTCTCTTCCTCATAGAACCTCAAACTCCATTATAAAATTATAATTTTGGATTTTTTAAATATGTATGGTGAGTCTTATTTTAAAATTACCTTGCCATTCAGGGTTTCTCAAATATTCACCATAAATATCACATCTTTGTGAGAATTCCTCATTTACTCACTTACATGTCAATATAATTACATTATATTCATTTCTTAAATGCTCAAAAATATCCTTTATTTGGATAAATTATCAACCTCATATATCTACATATCATTCATGGAAGAATAACAATTTTTGGATTGACTAATATATGCAAGAGAGAGATTTAATCCATGGAGGGTCGTTCCATCATCATCTACAAATACCAATCAAAAAATGATCATCTGGACCACATGTTTATCAAAGGAGGTTCATCGATGAAGAACCCTATTAATGTTTCTTGGTGATAATTGGTGTAGATGATGGTTTAACCTCAATCAGACATTCCAAATCAATATCATCTAATGAAAAACATATTATCAATATCATATATGTGATAGATGAATAGTTTTATGGAACTTCTATACCACACTGGACCATGATTTAGCTAGAATATTCAATTTAATACAACCCATTCCATTGAATGGTTTATCCAAAGAAATGAGGCTAGCTCTTGGAATAGTTTACACAAACATATTTGTGGGCCAACTCGCTCTCCCCCTTGAATACCATCATGCACACCATGTTGGTTCTCACCAATGAACTCCCTATTGGGAGATTCTTCTTATGTCTACTACATTGAGAGATACAATGGGACATATCTCCCATGTCGTAGAGTTCTCCTTCCAGATGTGTTGGATTGATATGGCCACTGGGATTATGTGGATCGACACAATTTTTGGTAAGTATAATTAGAAATAATACATTGAAAAACTATAGAATTTTTAAAACCAAGACTTCTCAAATTCCAACAGAAAAATATTATTTATTTTTCATGGTCGTTTTTTCTTTCAAAATACTTTTGTAAAAAAACATCCATTTTAAATAAAAAATGTATTGTAACATATGAATAGTCAAACAATAATTACTATTAATGATGAATTTCTCATGTATAGTTGTTCAAGAATGGAATCCAAAACCATCAAATGAATCCTTATTAATTCTAAAATTATCACCACTTCACCAATATATACTGATTGGATCACTGAATATAAATTCCATACTTCTAAATAATATACCCCAATATATTTAATTTGAAATATAAACACAATTCATAAAATTCAATATATGGTGAAAAATGTTTCCCCCTTATTAATGTTCAAATGAAAATGTTATGTGATATCTTATCATATATCTTCTAAAAACATGTTCTACTTCCTTTTTATATTGTTTAATTACCAAAATTATGAGAGGGATGATATCATATGGCTTTCTTAGAAAATAGTTTTTTGTTGCTCTAATCTATGTCTTCCTAGGATAACAAGTTTTAAACAACAATGATTCAAAAATGGATGTATAGGATGTTTGTAAATTACCATTCAAGTGATTGAATGATATGAAATTTTCAATTATAATTTTAGGTAATATATGTAATCAAATATGTCAATATGATGCTAAATCCTACAAAAAATTATATTAACACATCCAAATGTTCATGTGAAAAAGATATAGCTCCCCATTTTCTCATCTTTTCATCAATTAGTAACTCCAACGTAGTTTATTTGATTAAAAAAATTAATTCGAGGGATAAAATTGTGATTATTATACCACATATTACAATTTTATGTAGCTATTCCAAAGATCCACAATAACTATGTAATGAATATTTTTCCCTATTTTTCTTAGTAATGATCACCCTCAGTGGATATATTCATATACATAAATTGTATGAATGTTAGTACACAAACACATATATTTAGTGGAACATATAGGGACAATATTGTTTGTAAAAAGTAACATTTAGTTTGATAACAACTTCTCAACCTAGCCATTCTATTCTGCCAATCTTAGTTAAACTCTCATAACCATTTTGTGCAATACCTCACTTAAAATCTGGGTTTGGAGACACTTTCATTGCTTTATCTTTGACAAAAAAATTCCTCTTCCTCCATTAGATTTTCAAATTTCAATTGATTTATAAATAAAATAAAGAATTATTTCTTAACATACCCTTCCCAATCAGGATCTTTATATGGAAGCCACTATTCATCAATCAAATCCACTTCCAATTCTCAAGATTGGGAATTTATCCTGGTCGCCTTTTCACAAATTTCTCATATTTGTGACCCTTAAACATACATCTACCAAAAAATTGTTCTAAGCACCCATATATATTTTAAATTAGAAATAGAATGGATTTATAGTAATGAGATTATTCATATGATAAATTTTCATCATATATTTACTATAAATTCCTTATATTTGTCAATGTTTACTAGAAATTACACGTTATACCATCAAGAGTAGGCGCTATGGATATACCATCCACATCACTAGAAGAAACCACTGAGCATGGTCATTCCACCTTGATATTAATTCAATCAAAACAGTGGTTGTTGCATTAATTCTTCAAAATTAACCTTTTTTCCTTAAGGTAGTGATTTTATTAACACATTTATTTCTCCCCTTGATGTAGGATTGGTTCTATCACTTTTCTTACGTTTTTCCTTTTATTTATCTTTTCACCCCCTTGGTTGTAGATTTTATTTTTCATGAATTTATATTTTATTCCAACATTCTAAAGCCTTGTGCTTAAACATCTAGTAACACTAAAAATATCATGTAAGCCTTATTATATTAAATTTTTATGTAGTATATCTATATTTCATAGAATCTCAACCTTGTGAATTTTGAGTGGAACCACCACTATTTTGGACACTTCTTGAGGAAAAACTCCCCACGAGTATTTCCAAATCCACCCTTGATGTGGTGGGTTTATCAGAATCTTATACAAACCATACATTCCTAGAGTTTGTTTAATGAATATACACACACTTGAAACATCATTTTTATGTAAAATATTTTCGGTGTCATTAGATTCCTTCTTCATATAGGATGTTACCATTTGATTAGCAGATGAACCAATACACTTTTTTGAGTTATAATCCTCTCAACAAATATTGAGGGAAAAAATATATTTTCTCAACTAATAGGGTACTTATAACATGTTTTGATTCCTAATTATTAAATATCACCTTTATCTAGAAATACTTCATGGTGAGGGAGTTCTTTTCATCCTCAAATATTATCATATTTACCTCCCAATTATAATTCAGTTTCATTAAATTATCATCATTAAATTTTCTTAATTCATTCACATAATTTTAAAACTCTTTTACATTTTCAAATTTATCCTTTAGTTAAGTATCTTTAAATATTGTAGAAATATTGGGATATTTTTTAGATTCATTTAAAGATTCTATAAATAAAATCACAACAATTTATATCTCATAAACATTTCTATACAATTCATAAACAACATTAAAATTCCTTTCTTTGAAAAGAGATTGTTTTTCTTTATTGTTAGATATGTTTTCTGTGAGTGTTAAATATTTCAACCCTTTTATCCAATGCTAATTCTATAAAATTAACCTCTTCATCCAGATTAATATTTCATCCTAATAATCCTTAATGGATCTAAAAATACATTTTAGTACTTTTTTAGGAATGTTAATCGTATTGTCTTTCGATATATAATATTGACCACTAAGTGATACATCATCATTATAACTTAAGAAAGAATAGTTAGAAGAATCAAAATTTAGATCATTATTTCATGTTATACCATTCATATTACCATCAGTTGAAGGTGTATATTCATTTTATATATGATAAGTTTTTTATCTTACGTACCAATATTTTCATCTTATTCATCTGAGTCTATGTAAAAAATCTATAGATTCATGTCCATTACAGTATCTTATTTTTTTCATATGATATTGCTCAGTAATTTTCTAAAATATTCTCATTATAGAGGATCACTTTGTTCTTTAAAGGGACCCTCATAATAATTACAATTTTAGGGTCCCATGACACATTTCCTAAAATGAGGGGGTGGATTAGTTTTTTACATTCATTAATTATTTCCTTTTGAATTCAAACTCTTAATATTATTATGGATCCATATCCACTTATTTATGTTTCCCAATCTGACCTATTATTTATGAATCATAAGATATATCTAACACAAAATATTTTCAAGGATTAACTGGAAGGACAACTCCTTACCATTTTGGTCATAACACTAACATGGATTCTCCACAATAATATTTTTATCAATTATGCTGCTTTATACAGATTAACGCTATATATTAACATTATAATCCACATAGGAGGATCTTTATAATATATCACATAGTGTTACCCATATCCATACTAGCAATTTAGTAATGAATTAAATAAGATAATCATCTTTTTTCCAAACTCTAACTGAGAGAAATATTCTACTCCTAAATCGTAATGAGAGACTTGTAGATTTCAACACAATCTGAAATACTTCACATATTCCCATATCCAACATGGATAATTATATTGATAACATTTCCAATAGAGGGACTTCATTTATTCTATAGGGTCATTCCACTAGAATATTCTCCTTTGATCTTCCTCTAAGATCATACAGGATCAAACATGATCATGTAAAATTCATGTACCATCAATGAATACTAATTAGTTATTTTAGACATGCTAAACAATTCATATCACCTATATAGGATCAGTTTTCTCGATGCAATAAATTATTAATAAATTATTCTTTCTAATGATAACGTATCAACATCACAAAGATGTGTACAATTGGGGATCATATATTCATCATTTATTATTATTTTTGAATTCTCAACATAATTTATTAATGTATTAAATTTTGAATAGTTCTTGAGTAAATTAGTTAACCCTTTTTCATTCTTATTTATCTATTTAACTAGTTTATGTTCTTCTCATTAACAATATTAAAACCTAGACTTCCTTAAATTGAACCAAGCTAGGTATTTCAAGTTTGTTAAATCTGTTTTGATTTTATATTCAAGTGATAATTCATTCTTATATCATGCACGAACTCTCTTGTCATCCACATAACCTAGATATATCATATGAATTGTCTTACTTCATTCCCATTGTTCATTTATGCACTTTTAGATACCTTCTTTCCCAATCCCACATCCAGGTAGGGCCTGTAGAATCTCATTTACACTACAAATAATGGTATATAAACCTGATTTGGTTCACATAATGATATCAGGGAAGTTCCATATTCATTTCAAGAAACTCAATGGGAGTGTGTTACTCGAACAGTGGATCACAGAATAGTTAATTTATACAACAATATGAGAGTGTTCAATATATGCATAACTTCAATGATATTTCATTCTCCTTATCACAATTAGATATCTTAAAAAATTCACATCATCAAGAAAAGGTTGATTCCTAGATTCTCTCTTTATATGGTAATAGAGATATATATCAATTAAAGAATCTTATAATCAACCAGTGACCTCAATATTTATAATAAATAATTATATTATATTCTATAACTCTACCTAAGTGTTTAAATCAAAATTTGGGAGATGAGAAATTGGTTATTTTGAGGAATATATTTACTCACCTGAGTTATTCAGTGTTTCTCAAATATAAAAAAAACAACACGTCTTCATAAGGTATTCCTCTCATTATCATGTGCATTCCATTATAATTTCATGAAACCTGTATTTTAAATTCTCAATCTAATCTTTTATTTATTATAAATCATCAGCCTCCTACAACTCAATATCTTCCTCAAATGAATCATATTTTTTGGAAGTAATTCATTCATGCAAGATAGAGATTTCATACAAGTGGTTGTATGGCATTATTTTCTCAAAAATATGAATGTCAAAATGATCATGAAGGCATCTAATTCACTATAAGAGGTTTGGTTATGAAGAACCAAAAAAACTACTTCCTTCAATTATGGGGGCTAAAGACAACATCACCTAGACCAAATGGTTGAGAACAATCACATCTAATGACTCGTATTTAATTTGTATCATTTACATGATGGATAAAAATATACAAGAAGCTTGTTTTCCATAATGATTCATGATTATCCTAGAATCCTATATTTAATAAAATTAATTCCACTAACCTCTCGAGGTAATGCACTACAATTAGCACCCTTAATACATCACTCACACATATATGGAAAGACCACCCACTCTTCCCCTTGTGCATGACCATGCACACCATGTCTGTTTTCACCCATGCACTCTTTTTTAGCCACATTGACCCCTATATGCTTCCATGTGAGCTATGTGAGATATCTCAGACACATGGATGAGGTTACCTCCCACAAATTTGGGATTCAAATTGTCTTATGGATCATACAGTTAGAGAACTTTTTTATTATGTCATGTTTGAAATAATACGTCTTAAATATATTAGTTTAGAATGAATGAATCGAACCCCAATTAATAAAATTATTTATTATTCATGTTATTATTCATATACCATAATTTAATGAAAACAATGTTACATACTTATTAACATATGTATCGGAACTTAAGAGAAGTCCCAAAATTATCACAATTTGAAGAGAATTGTTTAATCATGGAATCCAAATCCATTAAATGTTTCCAAAAAAATTATACATGAATCATCACTTCACTAACACCTATTGATATGGTCATCGGAAAAAAAATACAATGCATAGGATCAAAATTAGCGGTTTCAATTCTTAGAGAGGTTATTAATTTTTTTATGATTCATTGTTTCAAAGGAATTGTGGTATATTGTCATATCTTTTATAAATTCATCTTTTACCAAGATACATGGTTGATATAACTAGTTGATAAGGTGTTTATTTTCTTTGGGAATGATTAAAGTTAAGAAACATTCCAAGAGTAGATGAAGTGATTTACATGATCCCCTATTTGAGCCTTACTAGAGCTGGGGAAATGATACAAAGTAAATTTTTTATGATATGAGTGTAGGATTTAGTTCTATGTTTATAACACCTTGAGATTTTAGACTTATTACTTTAAAATGAATTTTAAGCATTTGAAAGCTTTCTTTATATGAAACCCCAAGTCTAAATAAACAACGATATATTAAAGAATTTATAACCTAGTTATTTTATTGTAGTGTATGAGTTTTATTAACCTCATAGTGAAACATATATATAAATATTTATTTTTTCCTAAAATCAAAATCATTGATTAATTATTATCAACAATAAATAAATTCTAATAAAATAATTTTTTTATTAAATGACTGATTTTAATGATGAAATGTACTTTTATATGTTTTATGAATTTTATACAAATAATATATTGATAACTATTAAAAATTAATTTTATTTAAATTTATATAAACTTTATAAATAATTATTTATATATTAGTTATGTAATGATCATGAATGAAGATAAAATCATTAAATGGTAAAAAGATTTATTTAAAATTAAAAATATTTTTATTCGAGCGATGTTTTTTATCTCAATATGTTAAATAAAAAATTATTAATTAATTATTATAATGAAATATTTATTTTATATATTAAATAAAATATATTAAAATTAATCTTATTTTTAAAAATTAATTTAATGAATGTAAATCTAATTTTATTATTAAAAACACATTTTCCTATAAAAAGCTTTCATTTTTTACTGAACAAATATTTTAAAGATAAAATATTCAAATTTTAAAAATTGAATATGATAAAATGGATTACATATTTTTATTCAAAATTTATAAATTTTTTAATGAGGATACATTCATATTTTGTTATAACGAAAAGTAAAAACAACAATAATTTTCAACCCCTATTAAGGTTAAAATGGATTAATGAATGCTGTTAATATAAGTGATTCGTGTAAAAAATGATGATGAGACAAATTAAATGTTATTGAGAAAAGATATTTTTACTTTATATTATCTTAAATTTTAATTCCTAGGAATTTAGTGCCACTGAATGATGAAAATGACTTTATAGTATTTAAATACTTTAATTAATTCCATGAGTGTCTGTCACCTCACTTCTAAAAGGGAACCACTTCTCCACCCTTAATCAAAAATATTAATCCCTATATATTAACCAATACCAATTAAAAAACCATACTATATGCACTTCCTATATCCTTGATCCTTGGAAAGTACCCAAAGATTTTATTATAATGGGTTAACATATCATGAAAATGTGATATCTCAAATAAGATGTAATCATCTTACCTAACTCTTTCAATGTTTAATTGTTCTTATACTTCCTCAAAATATGTTATATCCACACTAACATAATTTATCCACTATCCTAAATTTATTGAGATTTTGTTATAATTATCATACAAACATATTCCACTAAATTTCTATAAAATGGGTAATGAAAGTATCACTCATGTGTATATGTGGTCTACTTCCCCGACATAGTGATATTATTTATTTTCTATTGCCACCTCATATTAACAGATATAATGATGGTTTTAATAAATAAATTTATTATTTATGATATTTATATTATTATAATATGACATAATATTAGTTATCATTCTTTTCTTCTTTTCATAAGAGAGTAAAAGAAACTTTCTTGCATACTTACAAAGTACCATCTCCATGAACACTGTAATTCTTTTTTATATATCATAAAAATGGAATTAATTCTAGAATGAATATATTTTATATTTATGTAATTATTAAATTTATTTAGTTTATTTAACCATTAATATGATATAATTAACACAAAAAATGAATCAAATCATACATAAAAAAGGAATTTGACAGTTGAAATGATGATGATAATGATAGATTGGTAATGAATGGGTACTATTATGTAATATGTAAACAATTCTTGGTCTTATAAGAAGAAATATTATTATTTCACATTTATATAATAAACATAAATTTATTATACGAGAGGGTATAATAATATAAAATGAAATTATTTCACAGGGTACGGGATCTATGTTATAATATTTATTTTCTTATCATATGTTAATTTCTCTAAAATAAAAATTTTCCATTAATTTTCCTCTCTAAATGAAATACAATTACATACAAATGTTTTAATGAAAACTAACTATATTTCTATCATTGGTTGGAAATATTTTCCCTTTCATGTCAATATTTTATAAACCATTTTCTATAAAAAATCAACTGTAATCTAATTATTTAATTTCATATTTTTCTTAATTTTATTTATTATAAACAATTTTAAAAGATATTCTTATCATTTTATAAATGATTTAGTTATTACCAATGTTGTAAACGAATTTATTTGTTTTAAAATTTACAACATGAAATTATTTTTCGAATATCATGAATATTATTTTCCTTAAAGTTTCCTTAAAAAATTTCCTTTGTTAATTTCATAGGAATTGTTATTCCAAATATTTAATATTTTTTTATAATTAAAATTAGGGATTTTAAAATTAAATGGAAATTTTACTTAAAAAATATTCCACTAATATTTTGAAGAATTTTTTATCTATAACGACATAATTTTATGTTTCATAAGTTTTAATGTAGATACTATCCATTGATACGATATTTATTCATATTATGAATAGTAATTTATTATGATGAAATGTTTATCAATCTTGTATTCAATTTTATATGTCTAACCATAAAGAAATGATAAATTCTTCTATGATCATCATGAATGTATATGAATAAATTATTATTATATGAAGAGTGGGGAAATTATAGCCCTACATTTCATTTTGTAATGATTAATGATTAATTAGATCAAAATGTACATAGGGGGTTATAACAACACCAAATGAGGGTACAAGAGTTGTTTGACTAAGTCAAAAGTAGGTTCATATGGTGTTACACAAATCCTGACATGTGATGAATGAAACGGTGTGTAACCTTGACATAATATTGATGTGATAGTTATTATGTCATATATTTTATGATGATTCTATAAAATGTTCTTTTTATATGATATGATCACTTGGATCATGATATTTTATTCTTCTACTATTAACGTCGTATGATTTGAAAAATCATTATTCCATTATATTATCTCGGAATTTTTTGTTGTTATTTCCAAATTCCAATACAATATTCTCATACCCTTACTATCATGTTATATAGATATATGACCATTTAAAGATATCTTACATGTGTACCCTAACTGAGAATTTGAGCCCAACCATTCTTAGATATCATTTCCCAGGGTTATAATTAATGGCATTATGATGGGTATGAAAAATAAGTATATGATTTTATGATAAATTTATTAATGTTATTGAGATGATTTCCTAAAATAATATGACTATATTTCATGTCTTTAAACACACTACACATCTACAGTTCTAGTCCAAGTATTATTTTCAAAGTGAAACTATTTTCATCTAAAATAATGATGTATTAATATATATAATTTTCGAACACCAAATGTGCTATAATGAGAAGATTCAAATATTCTATATTTATTAATATTAGTGAAAATTTTTGAAATCCCAAGTGATATGTATATGTATATTATGATATCATAAAGCTTCGGTATAAAGCTTCGGTAAAGTTGATATCGTGCTATATTTCTAAAAAATATATCCTTCTATAGATACTATAAAGTGGATGAGGTTGTGGTATAGATAAACCATTGGGTAACAAATCTGAAATGGGATTATTGGGTATTAATGCAATCACCACTAGAGGATTATTAATTGGTCTAAAACTACACACCTAGCTATTCACTCTCATGTGATATTCTTAGGTTAATTCACATTTTATTTATGAACTATTATGATGAATGAGAAGATATATTATATGAAAATCTTTAATAATCTAGAAGGATATCCGAAAAACTTTATGTGCCATAGATTTAAAATAAGGTGTCCTATTTAATATATTTAATGAATTATATTTAATGATTATATTAAAAATAACAATGATTATTTATCCACCGTATTTATTTTGGATTTATTCAATTGATTTATCAAAGTGAAATTATGTTAATGTTGATTTTGACATAAAATTTGTTGATTATTCTCTTGTAAAACAATATGTTTGGGGAACTAGAATGAAAAATCATGGTGCTATGTTTACCCAACATTATCAACCCATGAATCATATTAGGTATCCAAATAACCAAAGATTGAAAAATATACTATTGAGTTCTTTATGAGGAAACACCATCCTTATTTTAGTGGGTTTGATGATCAACAAATCACTATGAAATGGATTAGTATCACTAAATATACATTCGAAATAATCTACTGATTGGAGGATTAAAAAAGTTATTTTTTTTTATTTTTTATTTTCAATACTAAGAATATCTATGGTAGACGGTTATCAATAACAAGATGAAATATTATTAAATTTAATCCATAGAGTGGGATGAGTTAAAGAAGATATTTTTCAATAATTATTCACTCATATTATTCATACAGAAATGGGGAAGTAATTACTTGATCTATGGAATAAGGCTCATGGATCAATTAATATATATGTGGAAAATTTAACCAAACATATGAGGTATGTTTTTGATATTTTCATTTAACATGAAATTAATATTTTTCAACTCTTAAATGGAGTAAAAAAATTATCTGAAAGGTTCTGAGCATTAAATACTACAGGAGCTATGAAGAAATCATTTTCTTATCTCAATTTAGATATATAAATCATTGTCACCCATAAATCTCATGGTTTTTATAACAATTGAAATATAAAATTCAAAAGATAATATAATAATAAAATCTATGGTGGGAAGAATATGATTTTTAAAGTATTCCAAAAGTATGGATTGAATCATGGAGTAAATTATCTTAAGGGTACAAGTGAATATGTTATTATTATAAATGAAGGTCATTAGGAAAACTAATTATGACATGAGGGGAAGAGGTTAGTTAATGATGTGAGTGGAACGAAATATACACATAATGCACCACACAAATGCCAATGTTTCAATTATATGTATTATGGGATTTATTATAACCATTGCTTATATTTTTTTTTCACTGACATAGATAGATGTCATAACCCTTTTATGCCCATAAATAAATGTAAAACTCATGTGATGACTCTTTTCTATGTGTTTTATTAGAATGAAGTTGTGAAAGGTACTTTTACAAACCAATTTTCAACAACTAAGTACATATTGATTCAATATATTACCACAATTTATATTTGATTAATTTGTTAAGGGTATCACATTACCACCTCAGTTATTATATATTGATTTATTGGTGAAAATTTATAGTTTTATAATTATCATATCAATATTCATTGATTCTTTTATGACTAAATATTATGTGAATATTCTACTGATAAATATTTTTACTCTCTACGTAGGTGAATTTGATGTGATTTTGGGCATGTATTGGATATCATTATATAGACATCATATCAACATCAATAAAATGGTAGTCACATTTCATATTCAAAATAAACCTATACTCATTTATTGGTGTGAGTTTGAATAAGAGATTCAAATGGAATTTACATCCACATAATGGGTCCTAATTCAAATTCAAATGGAACATTTATCACACATGGTCAGGGAGAATATCAACATTCAACATATTCCCATTTTATGAGATTGTTTAGTTGTCTTTTATAAAAATCTTACAACTATTCCTCCAAATGAAAATGATGATTTTTGATAGTCCGTAAGAAATTGTAAATTCTTAAATGGATAAACCAATTTAAGCAGTTAAAAAACTCAAAAAAACTAACTAAAAATTTAGTACTTCATAAGACTGAGTATCAAACCACAATGATAGTTTATATGTTATAAATTAATTAAGGGAATTTAAATTACAATTGGTTGTTCGTTTTATTGCAAGAATAGTGAAAAAAGAAGTAATAATTATTGGTTTTCAAATCATGATGGGTGGAATGATAGGTTTCGTGATTTTCAGGGTCATGTTATAGGGAAATATTTTATAAAATATTTATTTAGTTTTTATGTCAGAATTAGGTTGAAATATATCCTTGGCATGGGTACCTTTCCCTAATTTTTAGTTTATTCTTTTGGAATTGACATATACTTAGAACTAATGTAAATTGTTTTTTACCCAAAACCATACTTAAACATAACAGTCCTAGATTTCGTAATGGTTGTATGAAAACTATGATGATTAGTTGATACAATAAATTAAATAACATCATATCCTGACAATGATCATGTAATAAGAAAAGAAGAATAATTTGATTTGAATAATTTGATTTTAGTAATACAAAACATGAATAATAAAAATAAATAATCTCTAGCATCACATCGCCATATAATAACATCACCATGAACCAATATAACTATTTGATCATGCTAAGAATGATAATAATGAAAATCATTGGTGCCCAAAGAAGAACGGTGGTGAAGAAATGCAATGAAACATGACTCCCATATCATCACTATGTGTTCTAGAACCCTCGTTAGTGTCTCACTTGCTCTTGCAAGTCATAGAGTATATTAGAATGGCATATTAGGGGATCTAGTTTTTGGGAATCCCATAAAATACTCATCCCGTGTCACATTTATTTTTCTTCTCTCTAAAAAATTCATTACGTGTAACTATGTTACATGATGCATAATCCTAATCTAAGTATCCCATCATGTGAATAAAGCTTGCATGAGCTTTGACTCCTTTCACAACATGTAATTGGGACTCACGATGTGTAATTTCTCTTCATAGTGAGAAATCTCATCAAAACTTGTTCAATGTGGAAAATTCATTTTGAAAAATACATTACATGTAATTATATTACATGATCTATAATCATTATAAATCAGTTTTTCATGCTTCGCATCCTTCTATAAAATTTTTTTGTCATTCTGCGAGCCTCACTCGCAGCGCAAAGTGTCTTTAACCTCGCAATATCACCCATTTACATTTATTTAACATAATATTAATTGAAGCATTCCATCAAACATAAAACAAGACAATCCATTCCATATATAGAAATATTAATCGTTTGAATATTAAATCAATACAAAAAACACTCTAAAATATATGCATGAAGCAAACTTATCATGCTTTCATAAGAATGTATACATAGTGCGACACTGATTTAAATACTAGATATAGAACCAAACTGGATTGAGTTCCATGAATTAAATAAGAACCACTAGGAGAAACTTAATAATGGATTCATTTGGCCAAGTGCATCACCATGGGGTACACCCATTATTTTTGTCTAGAAGAAAAATAGATCAATGAGACTCAACATATATAATTGGGAACTTAATTACATCATGATAAAAAAATAATATGTTCCCCAAGATGATTTTTTTTACTTAATTTTAAAGGATTTAAATACTTCTTAATGAGTTTACTTGGATCTGGATACTAGCAATTGAGGTTCAATGTGAAGAAATACCTAAGAAAACCTTCTAGATGAGGTATGAACACTATAAATTTATAGGGATTCCATTTTTAAATACTAATTCCCCGTATATTATTACGAATTTAATAAAGTGAATCATTAGAAATTATATGAATTATTTTGGGGAAATATTTATTTTTAATATTCTTATACACCTTTAGAGTATGAAAGAGAATAAATATCATTATATAATTGTGTAGAAGACCCTATGGAATGATAAAATATATTCCAAATTCAGTTAGTATGAACAATAATTATAGAAATTATAATTATTGGGGTGTGTGACAACAAGATTGGGCATATCAATATATCGTTCTATGAAAGAATTCACTGTACATTATCTAAGACAAACCACTATGACTATGATTGAAAAAATTTCATGGATTAGTTAGATATTATCATTAAATATTATTGAATTTATCATGGTTTTATAATACAAAAATTGAGTTAAAAGGTAATGTATTCAAGTTACCTTGGACTAATTAATGTGAATAAAATTTCAAGTATTGGAGGAGATTGTTTTTAGTGCACTTATAAACACATTAACCCTAGCAGAGAAGTGTTTTTTATTTTAAATGATGCATCAAATAAAGGAATGGGATATGATTTATGAAGAATGATAAAGATGTCACTTATTCATATAATTAATTATAGGGTCATGAAAAAAAGGTTATGTTTCCTGAATTATTATTAGCATCAATTATTTTTTCATTTAAGATATTGAGTAAATATATTTACGTTGCATGGTGTGATATAATACTTATAAGAATATTTTAAAAAAAATATTCACTCATAAATAATTAAATATGCACTAGGGAAGATGGTTGGAGTCGATAAAAGATTATAACTGGTAAATAAATTGCTACCACTGGAAAGAAAACCTGGTGGCTAATTCTTTGAGTTGAAGGATCAAGATGGAGTATATATGACGATGAACCAAAAATATCCAAAATATTGGTATTTTCAAAAGATATACCATTAAATCTATTTGTAAGGGGAGAAATATTATATATCACAAAAGAGTGTTCAAAAATATATATATGTGAAGATTAAATATTCATAGAATGGAAATTTAGAGATTTAAAATTAGGTGATAATTGTTCTAAATTTAAACCTTTGTTATGATTGAATGCCCTCGTTCATGAATAATGTATGTGTCTCTGTTATACTAAAATTACAGAAGGACTTATTGGATAGATCTCATACATCATTATTCTATATTATTAATTTAAGAATGATTATGTATAAAGACCATAATGATCATTTTTAGTGGGATAACATGAAGAGATATATTGTGGAGTCGTAATCTCAGTGCTTTGTATTCCAATAAGTCAACATTGAGTGACTAATGTCCAAGTAGATGTTACAGCTATTACCCATTACCATATAGAAATGTGAAAATGTCACCATGGATTTCATCATAAGACTCCCCAAGACATATATAGTGAATAATTCTATATGATTTTTTTCCAATCTACATAAAAAGTTAGCACATTTCATAACTATTAGATAGGATTTTTATCTTAATCATCTATTCTAGATATAAAAAGTTATAATTTTACATGTAGTACCATAGCCTATTTTATCTAATTGAGATAAAAATTTTACCTTAATGGTCAAGAGATTTATTAATCACATTTTATATGGATTTTTGATTTAGTGATACTTATTTCTCATATAAAAATGGAAATGTTAAGAGAACCATTCAAAATAAGAAAAATATGTTAAGGTCATATTCTATAAATTTGAATAATTGTGGGATGAACACCTTATATTTAACAAATTATCATTTAGAAACACATTAAATACAATATTCAGAAAGATCCAGGTGAATAAATTTATGGAAGGAAGTGTAGAAATTTGACTTGTTTGGATGAAGCTAGATAAATGAAGCTATCGGGACCATAGAATGATGCAGAAATAGTCTAGAGGATTAGATCTGTTTAGAAACACATTTACGTATCTTAGAGTCAACTGAAGAGTTAAAATAGAAATCATCATAGAATATAGAATATGACGTTATTGAAAAGTTATTCAAATGAATTTATACATGGAATATGTTTATGAGATTTATAATAAAGGAAAATCATAGACCTATGTATTTTATCCTCTATGATATTCTTGATTGATTAGGGACAATTTCTTATCACTTAGCAAATCAACTAATCTTCTCTCAATTTCAAGATGTGTCCCGTGTATCTCTTTTGTGTATATAAAAATGTGAACCTTCATATGCAGTAAAATAAATTGTTGTACAATATGATAATTATCATTCCTATGAAGAATTAGTAGTAAGAATATTGGATTGTAGAGATAATGTTCTACAAAAATATATTGGTCACTTGGTTAATAATCTATAGTGGAATTAAAAAATAAGTTTTCTACAAGGGAACAAAATGATTTTATTAGGTATAAGTATCTTCATTTTTATACATCAGAGTAATGTAATAATGAGCATTAAAATCATCAAAATGGGGTAGAATAAAACATGTTCAAATTTTATATGTATTACATTGAAATAAATTTCAAATATTTGTTATCATTCATTCCATGAAAGCGTGAGTCTAAAGGATACATGATATATTATAGAATTTATAAAATATGTGTTATATTTGTGGGTATAAATATGATTAACCACATTATGAAATATATAATTAAATTTTTTATCCTTAATTAAAATCTACTCATTAATTTCTATCAAATCATGATTAAATTATAATAAAAAAATTTCATTATTAAAAGGAATGTTTTTCTAAAGAAATGTATTTTTTAGGTGTAAAATATTTTTATAAAAAATATTTAATTATTAAAATTTAAAAATTTATCTTAATTAAATTAATTTGTAATGTATGAATAATTATAAATACAATAGTTATCTAATTATCAGTAATGAATATAGAATCATTTAAAGGTAAAAAGAGTAATTTTTTAAATAATTGCTTTTAAGTACAAATTGTGTTTTTATGATCATAAATTAAATAAATCAAAATTAATTAAAGATGATATTTAAATATATATACATATATATTCTATATACAATAAAATCTTTTAACATTAATCAAATAGTTTTTACAAGGACATGATTCAAAATAACTTTAGTTTTATTCCTAAAAAATCATTTTTATAAAAACAATTTTCATTGTGTTTTGCATAATTATTTTGTAGCTAATTCCACCAAATTATTTAAATTGTATTTTTTGAAACTTATATAATTTTATTAATAAAAATGTGAAAATATTTTAATGGGCCCAATTTAATTTTTGTAAATAATTAATAGTAAAAATAGAAAAAAAATTATCACAATTTTGGTTGAAATGGGTTAATGATTGAGGTTAAATTATGAGATTAATAAAAAAACTATTATACAACATTGATCATAAAAAAATTATCGCTATTGATATGAAAATACAAATGAAAAAAACCTTCCAATATTAATTCCCTTCATTCACGAGCTCCTGTTATTATCCCAAAACCATCCTGAGATGGCTTAAGGTGTAAACCAAAAGAGTCCTCTCATAGAAGAGGTAATCTTCATAAATGAATCTATGAAAGTATTTATCTTATTATATTTCATCTAAATATATAGTGTCTATACTAAAATAATAAATCCAATATCATAAATAGGAATATATTTTAATATGACTAAATCACAAAGATTTTCATACTCATTTACATTAAAAGGGAAATGAAAGTATCGATTGTACGTACGTGAGAACTACTACATCCACGTAGTTATATAAATAATTTTACATCACCACCAAAATATAATGGATATATTAATGGATTTAATAAATTTTTATGAGAATTATTATATAATTTTGAATATATATTGATAAAAACTTATTTACATTCAATTCCTTTATTTTTCTTATAAAATGAAAACAATGTTCTGGCGTATGTATGGACTGTTGTCACGATGAATGATGTAATTAGTTTTTCCATATCATATTTTTATAGATAGTCATAAATATGATTATAATTAATTAATATGATATAAATATCATGGTTAACCTCCTATAGATGATGTTTTCATAAACAAGATATAAGGGCTATAACATTGGAATTGAAACACCCATGAAAAACAAAGCAGTTAATAGGAAAAATGATGATGATAATGAAAGATTAGTAGTGAATATGTGATAAGTGTAATGTCCTGGACTGGCTTACCACTAAACTGGTAGCCGAACTAGTGAGTCACATGACTTCAGGCATTCCTCCCTTAAGGCCAGAAGCTACTGACTAACAGTGAGGGTCTAAATTGGTTATAATGGTGAGACTATACCCTCATATCAATGTTTCACTACAACATAAAATGATATAATATACCAATATTAGTGGAATAAGTAAATAATGGAATACAGAAAATATTAATAGATAATTGACAATGTAGTGGAATATAATAATTGATCAATTAATATTAGTGGATAATGTCAGATTATACAACCTATAAATGAATTTCATAGTGATGATACATAACAGATAATAGTAAATAATGGAACATTCTTTATAACATAGTAAAATAATATATAAAGGCCAACAAATCCCCACGGGTGATCCCCATGAGCATCTCAAGCTCCAACATGTTCCTTTGATTCTACCTCCTAGGTACAAGAAATATAGTAGTGAGACTAGATATTACAATTATAAAGTATACTCAAGTACCGTGGATACCTAAGAAAGGTGTGAGATATAAATCTCGATAGAATGAAATCCATAGTGTTCAGCCCATTATAGATAATTAAATATAAATTAATAAGTGTTCCATATAAAATAAAAATATATTGATAAAAATTTAATAATAACAACTTGCTCTGGGTTCCTAGCGGACACCAGTCCCACACCACCTAATTCAGCCTATGCAAGGGATTAGAAAGGAGGAACATGTGAAAGTATAATATGTGTACCAGTGCCAAATGTAAAAATGAAAATCTAATATGTGAACCCCAATCATGTTCTTAAGACTGGGGTCTAATTCCCATGACATCACATAAGTATGCTAGTAAATAAAGTGAAATATATCAAGTGCAATCACAATATATAATAATAAATAAGGATGCATCTCAAGAATTTACATTAAAAATCATCTATTTGGGAGGTGGATTCTAAGACCATCCCTAAGGTATCACTATGGTACATCCATTAAAAAAATTAAATTCCACTTAGCCCATCCAATGAGATCCTTTAGAATGTAAAAGTGTGTCTTATGGTATGGTAACAATGAGTTTGTCCCTGGAATCACACATATGGGATTGAGTATCACTCGAGGCTTGGCATAGCCATCATTCCAATGGGTTCGTCCTATGGTTCCCTTTATAGAACCAATGTCACCCAACAGTATAATCAAAATACGTGGGGTTCCCTTCCCAATAAAGCCTAATACACTGCTTCCCTGGATCACGTTGGTATAACCACCCATGAAAAGGAGTCCATCCATGAGTCCTTAATATGAAACCCATTCTTTCTCTTAGCCTGTTTCAAATGATGCATAGTTTCCAAGTAAAATTTCAACGAAAAATATGATAACATCAATCACAAGGAATTCATATACCTAAATATTACTATAAAAAATAATTGAGACCCACAATATATTTAATCTATCAAGTTAAAAAAACCAAGCCATCACAATGGAATAAGGAGTTTAGGAAAAAAGTAACCCAAGTCTCGAAGAAAGATCACTATTCAATAATCAATAAACATAAGTAAGGTTCGAGCAAGAGGCTTTGCAACAAAATAGAATATCTACCAATGAAATGAAACTAGAGTCACTTGGAATTTGCCTATGTTTAACCATATGAAATTAAGGATATCTCAATTTCTCAAGCTATCATGACTAACCCTCTATTTTATTCAACCAATATAAAAACATTTTTAGAAAAATATACATAAACAAGCATACACACAATGATAATCAATAAGAATTAGGCATATGAATTTTCAAATGAACAATCCATAGTTGAATTCCCACATATAAATCATGTTATAAATTTATGACTTTAGTCCATGGTAACCCAAAATCAGTCAAAGGTGAAGAACAACTCAAGGCATTACGAAAAAATTCCATTTAGGCTGGGACCACCCAAAGGGGTGGCCATGAGGTAGGGTGAGAACCCCGAATGGGATTCTACATAAGAGAAGGCCACAATAGACATGATAGAACAAACTAAACAATTTATAAACAGTAAAATATTTCATTATGGATGAACAATTTATTCATGGAATTCCATTTTTTATAAGCCATCTTACTAAAGGAAATTCTCACTCAATTTTCCAAAACATGGAAAAATTATTTTAAGGTACAATTTCTAATGGGATCTTGTTCGTTACCCTTAAGGGATTCTACCAATAATCTTAATTCATTCTAAACATTACATTCACCTAAGCCATTTCATTTAACTCTTTGTGACATAGAAACTACATTACATGAGATCAATGACCTAAACATTCCATTCCTCAATTATATCTCATTCATAAAGAAAATTAAAATGAAATATGATAGGAAGATTAAAAGTCAATCTCTATATTTTTAGTTTGAAGGCAACACACCTCTCTTGGATGGGTTTTATTAAAAAAAATGAGACTTTGTTATCATACAAAACATATGTCACTTTTATAAATTTCACTAACATTATGAAGGAATATTTTAAAATGAAAACCAAATAGAATTAATTAAAAACTAATAGTGGTGAATTAAGTATTTATTTAATGTATTAATAAATTAAATGGGCTTGGAAAGGGAGCCTACCCTAGAAGTAGAACATATTTATATACACCAATTAACAGATTTACCAGCGACCACTTAGAACATCCCCACACACATTCTCATACCTTCATATATATATATATATATATATATGTTATCCCGATGAATGTATTCCCCACACCATGATAGAATATATTCATGGAGGAAATATATATATATATATATATATATATTATACATAACTATATACATGTGTTTGCAGACATTTAAGGTTTATCAAAACATCGAAAAAAATTTCTAGGAACCATATATCATTAATGGACTCAATATTAATGGGAAAAAGACATGTACCTTAAATGAATTACCAGGAATCTGAAAATAATTAAAGATCCAAGAAATATGTGGTGCAAAACAAACTGTGAGTTTAGAATCATACCCCAAATTGACAACAGTAGACTGAATCGACCCAAACCACCTTACCTTCAGCAGAGGATACTAGAAAACAAACCAACCTCACCCTAGAGGCCCTTTGTATTCAATAAAACTAGAATAAAACATAAATTGGGATTAACCCTTGACTGAGGGTTTCATCCGAACCTCATCGGGTGCCAAAAGAGAAGAAAATCAGCAAATCAATTTGGGAGACGTGAGTAAAGGAACTTACCTTGAGGAATTGAGTGGAAATGTGAAGAAATTAGGGTAGATCAAAGGTCATAGAGGGATTCTTAAGATGGGGATGCACAACACGCTACATTGGAGGAGGGGGTGTTGATGTGTGATACTGCAAGGAGAGGGGGAGAGGTGTGTGTGGAGTAAAATAAATAAACAAATAAATAAATAACCTAACAATAATAATAATAATTTTGTTATTATATTTAAAATATTTGGTTATTAAATTTATTTCTATAAACATTTTAATTAATTTAAAAGATTTTTATTAAAATGACACATGGTAGTGTCAGTTCTTAGAAAATAATAAGTTACGATGCTTAGTTTTAATTATGTCCTTCCTAGTAAATGAAAAAATTAATTTCATTTGACTTATCATCTGGTTAAAAATAGTGGATGTTACAAAATTCCAACCTAAAAACATATAGACTTAGAGAAGCCTTTGGAAACAATGATACCCCCACTGGATCTACAAGGGTTGTAAAGTATCATTACAATGGTTGTGATGTGTTTCCCAAAACCCAATAATCCTTTTATAACTTCTTAATTACACAACACCTATGTGGTCAAAGACCAAGGAAATTATTGTTTTTCGACAAAATCAATGACACATTACTTTTCCAAGCCCATTTAGCTACAGACTCAACCATGTCGTTACCTTTTTAATCATCTTGACAATGTAACATCCCACTATAGGCATTAACGTTAGAATTTATAAAAATTATGATCCAAAGAACCTTCCACCATCAGAATTCCCTACAAGACACGCGCTTAAGAATTTTATTGATACTTCATACATGATTCAAAAAACAAATAAAATCGTCAATTCCTGATTGACCTCAAATCCCATGTCGGGCCAGCTTTTCATGAAAATCCCTAGCCGACACAAACTTCACTCGTCTCATCTAATGATATGATAGAAATAGTCCTTTACTGATTGCTACTTTGAATAATAGAGACAAATTGTCGAGCCGCTCTGACGGACTATTCAAGAAGATTATCATCTTAGATGACCAATGTTTTTACAAACTAATCAATGATTTGTTCTTCAAAGGTATCTCATCTTCACCCCATACACATCCAACGAATTCTATATACCTATCTTGTATTGATGTACCATGATTAGAGATTCACCGAGACTTGAAAAATGTCTGGGATAACCACATATTAGAACGAATGGAGTGAAAGGATTATAAAAAAGGTAGTACATACTCTATCTTTATTGGTGAGATGTTGGTACAAAGCCAAGATTTCCACATCAGAGCCTTAAAAAACCCCAGGGCATCATCGTCCTGATAGTTATATAAGTAATAATTGTTGGTGTACAAGAGTTATTCCATGGAATTAATACATAGGAATCTAAGGATCACACAATAATAACAAATATTTGTTAAGAACCACAAGTTTTTCTTGAAGCCTAATAGAGATTACCCAAAAACGATTAAATAAATTTGTACTGCGTAAGACGTATGCTCTCTTAGTGCATAAAGGATGATGTCACGATACATAATTATTGAAGGAAATTAAAACACTTGGATTGGAATTTCCTTTTATCTCATGATGGATAGGGTTCCTCTATCAATGCTTTTTCGTTCCCACCCCTGGCATGCTTGAGAGTCTCAGCATCATCTTCCTCGGAACAGGTTCGGTGAGGTGAGGTGATGCCTTATCCAAGTTTATGCTTGACTTTTTTGGTGTGTCTCAATGTCTTTGGCATCTGTTGTGGATCTAGTATGCAACATTGTTCATCTTGGAGTTGGAAAAACATGGAGATAGTTCTGGCTTTCTAGTGAGGCTCACCGTTCCCTCCACATCGGTTTAGGGGGGAGGATTTCTGGTTCTGACATCCACCAGTTAATTTTCTTATCTGGGTTTATCACGATGGTGACAGTGGTTCAGTGATGTGGTTGATTGGTTTTCGGTAGGTTTAAGTTCGTTCTGTGGATTTAGTGTCATCAATATAGCTCATCTCCCTTTTTTTTTGTTTTTCTCTTCCATGTTCAGTGGTTTCATCCTACTTTCCAATGGTGACAGTTATTCCTCTATCAAGATCTTCCCAGTTTTAGCCCAGAAAAACAGTTCTAGTTCTAATGGACAAAGATCCCCTCCCCGGTGGTGCTTTTATGGTGTGCTTTCTAGGTCTTCAAGTCCTAGGGGGGGTGACTCGACCCCATACATATTCGAAAACCAGGACCATTGGATCGTTTTCTATAGAGGTGTTGTTGGGAAACTCATGGTATCATGGTGGTGGGGTTACATTGGTTGATGGTTCTATGTTTCTTCTTCCAATGTCAATTTAAGCTGGTGGTGATGGTTTTCATCCTATATGTTATGCTTGGTTTGGGTATTTTGATTCCAAATTTTGGTCATCTATTGGAATGGTGATATACCCGGACTCGACCGCTTGGATCATTCCCCATTGGACAATCAAAAGGCTATTATTCATCATTGTTGAGATTTCTGGATTTTTATGTTTGAGAGGGTATGGAATCATCCATTAGATTATGCCAGTTCTATGACACATGCCACTTATTTACCGATCAAACTTGATATGGTAGAGAGTATTATCAATATCAAATACTGGGGAGGGGAGGATCCATGATTTCAGTTTATTTTTCCGCTTTATGACCTTCGGTTTTTTATTTGTCTTACCATCAGGAAGTCTATTGGGGTTCTCCATTCTTCCCTTAAAAGGGGTTTTATTGTAATAAATAATAAAACTTGACGGCCATCAGGTCATTGGATGTAAGGATAATGTCATGATAAGGGACATGATTTTCACTTAACAAAAGTACACAAGGAATATTCGTAACGATTACTAGAAGGGAAACATTCTAACCAGTTCTGGTCAATACCTTAGAAGAAAGATGACTTCAGTAGCTGATACACCGATATTTACCAATCATCGAGCCTTTACTAACCAAGGAACCCCTTGATCATTCAGGATTAAGCACTAAAGTTTACCCATGACCAATGGCATTAATCAAAGGCTTCATACACCACCAACCACACAAACATCGTGTTGTCGAGCAAGTACTAACATGAATTAATGTTCAAAATACTCATGGAATTTATGTCAGACCAACCATTATAAAATGGTCCCCTTTAGTTGTGTTTCTTATAACAAGAAGGACACGTATTTATTAAAACCAACATGACACTCCTTCCTTTTGAGAGAAATAATCTTCAAAAGAAGATATAGACTAGCTGTTCAAAATCATGCTTGGTTAGAACCACCATAAATGAAAACATTCAAACAATTTAAAGGAAAACCAAATCCAAATGGAATGGCATGTCAAAACAACCGAGTCTCTAAAAGTCATCCCGAGCATTGGGAGGAAATTGATTTCATTACAGCCCTGTCAATCTACTCAGGAAATGACTCAAGACCGCAGTCAACTGTATAAGGATCAACAATTCCACAAAACACTACTATTTTTTTACAACATTAAACACTATATGGTTACAACATATATTAACGCATACTATAATTAGATTTCACATGCTATGATCACATCCTGCTTACTATCTTTATATTGTCCAGCCTATGAATTCATGTATCATATTGTCTATAGAAAAAATTTAATTCATCATCTTATTAACCCATTTGATGATAAACTATTATGAATCCCTATCAAATCATCAATAACTAAACAAATTAAACGTTCAGGAAACCTAGAAAGATTCCTACCATACACAAGGCATGTATAACAAGCTGAAACCTAGCATCACTTGTTGATCATGCCTAGATCAAAGTCCATGAAAAACAAGACCATTTTTCCGAATAAGGGTTTCATTTTATGTAAGGGTGTGTGACTAGGGAAAATGACATCCAAAAAATTAAAACAAATAGAAATATCAAGGATTTAATATTCAAAGAGTGATTCCTACCATGTGATATCCCTTTGCAGAGAATAAGTGTCGATCCTAACACTAGGTCATTCTAAAATAAGTAACTTGGCTCAAAAGATGATCATCAAATCCACTACTAAAAGAAGAACATGCCTATGGAAAACACTCGAGCTTCCATTCCAAGAGAACTCCAAGAAGCATTATCTACCCTTACATGAGTGCCTTAAATAGAGGACACTATTACTAGTTCCATTTTCAATCCCTTTAAATTTAAAATAGTTTCATAACACAACATGCACATGATCAATAGTGTTGTCATATGGATGGACATATACTAATCCATAAATCACCCATACACTTTAAAAATGTTATATGGATCCCATTTAATTTCATCAAATCCATTTAGACATGTAATAAATTATGAAAAAACAAAACTATAATTCTATCACTAGTAGATAGAATTATGAAGATATTAGATTGGAACTTAAACATGACATACTATATAGGTAAGGAATACTAAAAAGGCGTGCAACATGAAAAATTATCAGCTAAATATACTATTTATGAAATCATGATAAAGAAAATTAAAACGTGGAATATCACTCGAGGAATGAAATCCATTTAGTAGGAAAATCACTAATTCAACTACATATCATGGTACTATAACTAAAAGGCGAACTTTTATGCACCAAAAATGATGCATACTATGTTTGATTCTCTCCACAGTATACCGATGGTAAATTTACATACATTCCATGAATCATAAGAAGTTTAAACTACACTAATCACTCGATATGAAGTCATATCAATGGTAATATTGAAAAGCATGAACAACAAATACCAACTCTGGACACATGGTCATTTCCCGTAAATAGGGTGATCAATCACAGGCATGGCTGTTAACCAAGAACTGAAACATTTCTAGTCTCCTATCCACCAACAAAAAATAGTAAGACAAAGGAAAATAATCCCTCTGATACACCTTTGTAATGTCCCGGCCTGACATGCCACAAAACTGGTATCCAAACTAGTGGGTCAAATGACCACATGCATGCGTTATTATACACAAGAGGCTACTGACTAGAAGCAAGGGATTATATAGGTGATAATGGGGTTACAATACAATTATATCAGAAATGAACAATGCTATAACATGGCATAAGTAGTAGATAATAGTGGTAGTAGTAATTAATGGAATGTAGTAGAAACAATATCATATAATTGAAAATGTTGTGGAAGAAAATAATTAACAATTTATTATAAGTGGAAAATTCCAGAATATAAAATAGACAAATTCATGTCATTGTGATTATACATAACTAAGAGTAGTGATAAATAATGTATTCCTTACAACATAGTAAAATAATAAATAAATTACCAGAAATCCCCATGGGTGATCTCCATGAGCATCCTAAGCTCGATCTCTGTCGTTTTCTCCTAACTCCCAGGAACAAGCAATACAACAGTTAACCGGAATCCTTCAATTTTAATGACTACTTTTGTACCAAGGGTACCCAAGATAGGTGTGAGATATAAATATCACTATACTGACACCCACGATGTATAGCACAATCCATACAATGCAATATAAATTATGATGTTTTACATCTAAAATAAAATCATATTGATAACAAATTAATAATATCCACTTTGTCTGAGTTCCAAATGGACACCAGTGCCAAACCACATGCTTCGGCCTAATATGGAAATTACAAAATAGGATCATGTACAAGAATAATATGTTCACCATTTCCAAAAAAATAAGGAAACTGAAATAGGTACATACCCCAAGATTATGCTTAGGCTTGGGTTCTAATTACAATTTCATTATATAACTAAACTAGTAATGTAAAGGAAATATATAAAGTAAAATAAATATGCATAAAATAAATAAGGATTTATCTAAATAATTTATATTACATACATTCAATTTTAGAGGAGGAGTCTAATACCATCCTTGAGGTATCACTACAGTACATCCATTCATAATATGCAATGCCATTGATCCCATCCAAGATGATCCTTTAGAAAATCCAAGTATCGCTTGCGGTATGTTAACTATGAGTCCATCCCAATTATCACACGTTAAAGAATGTGTATCACTAGATGCATGGCATATCAATCTTTCTAAAGGGTATGTTATTGGATTCCCCTTATTAAACTGGTTTTTCCCAATAATATAATAGAAAGAATAGGGGATCCATTGCCTAGAGAGCCTAAAATATCACTTCCCCTATGCATCTAGGTAAGAATACCTGAGAACGAGGGTCCATACATGAGTCCTTAATAAATAACCCAGGATTTCTCCTAGAGCGTTTCAAGTGAACCATTATTTCTAAGGCACATTGAAAAGAAAAACGTCATTACAGAAATCCCATAAAATGAATATAAATAAATCATGCTATCAAACAAGCATTGTGATCCATAATATATTCATGATATCATGTAAAAATATCCATGAAATCAACGTGGCATATAGAATTTATCATTAAAGTAACCCAAGGATATAAACAAGAACACTACGTAATAATAAATAAATATAATCAAGGTTCCAGAAAGAGGATTAGTAGCAATGCATATTCTATAATGATGAAATGAAACCAGAATCACATGTAATAAACATTCTTTTGATCAAATGTCATCAATGAATTCCCAAGGACTCACTCTATCAATAATGACTCTATATATTGTACAATTAAGAAAAACCACATTGGAAAAAACAATATACCTAAACAATCAAATGCACAAGGCTAAATAATAGGATCTAGGCATATGCATTTCTAATGGCCCAGTCCATAGTTCAATTCCCACTTTTATGTCAACATATAAATTTATTACATTAGTCTATGGTAACACACACTCACCCAAAAGTAAAAAAACAACTCAAGGGATTAGGAAAAAATACAGTTATGGTTGGGCATAACCAAAGGGGTGGATAAGAGGCCCAGAGAGCACCTTGAATTGGTTTCCCTATAAGTAAAGGCCACAACAGACATGATAAAAAACCAAAAAATATAATACTAGTCAAACATTTCATTATTTCTATACCATTTATTCAATGCATGTCCTTTGGTATGATCCATCCTACTAAAGGTCACTATCACTCAATTTTCCTAAACATCAAAAATTTATTTTATTGTACAATTTTCATAGGCCTATTGTTAGTTACCCTAAAGGGATCCTACCAACATTCATAATTAACACTAACCATTATATTCACCTCAACTTTTTCATTTAACTCATTGTGAAATTGAACCTAAATTACAAGTGATCAACAAACTAAACATGTCATTAATCAATTATAAATAAATCATATAGGAAAAACTAGGCAATATGGAAGGCAATATACAAGAATATCTATAAATTTTTAGCTTGAATGTAGCGAACCTCAATTAGAGTGGTTTTATAACAAAAATTGTGACTTTGATATTAAAAAAACATGTATCACTTTTATTCATTTTAGTATCTTCATCAAAGAACCTTTTAAACTAGAAAACAACTTTAATTAATTATAAACAATGAATGGTTCATTAAGTAATTAAAAAATGCATTACTAAAATTATAGGGGAACAGAATGGGACAGTACCTTAAAAGAAGAAAATATTTGACATTTGGAAGTTGATAGATTTATCAGTGACCACATGGAAACTGCTTCACAAACACAGAAACACCTTAATATAAATATATATATTTATATCCCTTAACCCATTGCCTGTGTTGTCCGTTATTTTTGTGAATATATGCTTGGAGGATATATATATATTCTACATTCTTTTACACAAGCATGCATGGACCTCTAAAGCAGATCAAAACGTTCTAAAACAATTTTTAGGCAACTTAAATCATCAAAGGTCCCAAAATTAATTTGGAAAAGTCCAACACACCTCAAATAAAATTACCATAATAGTTAAAATAAATTAATTATACTAAAAATCGGTGGAGAAAAATGAACTGCAAGTTCAAAATCCTACCCCAATTTGATGACGACAGACCAAATCGAACCAGACCACCTTACCTACGGTGAAGATTTCCAGAACATGAACCTACATCACCCCTAAAGCCCATTGCATACCATAAACTAGAGGAAAAAAATGGTGTCAACCCTTGACCCTAGGTTTCGACCGAACCTCACCGGGTGGAAAAAGAGAAGAATACCGCCCATACGATGGAGGATATATTAACATAGGACCTTACCAAAAGGAATAAAAGGTGAAACATGAAGAAATCCATGCAGATCTAAGGTCATAGAAGGAGATAAATGAGGGGTTTATGTCATATGATACATTGGAGGAATGGTGTGATGGTGTTCGAAGAAGCAAGGAGAGGGGGAGAGGTGTGTGTGGAGTTAAAAAAACTAAACATTATAATAATAAACAAAATAATAATTGTAAGAATTGTAATAATAATAATATTATTAAAACATATTGTTATTAAATTTATTTACGTTTAAATTTATATTAAATTAATTCAATTCATTGAAATGAAAAATTGTGCTCTCAATTCTTGTAATCAAAATATGGTTCGAACCTCAGTTATAATGAAAGTATTCCCAATAAATGAAAACATTTTCTTTCTATTATTTTTTATCTCGTTCAAAACATGTGATGTTACAAAATACTATTATAAGTAAATAATTTATAGTATTATAATTAATAATATAATTCTGATATATTGTTATATTAAATTTAATATTATTATAACAGTGGTAAAAATCACTTACAAATAAATTTGTCTATGAGTTTAGAGTTTTATATAACAATCAAACTTTTTTCCTGGATTGTTAATGCTTAAATTTCTGATTATGAAATCATAAGATCTATCTCTCAAGATTCATAATTAATTTATTCTCTAATGTTCATTTTTATATACTATATGTTTTTCTTTTATTTTCGAATCTCTATGTAATAAAATTTATGAAGGAAAATGATCTTAAGGAGAGCTGAATTTATTTCCCTCTTTAGCCGGTATTCTTTTCTCTTCCATACCCATGTTCTCCAAATTTTTAAAAAGTATGTTACTAAAATTATAAAATTATTGATCAAATTAAATTTTATCCATATTTAAATTTATATAATATTTTTTTTATTAAATAGTATTTTCATCTTCCAAATGATGTACTGACTTATAAATGTATCATTTCGACATTTTTTTTAACATTTACCTCAAAAAAAAGATTACCCCCCAATCATTACCATTATTTTCTCTAAATCATTTTTTACATGGTTATAAAGTTCATTTAAATAAATTTTTTTCCCTAATAATATATTATTTCTTGTATTTTTAATACATTATTTCAAAATAAAATGGTATTTTATTTAATAAATGTTATAGTGATATTTTAAAGGTGGTTTTATCTAAAAAACATCCTTTCATGTTTCTTATTCATTAATATGGTTACAGACCAATGTTAGAATCTTTATTATTCCACTAGATGGTTATTGGTTATGATGAAATCATGGTGAAACCCGTTTTCTTTTTTTGGTATTCAGCTGTGAAAAATGTCTACATGTATTCATGGTCTTGCGACAAACAAATGATAGAATTACGATAATGTGATAATTTATTTTGTTATATCCTATCAATGAATTGGGTAATGATTAATGTTTCATGATATGAAATGGTACATAAGTGGTCGGATGAAGCTGAAAGAAGATATGTAGTTAGTCGACCAAATCCCAAAAAGATACAAGTGTGATTAGGCCAATTATAACAAGTGACTAATGTATTGGTGGGAATAATTGGACTAATATTTTTTTGATTATATTTATAAAAAATGTTAATTCCACTATATAAGACCTGTAATTATATATATTATATTATCTCTTGGATCTAGATCATTGATTCTTATTTGGCTTATTTATTATGATCCACCAAATCCTTTTGGAATGATTATAATCTATTAATTTTTTGTTATGATTTTTAAATATAAAGTTCATATTCTAATACCATTATACTAATGTTGGGTTTAAATAATGTCAATGCATTATATCTCCCATGTTTAACCATATGGATCATATACGATCGTCATTTCTTATGTTTTCTTTCCAAACATTATGAATCATGTTTTTATGTAGGTAATAAGTAAGATGTGTATTATGTGAGATGTAATTTTGGGAATATGTTAATGAAATTTCATGGGAGAAGATGATTATATATCTTGTCTTCAAAAGGACATAACAATTATAGTTCTAGGGTGTGTATTTTTATTAGATATATTGATTTTTCATCTACAATAATGTAATATTTATGTATGTAATGTTTCACCAACCTCAGTGTCATTGTATGAGGTTCAATTAAAGGAAAGTGGTTTTTTGAAACATGAACCTCATAATTAGAACTACCCTACAAGTTTTTGAGTAAGATATGCTTGTTAATGCTCTCAATAATGTTTATAATTAGTTGTTTTTTGAGAAATTAGTCTTGTTCACATAACAGAAGAGCTTAAATTATATGTTTTATCAGAGGTAACTCATTCTATTATAAAGGTGACAGGTTAAATATCTAAATTAATATTAATTTTAGATTTTATATACTCCTAATAATTTGAATCAAATGGGTGATTATTTGACATGGTAATCCAAATATTATGTTCTTTCAGAATAAAAATAATAGATGACAACTTATGTATCTTATATTTTTGTTTATTAGAGTTTTCAATGAAGGATGTCCATGTTGTTTTAATACCATGGAACATACCCTCATCCTTTATGGCATAGGTTAAGGATATTCAATGATTAGTTTTGGAGTGTCTATTATATAAAATAAATCTATATGGTTGTGAGTAGATACCCAGGTAAATGTCAAGAAGTGACTCTCCATTTTTTAATCCATGGGATAATCTATGATCAACTATCTCGTCAATAAGATGTTTTATGGATTTTTAAAATCCTCAGGTGATATTTAATCTTTTATTGACCAAAATTTACAATAATAATCTCCAAAAATTTGGATGATTGTTATGTATAGTGATATGGCTAGAATGGTTCTATGGATAATCATCTTCTAGTGGGTTAACACTGAGAATTAAATTATAGTGGGTCATAAATAACCTTAAATTATTTTGGAATAAAAATTGGGGCATGTTACTATGAATTCTCTAATTAGATTCATATAACATGAAATGGTAAAGACGGTTCTTTTGTGATCAATGAATGAATGGAAAAGCATCTCATATTTTACTAATATAGGAGGAAAATTTGTTGGAAATGTTGGGAAAATTTATGTTGATGTGATTATATGGAATTAGTAGATGCCAAGTAGTCTCATATCTAATCCTGATGAATAATAAATGATTCAATACTAGAAATTATTAAATAAATCATTGGGTTTTCAAGTGATTTTGAGTATATATTATCATCCCAAAATGTTTTTCATGTATGACCGTATAATAAAATTTATAAAATATTTTCTTTTTTTATATATTTTTTATTTTTTGGATTACGGGAAAATCATGTAGAATTTGAAGAGTATATTTGTGATAATAGTTATTATGGAACTATTTAGATATCTACATTCGAAATGATTATATAATGTTGTTTGTTCTGCTTTATATTGGATAAATGTAGGAGAAGAATATTTTTTTCATCATATATTGGTGAAAGAAACTTGTGATTATGTTTAGATGATTTGAATGATTTATATATGGATTAGAGTTGGAAGAAGACTTAAGGTGATCATAGGAATTGACATATTAAATTTATAGTAGATAATTTACTATTTCTTCTTGTATCACTTGGGTTTGGATATCAAAGTGTTGATAAACGAGGAAAGTTGTATCCTAAATATTTTAGAAAATTTTGGATTTTTTAAAGGATTATGAAGGTTTATACCAATTGAAATTACATTAAATTTTTAAATTAAGTATAATATTGTTCATGTATATCAAAGAAGGATGTATAAATAAAATCCATCTTATCTGATTCGATGTTATGGTGTGAAGATTGAGCAATATATTTATTTTATGGAGAAGACAGTGTATGATATCAATTATAGTGAGATGTTTTTAAGGGAAATGTTTTGGTAAATTTATGATCCCTATTATATAATAGTGATATATGAGTGGAGAATTTGTAATTAGAAGCTAAGATAAGGAAACAATGGCTTGAGTTATTCATTAATGACTCATGATGAAAATTACCAGGGATGAGAATCCATATCATAGGGAGGTCTTTTTTACCCATGACATTGAGGTACATATCCAATTTATTATTATTCCTTTAATTTATGTTTGAGATTTTTCTCTATATCCTTGGTGATCTTGAGGTAGTGAAAGGAGTTGATTTTTGTGGTATGTGGTTTAATAAGCTCAATATACTGAAAAATGATCCACTAGGTACATGGTCTAGGGTATCAAGTACCCAATGAGAGTGGTAGTGTGCATGATATATTTATATCCCACTAAGTATATGGAAGACCCCATTTGGGTTTTATAAAAGTGGTGAAATATCAATATTTTCATTATCCTCATATATGATCCTTAATTTGAGATTTCCCAGGGTTATTTTGGTAAACTTTTTTTGATTAATCAGAGTTCTAATATTTCAATTTATTCTTTTTACTACATTGATTTATCTCCCTTTTATAGTCGAAATCACAATATGTTTCGTTCATTTTCTCTAACTCAATAATTTATTAATATATTATACCCTTTTGTGTGAATTTGATAATTATTGGTCAATGTGTCATTACAATCAAAATATTTAACATCTAATTAATTGGATTATTGTTTTCATGGTGTTCTTATATTTTTTTGGTCTCCTAATATTAAGATAATTTTCTATTATTAATTAGGTGGGTAACCGTGTTATTTTTTAGGCATTTTTTAATTTTCTTAAATATTATATTTCTATTGTTTTGATGATTTAAATTTTCTTGTGATTTGTTTTTTTGGAAATTTGACCAAACTTTTCAAAAAAAATATCTTTGTATTTTTTTAATATTCATATTTGAAATTGGTAATTTTTGGATATAATATCAGTTATCCATGATTTAGTAATGAATTAGTAATATGAATTTATATTTTTATAAGTTAAATAAATTTTATTACTAATGGGGTAACTAAAAATGAAATTAAAAGTCTATATGTATTGTTAGAGTAAGATAACAAATGTGTTAAGTGTTAAAAAATATGTTATTAAATTATGTGAAGTGGTTAAAAATAATTACATGTAATTGTAGTGAATTATCAAATTCTATATTCACCTAAATTATAAAATTATAATTTTAATATGTATATTTTTGTATAAAAGGATTTGGTATATAGTGGAAAACTCACCTAATCATCTTGGGGAGCTGAGAAGATGTTTGGGGGGGTCTAAGTGTGGATTAATCATGTCTTTATGAGGTGTGTGTAACATTGTAATTTGATTTTGAATGGTATTATGTGATTTTACAACTGGTATAATAGTGTCCAAATATCATTAAACCAAAATGTGATATGATTTGAAAAAAATGTGGACTTTTGATAGGCAATTTCTTGTTGAGTTTTTTGGGATATATGCTAAAAGATAATTTTTGAAATTTTTGTATTTTCATATGATTAGAAAATTCATTATGTTATCAAATAAGAAGTAAATGATTAAATTTATATTTTTTGTTGAAATTAATTTGATCATTGTGTTTTTTATCCCAAACAACATTTTGTATTTCAATCTTCCCATGATGTTGGTCACCCCAAAGAAACCATAGTGGACTAAGACATGGTTATCGATGGGGTGTCTTGGGAAACAGATTTTCAATATAATGGAATGGTTATACTTTAGGGGATTAGATATATATGATTCAAATATATTGAATCTATTTTAGGGTCCCTGATTTTCGTATTCCATATGCTTGGTTGTCCTTAGTTGAGGCCAGAAAAATATGTGAAAATCAATAGGTATGACTCCTTTTATCAAATTGTATGTAAATTTCCTATTTAAGTTATGGTTAAATTCAATGAAATGTATACTCGTATTACTTATATTAATTATATAATATTTGAATGGTTATATAATTTTATATTTACCAAAATTGGGTATATAAACACATACTAACTCTTTTATATGGAAGGTGTTTTAGTGGTTTTTTCTGAGAATTATTTTCTCACATACTAAATGTAAACATCTTATGTGTATACATATTATGTGCATGGAATTTGAATTATGATTAATAAACCTCGATTTTTAATTATTTGTGTTGAGACACAATTGAGTTTTGTTTAGGTGGTGTGTAGTTGTGTGAAGTTGGATGTCTACATTCGCTTTTTCTGTCTTTTTTAGAATCATTTTTTAATTTTTTATATATAGATATTTTGTATGGGTTACATTTTTTATACTTGAATGTTTTTGAAATGTTTTGGTTGATATTATATTTATTTGAGTTTTTTAAATATTCGTTTACAAATATTATTATTATTGATTTATTTTATTCAAACATTTGATTTGACGGATAATTAAAGTGTCAATTTCTTTCTAAGTGTTGTCTTTAGAAACTCAACACTTGTTGATATCCTTTGGTTATCAAAGAGTGAATTTGATTCTATACGACATTTCCTTTTTACAGCATGATCATTCTATTGTAGCGTGATATAACACTACCCTATTAACACATATTATGATATAGTTTCATTTGACCTACACTGATCAGGTCATGATGTTGAATGTTATACCGTCATATAGTTTCAATATTGAACAACCTGATATTCCCAAGGGTGATAATGCACATCTGTGAGGATGAATAATAAGATGATGGTTGGAATTAATTATATTGGTGGCTTGTTTGATTCAATCAACTAAAAAACTATTTTAAATATGTTCACTAGCAAACACATAGGATTGAGAACTCATGATTATGAAAAAGTAATGCATTGAAGGAAATTAATTTTTCATAGAATGAATAATAATAAAAAATAATGAATTTATAAACAAGAATATTTAAAGAATGAAATTAAAATATCTCATTCAGAGAAAACTAGTTTTAATAAAAATATAAATTCCATGATTTTTTTAAAATTTTGTAAAAAATTCATTAGCATAAACAATTATGGAATAAATTTTCTAGAATCCAAATAATTTCATATAATGATTGAGTCCTAGAAATTAAACAAGAATAATTGAAAAAAAATCCCACAATATTAGTTTTTTAATTACTTATATAAAACATGTAATTTATTAATTATCCTGAACAAATAATGAGGATGGGAAATAAGAAAATATTCACAATAGAATTATGGTTTCACTAAAATATCAATGCTTCATCATTGATTAAAAAATATTGACAAATCTCTCAAAGAGACTGATATTATAAACCATGAATAATGGGATTATATCCCCTCAGGATTTATTATTTTATGTCAATGTAAATTACCTAGGGGTATTGATTAAAATGCAAATTATAGAGGTGTCTTAATGTTTTCATAGGTTTATAGGTATTTTTTAAAAAAACATCCAAAATGATATCAACACATCTTCATACTATAATAGAGATTTACACTTTTCTTAGTTGAATACCCTTCATCAATACAACACTACATTCTAGAAATTTATATTCATAACTCAATTTTTAATATAAAAACTAATCTAATTATTCACACTTAAGAGGGATGAAACAATATATTTATAAATGTTAATAAATTATTATAATACATAAAATAAAACTTAATTTTCATTCTTATTGGTAAAATTTTGATAAATATCTTTTTATAGAGAAGACCCATTATCAATGTAACTACGTCATCCCCACAATTTGGGATTTTCATCCTAATAAGCACAACTAACATATAGAGTTAAGGGTAAGGATATCATATCAGAGTCTAATAGTTCTGTGATCCTTCCTAAAGAATCAAATTCTACAATAATATGTAAACTAATTTATTTTCTCATCCATAAATCATCTTCTTTTACCGATCCTTGATTATCTTCTGGTACTCCTTAAAGGTTTTGTTATCTTCTTCATCCATCTCACCCTAATAGAAATTCCATAATAAATTATACTCATATCTCATTAGATGTCACATATGGAATATGACATGAAACCATTCAAACATTATGGGAAATTTTAAAAAATAATAATCCTAGCATACTTTAATCAAATTCATGTATGGTCCATTGAATATGAATGATAAATATCATCCCTGTCTAAGTATCTTGTAACAGCATTGAGGTGAGACCTTCAAGAACATCTAGTGTCCCTCCTAATACCTCAATTTACTTAGTATTCAGTTCATATTAAACCAATTATAGAAATATGACATCTAAAAACACTCCAATATCACTTGTAAATTCACCATCACAAAATTCACCAACTCATATCCCCTACGTTTTGAATCTCCATTTTGCATCTAATAAAGGGGTGACCTATATGGTCTCCCATAGAGGGACTCCAAAGGATCCATGATAATAATGTATAGATATGTATTTAATATTAAAAACCCATTAATTAAACATTCTCATCCAAAATTAAAAAAAATATTTCCCACAATCCCCTGATATAGCTTCACGATCCTAGAGAGTGCTATAAGTATAATCACTTTTTTGGGGGTTAAATGTTATAATCAATCACAACCAGCTCCAAAAACCCTCTATATCCATCCTATACAATATTAATTTTAAATAAGTATCATATTAATAAATATCCATTGAATACACCCTTTATAACCATATGAAATCATCCCTAAATAGACGTCCCAAGATCTCCACAAAAATATACTCTCATATTGGTGTATTTTAGCTAACCTGATGAATCGTTGAACATTCACTTGGACCACATCATGTCCATTCATCCAAAATTGAAATCTCATCAAGTAATTTATTGGTAATCTAACCTACATATTCTCTATATACTCATAAAAATAGATTAAATAGTTGTGATCCTTTTTCCCAATAATTACTTATTGATACGTTAGTCTACATGATATGAACATTAAAACAATCCATTTCATATTAATTTACCTAAATTATAATTTAATATAATAATTTATATTTATTAAATCATTATGTACCACCATAGTGGATGTTTGATACTCCTTCAATAACTATTCATGATTCATAAAATATTTATTCCCCTAAAAGATGATGATGTGAATCCAATATTATATGAATCTATATAACATACTACATAAGAAAATTTTGTCATAAATTATTTCACAATAAAAATTTCCATGATGTTTATTTTTAATGAATGAAGAATTCTTGGGGTTTCTACCATCTATTTATTGTATGAAATGTCATCTTCTTCCACTAAAATCAACTACATTGATGAAAATTATTTGTATAACCCTTAAATTATCTAATGATGGTAATCAATTCTAAGATAATAAACCCCTACACAATACATACTTATTTATAAAATTTATTATAGTCATGATACTATAGGATCATATGACCCCATTTCTACCTCCAATTGAAATTTTATGGAGAGAAGGTATACCTGAAACTATAGTGATCCATGAAAACTCAAAATCAATCACCAAAATGATATTGTCTATAAAACCTAAATTAAAATCACAACACTACAAACACATTGTCCTGGGACTCATAAATAAAATAATGATATCTCAAATTCCTATAACCTTAAAAAATCATCACTTTCTCAGCATTTGAACACAACCATTCCAAAAAAAGTTCCAAAAAACACTTTATACACAAATACTTAAATAATAAACCATAAAGATAGGGTCCTGGTAAATATTTTCTTTAACTATTTTAACTTATATAAGTGGGTATTAATTCTTTATTGTCACTAATTATGTTAATGACAAAAATTCAAAGATAAATCCCCTTATCTATCTTCCTATACTATAATATATGATATTCAAATATGGAAATTCTGTGTTTAATGAAATTTCTCTATGAAACGTACATCAACTATACCTTTATCTCCAATAAATTTATCATGACCATTTGATATACTACTAATTGAATCTATGTAGTTGCAATATGTATATCATTGCTGACGTGAAACCCTCTAGGAGTATGTATCCATTGAATTCCATCCATAAAAAACCATATATAGCTAATCATCCATAAGTAAATGATCCTAAAAAGAGTCAAATATTTATAAGGTTTGGAAGACCACTATGTGGGTAATGTTTTGAAATATCCTAAAATTTGTCTTGGTTTACCATAATTAACGAAAAATGTCAATAATAAATTAAAATCTAGACTGGTCTTCTCATATTCATAACAACCCACAATGATAAAAATGCAAGTAGGCTTGTATTTTAGAAAATTAGTCCCATCAAAAGATAATGGAAAAGAGTCTAAAACAAGAAAACAAGATATCCCAAGAGAACAATTATTTTCTAATATTATAATCAATTTAAATTTATATGTGGAAGATAGAATGATTACATCTAGTAAAAGTCTCTAGGAAAAAAGTATCTTTTTAGAATCAATCAGAATCTTTTACTTATAAAAAATAATATTATAATAAGGGAACTGACCATATTGTCATGACATGGAAAATTGATTAGGATTTTAAGGTTGATTTATATACTAGGGAATACCCTAGGTCGTCTCTCAAGGAGTGTTGGTGGGTTTATAGTGTTCATTTTTAATAAGAAGTTCATAGATACGTGGTGGTTTTGAAAATAGTATTACGATGAGATGACTTAATTGAAGAGTTTAATAGTTGGAATGAAAAGGCGGTGTATTGATAATTATGAGAGAATATGATCATTTCATATTCACTACACATATTGGATAGTTCATTGTTATGAAAATATAACATGTTTTTGTTTAATTCTTTGGTTCAAGGTTGTCAAGATCTTGACTCCCCTCTTGCCTCATCAAAAGATTCTAAAAGAACCTCCCTACGGAACAACAATCATGTTGCCAAGATTTGGTAATCAAAAATAGAATAAGAGGTCTGACAAAGCATACATAAATCTTATTTATGTGTGAGATAAATAGGATTATTGTGTTGTCCAATCGGAACAACCCAAGATTCCAACTTGATATCTCAACAAAAATGGTGTTGAAATAAAAAGCATTCCAAATAATTATATCAAATGAAATGTAATCAAGGGAAATAATGTTAAGAAACAAAATTAGTGAAAAAATCAACAAAAATTTATAAAAACTAGTAGAATAACATGTGATGGAACTCCCTCCCATGTCTGAGTAGCTCCCTCAAAATGATCGTCCACCGTTTAACTCGCCATCGAGAGGAGGAGGAGGAGGCTGGGGTGGAACTCCCTCTTCATCTTGATTCTCCTTTGATGATAGGGTCCTCCATAACTCTTTGGATGTTGAGAGGACTTATTTGGGTCTCCAAAATACCAGAGCATTGCCACCAGGCCGAACGTGCAAATGAGGTGCCCAAGGTGCCATATTATAGAAAAATGGGATGGTGTTCTTGAGCACACAGAATTCATAAAGCCACGTGTCACATGTGTTTCATCTTCCAGAAAGCCTTATCTCGAGTAGGAGAAAATGGAAAAGTTGTAACCTCACCTATTTTCTATATTCAACCAATATTTTTCATAAATTAAACACCTATAGCCTGAGATATGAAGAAATCATAGAACACAATCTTGGACATCATGCAGATTTGGTGTGCTGGACAGATCATGTCGGTTGGGCCACAATATGGTCGAATGAGTCTTCAATTACTACATTAGAAATGTATAAAAATAGAATATGGACCATCTCACAAAATATCAGCCTAATCTAATGCACCTTCTAGTAGAAGTGTGCGGATTAACTCATAGGTGTGCTTGGATCCTGCGCAGTTTGGCCCATTTTTCTTGGACATGACCATGGGCCCTCAAAATCACATACTCCTTCAATGGAATCACCAAAAAAAGTATCATTTCCTATTTTAACAGTGATAAACACAAAATAAGTGATTCAATAATCGAATTTAACATGTCATTACTTTTGTAATTTTTAATATAAAACAATTTCAACACAGTGGTGTAAAGGATAAAATTACACAGTAAATCATGGTACGATCACACCCCCACAAATAAACATTTGCACTCCTTGGAAAATTCAAATATCCAAATAAAATGGGGAATATAAATATTCCCATCATCATGAAGATTTAACGTTAGAGTAAATTTTAATTCATTAATGTTATGAGATCAATTCATGAACGAATCCAATGAGTTTTTCCAATAGAAAAATATGTCTCAAAAATCATCTAACAATGAAATTCAAATAGATTCAGGACACCAACATGATCAAGGAATTGAAAATTAAACCATTACACTAACTCTCCATGTGTTTTTGTGAAATCATTCCATGCTATTCTTTCCACTTCCTATCCAATTAATATATCTTATTTTTAAATTATCATGCTTTAAATGAATTTCCACTGAACCTTACCTATATCCTTTACAATCATATTTCAAGACCAACTCACTTAAGAATTCATAATAGTCAAACCATAAGCTCCCGACCTAGATATCCCCATATTTTGTACATTTCATCACTCCCATCATTTAATATTTTTTTAGATGTTTCATTTGGAACAAATCTTACACTCATCACTCAACCCTTGTTTGATGTACTCAAAACACTAATTGAAATAGTTATAACAAGATCAAAGTTTGAGGAGGAGTGGTTTTTGACCTGCAAAAGAATCAATGTTTTTTTGAGGGCGTACAACTATCGGACATTAAGTACACATGCATATGTCAATCTAGTAAAGTAATGAAACAGATCGTACAAGGAACGAACGTATGAAAATATCATTTAAAGGTGAGAAATATTAACCTAACATATATTTACCATGTATTAAGTAAGAAACCTTCACACTGTTGTTTTTTTAAAAAATATATAGAGTTATTACTGAAATATTTTTTCTAACAACTACTTACAAAAGGGGAATCAATCATATCAAATGTTTCACAGTGATAAAACAATTCATATCATTAATATGAAACCAATTCACTAAAAATCACTACCTGATGTCAACATCATACAAATATTATTTTTCACCATTCTTTATGGTATTTTTAATTTCCCCCCATTATGGTCACCGGGTCATAAAACATTGAAATTTTTGATGGGGGAAAAATGAAAATACCATAAAGAATGCGAAAAAGAGAAGAAAGAAGAATGAAAATGGATACCCTAATGAACTCAACAAGATGGGGAAATTGAAAATACCATAAATAAAAAGAAAAAGATAATAAAGAGAGAAAAAAATGATGAAAATTCTTATCTAACCCAGGAATTTACCAACCCCCCCCCCCACATAGATTGTGTAGTGCCCTCACTTTAATAATTGAGAAGGTGAGAATGATGTATAATACATGGTGTGTTTCACTAGTTTTTTTTTCTTAAACATAATGTTACTCTTTTGGGAACTCTGAAAGGGATTCGTGGAAGTGCTTCAGTCGAAGCCCATTGACAGTGAAGGTTTTCTTGGTTTCTTCATTTTGAACATGCACAACACCAAATAGGGATACATCAATAATAGTGTATGGGCCAAACCAGCGGGAACGAAGCTTACATAGATGAAAATTCATCCTTGCATTATAAAGGAGGACCTTCTGGCAAATGTGGAACTGAAGATGAAGGATAATATGGTCATGGGAATCCTTGGATCTCTCTTTATCAATCCTGTAGTTTTCATATGCGTCTCTTCTCATTTCCTCCAACTCCTAAATATGCTGCTTCAATTTGGAACCCGCACTAGAAAGATTAGAATTGCATTGTTTGATGGCCCAATAGGCCCAATGGTCAATCTCAACAGGTAGGTGACAAATATTTCCAAACACAAGAGAATAAGGTGACATTCCAATGGGTGTTTTGAAAGAAGTATGGTAGGACCATAATGAATCATCTTGTCGAAGACTCTAATATTTTCTATTGGGTTGAACAAGTTTTTTAAGAAAATTTTTTACCTCTTTATTTGACAGCTCATCTTAACCATTGGTCTATGGATGATATGAAATAGACACTCTATGACCGACCCCATACGGAAACCAATGTGATTTCATTGTTCGATTTCCAAAATGAGAACCATGTTCATTGATGATGAACCTAGGTAAGAAAAACCTACAGAAGATTTAGGTTCTCAAATATTCTAATACAAACATAAAATCATCAGTACTTGAAGCTCGTTCCTCTCTCATTTTGACACATAATCAACTGCTAGAAGAATGTATATGTTTCCAAAGGAATTGGTAAATTGACCCATAAATTCAATGCCCTATACATAAAAATTGTCATGAAAGAGAAACAGTTATTGTGGAATTACATTTATTTTATAGACATTCCCCGTTATTTGACAATGAGGACATGATTTGAAAAAATCATGCACATCCTGATAACGTTTTGGCCAAAAGAGACCAGAATATGGGACCTAGTGAGCAGTCCGTTGGGGACCAGAGTGCCCCCCCCCAAGAAATAGTGTGGAAGAATCTAATGACAGACTGAAACTCGCTATCTAGAATACAACACCTCAGGACTTGATCGCTACATGTGCTCCAAAGGTAGGGGTCATCCCAATTTTACCAACGAGACTCATGGTTTAGATGAATGGATTGGATTTTTTTTAAATCAGAAGGAATTAAAGATGCTACCAAATAATTTACAATTTTTGCATACCAAGGAAGTCGATGCAATTGCTCATTAGGAAACATGTCATTAATGGGAATATAGGGAGATGAGTCAATTTATGAGGATGGGAGGATTATAATAATATGGTCAGCCACCACATACTCTGCTCCATTTTTATCTCAAATTTCTAGATTAAATTATTGAAGGAGGAGCATCCAGCGAATGAGACGTGGCTTGGCTTCTGGTTTCATAAAGAGATACAGGAGGGCTGCATGGTCTAAGAACACAATGAATTTGGACCCCAAATGGTATGATCTGAATTTCTCCAAGTCAAACACCATGGTAATGAATTCTTTTTTAGTTGTTGTGTCGTTTTCATGGGCATGGTCCAAAGTACATGAGGCATAGAAAATGACATGTGGAACTCAATCGACCCTTTGTGACAAGACTGCCCCAACTACATATTTAGTGTCATCAAACTTGAGCTAAAACGGTAAATCCCACCAAGGTGGATGGATTATCGGGGGTGACAAGAAACTAAATTTTAACATTCTAAAAGCTTCCTCACATTATTTATCAAATTGAAATTCTTTATCTTTTTGAAGTAATCGGGAGAGGGGGACTGCAATTTTACTAATGTCACAAATGAAACGATGGTAAAATTCAGCATGATATTGGAAATACCGCACATACCGTACATTTTTTGGGGAATGGTATGGAATAAATGACATCAACATTTGATTTATCTACAGGGATTCCATCCCCAGAAATGACATCCCCCAAAACAATACATTATCACACCATGAAATGTCATTTCTCATAATTTAATACCTGATTCTCTTCAATACAACAACGTAGGGATAAACCAATACTACTCAACCATTTATCTAAATAAGAGCCATAAACAATTAAATCATCCATGAATACTTCCATGGAATTCTGCAGGTAATCTGTCAAAAATACTAATCATGTAACATTAGAAAGTACCTGGAGAATTGCACAGACCAAATGGGATCCTTCTATAAAAAAATGTGCCAAAGGGTCAAGTGTTGGTTGTCTTTTCCTGATCCTCAAGGGAAATATGGATCTGAAAGTATCCAGAATACCTATCAATTAAACCGTAGGGGGACATACCTACTATCCTCTCAAGAATTTGGTCAATGAATGGAAAATTGAAATGGTCTTTCATGGTCTCTTGGTTTATTCAGTGAAAGTCTATACAGACACGCCAACTATTCTGCAAATGAGTTGGAACCAATTCACTATTATCATTTCTGATTACTGTAGGGCCAGTCTTTTTAGGAACTACAAGAACATGACCGACCCATTGGCTGGCCTAAATATGGTAAATAACTCCAGTTGCCAAAAATTGTTTACCTCATTTTTCACAACTTCTAGGAGGTTTGGGTTCAGTCGATGATGTGTCTGCCTCACTGGTTTAGGCACATCATTTAACAAAATATGATGTGTAAAATTTATGTGCTAGTATAAGGAATGTCTTCAAGTGTCCATCCCATAGCTTTTTTATACTCCCTCAAATGTTCAAGCAGTCTCAATTCACGCTCTGGAGGGAGTCAACTAATAATGATGATGGGGAAATTGTTTCAATTCTCAAGATATGAATATTTTAAATGTTGAGGAAAATTTTCAGTTCCAAATCAGGAGGATTTTGGATTGATGGGAGTTTGTGTGAAAGTGAGAGGTAACTGATCTCATCTAACTTCTCAATGGTATCATCTTCAATAGAGGAATCTGTTTTTACAAGCTTAGCAGTATCATTGATGGTCAATGGATCCTCAGTGTTCAAGAAATCATTAATCAATGAACAAGCATGACACTTTTCTAGACTACTACAACAATCAATGTATGAATCATTTCCTAGAATTTATATCAGTAGAGAAAACTCAGAAAGGGAATCAGGGGAAAGAAATATAATTTTTTTAGAGGAAGGGAGTACATCTATAGAATTAGCATAGAGAGATGAATGTTCTTCTTAGGGGTTCTTCATGGAATCATGGATATTGATGTGGATAATGTAACAAACAAACTCCATAGATAATGTACCATTTTGGACAGTAATTATGGTTTTGGTGGTTTTCCAGAAGGATCTCCCCAATATAATCGGCGCATGTCCATTTATCTTATCATCCTCCATTTTAAGGAAATAAAATTCAGCATGAGAAATTAAATTTTGAACCCTCACAAGAACATCCCCTGACGCACAAGAGGGGTGTGCAGTACTCTGGTTAGCTATTTAAACAATAATTCCAATGGACATCAGTTCCCCGAACAGTAATGTAGAGTAAATAGAGTAAGGTATCACATTTATAGAAGCACCTAAATGAAGCATAGAATTAGAAAAACAATACTCCCCTATGCTTCATGGAATTGAAAATGTTCCAGGATCATTGAAATTGGTGGGAAGTGATAGCTCTATCAATGCTGAATTACTCTTCCCCATGCTCACCTTCTCATTTCCATGAATTCTCCTTTAGTGTGGACACATATCCTTTAGAAACTTGGCTTACCATGGAATTTTCATCACAACATCAATCAATGGGATGTTAACCTGCACTTTCTTGAAAATTTTCTATATTTCCTCATCATGTTCAGCTCCATTTTGTTTTATTGGTTTGGAGGCCCTTTGAGGAAATGGAAGAGGAATGGTTGGGAAAGGTGACTCATGAATGTACACACTCTTTCCTTTGGAAGGGATTCTCGTAGGACAAGTTTCTTCATCATTTGGATCATTTTTTATGGTTGTGATAGAGGTTTCATTAGGATGGTGTGACTCTCATAAAGGATTCATTTTACAATATAGTTATTTTCCACTCCTAAGGGTGATGGAACTAACCTTTTCTTTTATCTCTAGGGTTAACTAATGGTTGAGAGGGAAGTTTACCTGATCTGTGACATTGAATTTCACCCACTGAGTTAGCTAGGTGGCCTAATTGGGTTTTGAGGTCTTATATAGCTTCCTGAGTGGTTTTTTGGAATTGAATATTATTTTTTCCATTTGTGTCATCATTTTTTCTTGGCTAGGATTAGGTATTGGAGGGGTTTTTTGGAAAGGCATTTGGGGTGGTTGAGGATTTATGGGCGGTGTTGGTGGATGACTACTCTTCCTCGGTTGGTTCCATTGTTTTTGTGGTTGGTTTGAATACCCCCTTTCCTATAGGCTACGTTATCCTTCCACCCATGGTTGGATGGATTGTAAGGTTATTGCCTAACGGGTTGGTTATAGGGGCATCCAGGAAATATTTCCTCACAACTCTCAAATGTTTCCCTCAATTGAGGACATTGGTCAGAGTAGTGGGTGTCAGAATAACATATACCACAATGGATGGGAGGAGGATATTGTGATTACACTTGGGAATGATATACTTGTAAAACAAGGGTACTGACCTCTTCAATCATTATACCCACCTTCTTCTCATATTCAGTACTTTGCACCTCATGGACACATTGAATGGGTATTCTAGACCTTTTACCGAATTTTTGAGTGTTTTGTGCCATGTCCTCAATTGAGGTCCTTGCAGTAATTGGGGTCTTATATGACATATTTCCTTCTTTATTATTGTAGTTCGAGAGGCTAGAAGATATTTTTCAAGAAAAAGGTGTTTCATGTCTACCCAACATCTTATTATTAAATTAACATAGTATAATCAATCTTTCGCAATGTCTTCTAAAGAAAATGGTAATTGCTCTAAGATTTACATATTCCTCATCCACATTAGTAGGTTTTAATGTTAAATAAATAGTATGAAATTATTTTATTAGATTTTTTGGATCTTTTTTAGGATATCCATGGAATCATGGTAATAGATGAATTAAACCAGATTTTAGTTCATAATTGGGAGCCTCACCTTGTAATAGAATGTATGTGGGATGAGTATCAACATCAGTTGAGGTTAATTATTTTAGCGTTCTATTTTTTAGCCATGTTATTCAGGATAACATTATTTTTTATGTTATTTATAGATGAAGATGAAGGGTTAATAAGAGTTTCATTATTATGTGTGCCCTCCTTCAAAGTGTTGTCTTGTGTGTCTCAGTGTCGTTCATGTAGGGTCCTCTCTAGTTCGGGTTCTAAATGTTATAAATCTCATGAATAAGAATTATTCGTGCAACAAACCTTCAAAACAAATATATCATTACAAAAAAGGATTGAAAAGGAATAAGAGAAAACAAATAAATATTCACAAACATTACAAAAAAAATTATAAAAAATAAGAACTAAAAACCAAAGCGCACCCCAGAAACGGCACCAAAAATGGGCTGCGCTGTCCTGATGTATCAAATTCATTATGATTTTAAGGATGATTTATATTCTAGGTAATACCCTAGGTCATCTCTCAAAGAGTGTTGGTGGTTTTAGAGTGTGCGGTTTTAATAATATGTACTTATATAGGTGGTGGTTTTGAAAACAATTTTAAGATGTAATGAAATAATTAAAGAGATTAATAGATGGAAAGAAATGGTGGTGTATTAATAATCATGAGATAAGAAGATCATTTAAAGTTCACTATATATCATGGATAGTTCACTGTTCTGAAAACTTAACATGGTTTTGTTAATTCCTTTGGTTGAAGGATGTTATGATCTGGAAATCTCTCTTTCATATTTAAATGATGCTTAAAGAACCACCCCTTGGCACAAAAATCATGTTGCCATGATTTGTTTATCAAACATAGAATAAGTTCTCTCACAACGAAAACATAAATATTATGTATGTGTGAGATAAATAGGATTATTGTGTTGTCCAATCAGAACAACCCAAGATTCCCACATGAAATCTCAACACAATCGGTGTTGAAATAAAAAGCGTTCAACTTAATTATATAAAATGAAATGTAATCAGTAGAAATCATGGTTAGAAAAAAATAAGTGAAATATTCACCACACAAATTATACAAAACCAGTAGATGAACAAGTTCTGGGACTCCCTCCCATGTTTTTGTAGACCACTCGAAATGATCGTCCACTGTTTAGCTCACCATCGAGAGGAGAAGGAGGCTAGGTTGGAACTCCCTCTTCATCCTTGATTCCCCTATTAGGATAGGGGCCTCCAGAAATCGTTGGATGATGAGAGGACTTCTTTGGGTCTCCCAAGTACTAGAGCTTTTCATCTTGGAAGAACATGTAAATGAGGAGCCCTATGTGCCATTTTTTATGTAATTGGGAAGGGGGTTGGGAGCACACAAAATTATTAAAACCAGTTTTCACAGTGGTTTTGACCTCCAGACATCCTTATATAGATTTGAAAAAAAAATAACAAAGATGTAAACCCACAACTTAGTTGTCTCCACCTAATGTTTTGCATAAATTGGACACCTGTAGCCCGAGATATGGACAGATCACCACACACAACTTTTGACATTGTGAAAATTTGGCATGCTAGATAGATCAGGATGGTTGGGACACTAGATGGTCGAATGGGTCTTGTGTTCCTTCATAAGCAATGTATCCTAATAATATTTGGACCAGCCCAAAAATTTCATCCCCATTGGATGCACGGTCTAGAAGCAGTGTACGGATTAATCCACTAGTGTTCTCGGATCCTGTGCAGTTTGCCCCATTTTTCTTAGACATCGTCATGGGCCCTCCTAATCACCTCCTCCTGCAATGTAATCATCAAAAAAAGTATCATTTCCCTTCTTAACAATGATAACCACAAAATAAATGATTCAAAAATGGAATTTAACTTGTCATTATTTTTATAATTTTTAATATAAAACAAGTTCAAAACAGTGGTGTAAAGGTGAAAATTACACAGTGAATCATGGTACGATCTGGAACATCTTCAACTAATTATTATTAAAATATGCTCCAAATAAGAGAAGTACAAATAATATATCAGTAAAATGGCCTGATCCACATACTCAATGTAATATACTACCTACATCGAACCTCACCACCATCTTCTAACATTATCTACATCACTAGGACTACTTGGGGTGGTAGTGGCTCAAGGTTTCAACTAACCCTAGCTGATCCCCTGGTGGAAAAAATTGTTAAAAACTTCCCCTACCATAATAAGTATCACAATACTTGTCCCTTATTAGGATAGACAACCTATGTGATCTGATGATCACCAGATACTAAATATTAGATTGAAATATTCCCCAATCTAGTGATGGGAACTCATTATCAATTCTCAGTTATCATCCATTGATGACTCAACCCAAAGGAAATATTAACCAAATATAGAATTGCGTGATGACTTTATTAAGAAATACCTAAAATTGAAAATCTCTCTTGATGACTCTAGAATAGGTTGGGATATACATAGGTTAATCACTAACTTTAATTTCTCTTATAAAGACCTTCTAAAACCATTGTACTCAGAATATATAATCATGAACCATATATAGGAAGTATTTCATCAGTTTTATGAAACATAATTCATAATCAGTAATTTCTACACGATCGTCATATAGATACAATAAATCCTAAACATGCACCAAATTTAGTGTCTTGGGGCAGTGTTTCTCCCTAAAAAGATATTAGAACTCTGTCTATGATCTCATTAGTACATCATGTTCCTATATAACCAAATCCCTTCAATTGATCGCTATATGATATATAATACTAGATAAAAAACAAAATCTAGTCATTATGTGTCCATTTTTGGATAAAATACACGATTCACTAACTCATTACAATCCTCTACTACTCAAGGAATAGACATTCCTACCATCCTCAAATTCTCTAATAAAAACATTCATTCATCATGCACATTTGGTATCCGCATTTTTCTCAACAAGAACAACCATAAACTATATCGGTGGGCATTCAAACCATGTAATATTAGTGATATCTAACAACTACACTGGTTGAATATATAAATATTGATTTATTTCATATACTAATTTGTTATACCATAATTTTTTAGTGAAAACGGGATATAATTCCACCCAAGTAACATAAAAACACTACATATAAATTTGATCCATCAATTAATGAGTTTTAATCCTAAATTTTGGTTATATAAACTCTTTTTAGATCAAGTATGTTTGGTTGAGCTGGAAATTTAGGGGCCTTATGTAACATAACATACGTTAACATGATATATGTACCATCCAATTACCCTATAATATTTATCAGAGAGTTGTTGAGTTGACTTAATAATTATCAGCAACTTTTTTGAAATAATATGTAGTTCACCCACACTAATACCATGGATCCCTATTATATAAGATTAATTTTGGGTCACTTGATAATATTACACCAAGTTTATATAACCCTTAATAAGAAGATCACAAACACCAAACTCTATCCATGTGACTTGATCCACTTTGATACAATTCTAACACATCTTATCCAACCAGAACCCAACTTGGACATGTAGTAGGATGAGTGTCCAAACATAATACAACCATAAATGGTATAGGTATAGGTTATTAGATTCAAGATGTAATATCACACATGCGAGAGCGCTTTATCTTAATAATAATTGTAGTAATAACATATTTCTAGAGTAAAATAATACAATCCAAGGTTATAAATATAAGATATCTATAAAACAACATGTATATGATGATGGTTCTGGGTGTAGTGGAAGTGACTATCAGGGAAAATATCAACTTAGCATGTTTAGGATTTTATAGATCATTTATATATTTTACAATACATATGAGTCTTTCCCAAATAAAATATTACAAAACAAATTATTGAAGAATATGTTTTCTAGAACCAAGGGAAAATCATTTGACATTAAATTTAAAATAAATTTAAATAGGCTAGAAAAAATTACATCACATTACTATGATATTTATTTGTTGAATATGTTGATCATTTTAACTCTTTTTAAATCAACTGTCATTTCTCTAGTAGGATATAAGTGTATAATACCTATGGATATAATCCACACATTGTAAAGACCCCAACAATAGTATCCTTGTACCTGTGGTTATTTTATTACATTGGCACCAGATAAATAAATAAAATACCAAATTATTAGGTTGCTTAGTGGTATTTGGTATAATATCCATATACATGAAATTCACATTATATTTGAAATCATAAATTCAAAAAATAATTTTCAATTATAACTCCATTTTCCCAATTAGTGTATGCTTATATATAAATCAAAAAATAATTCTTGGTATCCATTGGAAAATAAAACATAATAAATGGTTGATATCAAATGCTTAGTTAGGGTAAAAATATATAGAAATATATCATTACTAAATTAGAATAATCAATATGGAATCGTAAATATCTGAAACACCTTCCATTTAAACTACAACTTGATCATAATTGGGGAGCATTAAAAATAATAAAAGAAATACATTTTAATAATATCATTAGCTTGAAATATATCAATGGATATTATATCTAATATAATAATCACCCATACATTAATAACTGATCATATAATGTGCTAATACATAATGTCGGACAACTGAAACATACTATTACTACCTTTAATAATGTGATATAAAACTATGGGAAAAAATTTAATTTTGGAGACTGATTTATCTCATGAGACCTGTTGATGCATCAAATGGATATATATAACTGGAATCCCCCAATAAATTAGTAATCCTAATGTATTCATCATGGTTAATGGATAAAACTAAATAAATATAATAAATTTTTATTAAAAATCATGCATATGAAATGTTATCAATTACCCCAATTAATAAACATAATCATAAACTATCTAGTGTGATATGAATGGTAACAACCTGGTATGTCCCATTTCAAGATGATTATAAACCATCCAAATAAATACTTTAGATGGTATCATCATAACATGTATATTATGTGGAATAGTTATAATAAGAGTTGTTTTCATTGATGAAGAAAAATTCCATAAAGAGATCATTAAAAACATTCTTGAGGAAAATAAACATCATCTTTGATAATATATTTTTCAAACAACAAATGAATATTTTTCAGAATAAATTCCCTTGAAAAATAGTATTGAAACTTATAATTCATCGTTTATAAAAGTTCTTGGTCATGAAGGTTGAAAATTCCATCCATGATGTATATGAAAAAAATATTCATTTCACATTTATGTACTAAAAGACAAAATTAAATTGTTTGAATAAACTAAATGATTGATTCATTTTTAAAAAATAAAAAAAAAAATTGGATAAAAGTATTTTAATAAAAAATTTATATAATTTTAAAAATAATATTGATAACATTTTTATAAATCATGGATTTCGATGAAAACAGATTTTCCATTGAAGAGAGAAACGATGTCATATTTTCTTAAAATCATTTTTACAATTATTTTATGTTCCAAATAGATGAATTTTATAAATATTACCTTATTATTTCATGAATAACTAAATAATATGGTAATATATTAGTTTTAAGAGTTAAATAAAAAAATCAACAGCTAGAGACTTAATAATAAACAATCTTGAATAACAATGAGATTGTGAAATAATCCCATACCACTAAGGTTACTTATGAATCATAATCAAAATGAAATAAATAACATAAAATGAAACTTTAAAAACCATGAATATAAATACATTAATTATATAACATATCAAAAGGTTTATTACTTACATGACAAAAAGTAATAGGTGTTGAATATGACATATGACTTGTCGAATTAAAAGTGATACAAGAAACCGTAACCTTAGGTACAATTTCTTTCGTATGTGTTTGAACCTAATTTATAATAAATATTTTACTATTATAAATATATTATTGAACCATTTTAATATATATACTACCATATATAAATTAATTATATTTTATTATCACTAATTTATTAGTAATTCTTTTTTAAAATAACTATTTCAGGTGGCAATTTATTTGATTTTCATGAAAGTTTTGGTTCATTAATTTTATTCCATATAATATTATCATGGTTATTCATTGGAAAAATGTTAAAAAAATATAAATATCATATATATTTAATATATATGTGTTTATATTAATCTATACATGTTATACATAAAAAATGGATTACGCCCATCATGGAGACAGATAGTCGTACGCATGCATAAATATTGTTTCAATTTTGTATCGATGAATGGAATGAAAAGTAAAAAAATATTAATTCACCTTTATGAAATAATTATTCTATTATATAAATCACATATATTAATGAAATCCAACTTAATTACCATTAATGTAAAAATCAAATGAAATACATTTCATATCGCTATATGGTGACGGTAGTCGATACTTAAGAATGAGGGACATAATTATTTTCTAAAAAAAATTGAGGGATAGAAGTTAAGTGTGAAATTATATTCACATAAGTATGGTTTGAATAAAAAAATATCACATTTATTCATAAATTTTATCAATAAAACCTTACATGTATAGATTATGCGAAAAATGAATCACATCGATGCGTCAAGTGTTAGTATGTCGTACACACGATCGATGTTATTGTATCACCTACAATATAGAAATTATGAAATTATATGAGTTATAATAATTAATAATGTTTAATAATTTCATATATATCATAAAAATTTTATAGATTTATCATTATTTCCATCCATGAATAGTGTTGATGGAAAAGGAATTAAATCAGTTCGCGAGGTAGTAGTCTACTGTACACATAATTGAGGGTTTCATTTTCCATTTTATGGAAGTGGAGATTAATATTGGTTATTATATTAAAATAATATCATATATTTACTTTCTATATTCTATTATTATTATAATAAATATATTAAAAGTATTTGAAGAAGGTGGAAGAGTAAAAAATGCTTGTTTAAGAACGTTACCTCTTCACTGAATAACTCTTTACGTTTTCATCAAAATCCTTCCAGGGATGGATTTATAATTAATAAAAGGACTAAAAAATATTTATATATTTTTAAAAAATGGATTTCTGATTTTATCGACTTAACTATAAGTTTATTGGTTTTACAAAGTGGAGAGGAGAGTGTGTGAACATTTATATATGGGGGAAAGGACATATGGAATTTTTAAAAATAATAATGTGTACCAACATTTTTTACATTCCAAAATGTTTCTAAGTTGTTCATTATCTATCCAAAAATGTCATAATGTCTAAATAAGGGTATAAAATTGTTTTTTTAAATGTTTTAGTTCATTTTTTAACCATTTTATTCTTTTTTTAACCCTCGATAAACTCATTTTCACCTAAACCGGTATAATTAAATTTTAAATATTTTCTAAATTCATTATGTTCAAAAATTAATATTTTATTATTATTTAAAAAAAATATTCCAATTAAATATATGTAATAAATGATACTAAATTCAATTCATATAAGTGGATAATTCAATTTAAAACTATACCTACATACATGTTGATAAAATGGGTTCTCCAAAGAAAAACATCAAAAGATTAAAATGATGTAATATCCAAATTCAATAATTTAATGATTAAAATTACCAGAATTAGTTAAAATTTAATAAATTGGATCTAATTTTACAATTTAATCAATTTAAATTATATTTTATCTCTGTATATAATTTAAATTAAAAGACACTTTTTAATAAAAATTATTATACATCACTACTAAAAAAAATTTAACCTTTTCTGAAAACACTATTAAATTAACCCAATGATAATTATTAAATTTATATTTAATGAAATTAGTTTATTTTGGAACATAAATTATCCAAATTATATAAAAAATAATTTTAAATTATGTGTGAATAGCCAGAATTCACTATTTAGACAAATATCACTTTTCAATCAACATTTCCGTTTCTTTAAAATGGTTTTTATTTTATTTCTAATCAATAGAAAAAGATTTAAATTATTTCATACATTTGTATACCATATAATTTTAATCATTTATTTTTTATTTTTCATACCATAAATCATTATATCTATTTTATGATGGTTATGTTTATATAATAATATTTTTATAGTGTGTTGTGTTTTATTTATACCTTTTGTTGGATTCGTCAAAAGCTACAGATGAGAATAAATTTATTTTCAAAGAGATATATTGTAATGTTTTGGGGTGTTACATTTTATTCTAGTATTTTAGTTTCATTTCATATATTCTATCAAACATGATTTTATTCTTTTTAAAATCATGGGGTGCTATAAAAATTCTTTTATGATATCCGAACAATGATGATGGATTTTCATGTGTTGGCACAACAGATTGATAATCTTGTAGTGTTCTTCTTGATCACTATTATGGTTCCTAAAGTATTGAATAATAACCCTTCAACAATTTTTCTTAATATAATGATGGAGGAAGGATGATCTCTCAATATATTTTTATTCTTGATATAGAAAACTAAATATTGATGTGCCTAACACTTCTCAATTGCGATCACACTCCATATAAAAGTTATAATAATAATTTTATAGAGGTAGGGTTAGGGTTTAAATATTATTTTATTTCATAGTAACCCTTAAATTATATATTAAACATTATATAAGTACATTCCATGTAATAATATTATTTTTCTTATTTTCTCATGCAGTACATTAACTTTCACAATGATAAATATTAATTTTCAAGATTAAAAATTGATATTTATCACCAGAATCAATCTAGGTCTTCTAGGCCCCATTGTATTTATCAAATACCTAAATAAATATTTATTCATTAAAAAAACAAATATATATTATATATATACAATATTAAATGATTATATGAAAAGTAAATATTTATTTAATTTATATTATCAATAAATCATGAATAAAAAATATTCCTTGATATTTAGAGTAATATTAATTTCAAATATTTAATTAAATTATAATTTAATTAAGATCAATGTAGAAACAAATTTGGATACCCTCTATGATTATTTCTCTTTATAATTAGGTGGTATTTCCTAAAGTACAAGATTACTTTCTAGCAATGGTTCAAGGCACCCAACAAAAATAAGTTAATGTTGTGATTTTGACAACCACAGAAAAGTTGTTAGTTTGTACTGTGATACCTTTATCAGAATATTTCATCAAATAGGTTTCAACCCAATTTAATTAAATTTTATTATTGATACATATTTGTTTGATTTTTTCTAAATAAACTCTATGTTCAAACAAATACATTGAATTTAATGTAATGGTTCTATGTAAATAAAAGGGATGAGATATCATCAGTCATAAATATAGAACTGAAACATCCTTTCTTAAATAATTCATTAATAATATAGAGTTTTTGTTTCACCAAACATACCATACTCCCCATGAACACATAACATTATGTTTTTGGATAATTCATCAAAGAACATGTGTCATTACAGGAATTAAAATTAACAATAAAGACTAAGGATCATCATGCATGCTCACAAATAGAAATTAAAATAACAAACAAACATGAGGAATTAAAATATATGGGTATGTTCCAATAATCATCAATCTCATAGATTACCTGGAAGGAACATCATGAGATAAATATTAATATTCTTATCAGTACTAACACCTAACATCACGATTTTATGATTCCCATCATAGAACATCTTTGATCATAGAATAATATATAATAATATAATCATGGAATTTCAAGTCTCTCTGCGTAGTGGGGAAATGATATAATATTTACAACATGATAAATAATATTGGATGATATTATTTTAAATTAAAAAAATGAAATGAAATATATGTAATTTGATATTTTAATTATTATTAACTTCTGCAAATATATATATTCATTCCAAAGTACACATTTTTGGTTCTAGAAATCTAACTCCAATAGATTCCCACATGAAATAGATCCAAATTAAAATGGATTTCATCCTCTTTTATCTCACATGATTATCACATTTCTCTCTATGATAAGGCTTTGATCGCGGGGTCTGTCAGGTTTAATTCTCTAGAGACTGTGCTCACAATTACTATTCCTCTCTGAGAAGAATCCCTCAAGACATGATATTTCTAAAACAAGTGAATTTTATGTAGATGTGATCCTATATCATTTGAAAGGTTCATTGCTAGAATGTGACAATTATATAGTGTGATTGGAACATTATTGCTAGGAATCACATATAGAACTTGGATGATGTTTCATATCAAAAATAGTTATTTAGTTGCCTCATAAGCCACAATATACTTATAATCTTTTTAAAAATCTATGATAATAACCTTCTTGGAGCACTTCAATCTCACAAAACCTCAATTTTGAGTGAATATGTATCCCAACTGTGATTTTGGGTCATATTATCTATTTGGTAAATAACATATACATAACATCATATTAGTAGATACTCATCTACTCCATAGACTAGGAACCTATCATTATTTTCCATTAGATTCTTAAAGATAGACTCAACTACCAACAAATGGTAGCCACATAGGTCATATTTATATCTTCTTGCCACACATAAGTGGTAGTACATATACACCCCAGTACCGAGACTAATATACATGACTAGACCAATCATTAACATCTATAGAGTTGTTGTTATCCCATGTCTCTCCTAATGTGTATCGAGAAACATTTTTCAGGGAATTATAAATGGCCTGTGATGGTGGAAAAATTTCCTCCTAGAGAGTTCCATATTGAATTTTTCATTATTTTAAAAATATATGTATTCTAACATTTACTAATAAGTATCTTGGATCTATCATGATGGATTTTGATCCAATGAATATATGAGACATTGCATTAATCCTTAGTTTGTAAGAATGTGTTCAACTTAGAAATTATAGAATATAAGATCTTCATTTTGTCTCAATAAGTAGTTTTTAATTGACCTAAACTTTAATGAAAACAAATACACTCCCATTAAACTGTTTATAATTTTAATGATCACATTATTTCCTTATGAAACAATGTTTTTTTATTGCTTCATCGGGAAAAATATTCCCTAAACTAGATTGTTTTTTTAGTCTGTGAATTCATCTCTACAACTTAAAATAATTTATTGACATCATTTTGGGTGACAAACCCTTTAGGTTGTGTCATACAGACATTTTAAAAATTGTTCACATTATAGAATGTAGTATTCATATCAATCATCAAAATCTCATATTCATGGTAATATTATATATAAAGTAGAATTATTTTTGACTTTATCATAGTAACTGGTGAAAAGATCTTATAATATTCTATTACATGATACTGTTTCAGCCTTTTTTCAACCATCCATTTCTTATAGGTACTAACTTGTCCACCCTTGTCCAATATATTATGGATTACTCATTTATGACCAATAGAATTTATATCCACTAGAGGATCTACCAAAATCCATACTTGGTTCTCATCCATGGAATCTATTTCAAAATTCATATCTTATTTCCTATTATTATATTTCATGACACTTACTGGTTCCTTGTATGTTGTTGGAACACTATTATCAAATAATAATCTTTCACCATCCTTGGTGACTAAAAAGCCATTTCTATTAGGTTATCTAACATCTATTATACTCTTACACAATATTTGTACCTCTAGACCTTCCACTTCCATGAAGATTTATGTAATCCCTTCCTGTGCTAACTCTTTTGTAAATTTTTCTTGGACTTCATAAAATTCCATCTCACTACCACAATTATAAGAACTCGATTTTGCACTCATATATGATTCCATTAATGTTTGGTCTGATTCTTTAGTTGGGACCTAACATGAATTTATAGTGATTTAGTGAAGCTCTGATGGATGTATGGGGCCTTCTCAGGGCCCAGAAACCATAATTTTTTAAAAAACTGGCCCTATATCATGGTTAGAGTAAACTTTGCGGAATTGGAACACAATTATATCTAACTGCGCAGTTGGTCTACAGTTTCGAGAAGAGCCATCCCACATGGTTGGCACATAGTTTCCCCAATCGTGTTTCCAAACCGTGTGAGTGCCCCTCATACCCCAGATCCCCTTTATGGTATGGGGATTTTTCGGTAATCAATGTGGATAAATTGTGCATAGAATAAATTTTTGGGTAATGTTACTTTTTTTCTTTAATGATCAAATTAATCCATCCTTCGTCCCTAATCCAATTTCTTGTGGTATTGGACTCCATTAATCTCAATTTATATATTTTTGAATGCCTCATATTGGGATTAATTTATCTCCATCATATGGGATCTACTCAATCTTTTGTTCTTTACGTTGCATGCACAACAGTAAGTAATCAAGTCTGTTTGAGCCATTCTTTTTCTATCTTTCTCTCGACATAGTTATCGAGGTGTGGGAATTTTAACCATTTTCTCAGATCTACTTTGATTCAAGAAAAATTAGAGGTTGATACTGGAGGATAATATTTGTAAAATCCTAGGTTGGATGGTCTCTAACTCATCCCCCATGTTTGGGATATTGGAATTGTTATGTGGGGTCCACCGATTTCATCGGGGTCATTTATGGAATTTTTATGACATGCTTATAATCATTAGAACGTTATGGTGATGACCTTTCCAATTAAGTGGTTATTTGTTAGTGGTTATTCCCACAATAATGTCAATTCCATGTAGGGTGTTTTTTTATAATTTTCATTTAGTGTTTTGACACATTTGAGCAGCCATTCAGGTGTGCCTTGACATGACCTTCCTAAGGGTAAACATTTCTATTTTAAATTGATTGAGTTAAATTATGAATTGAATAATTGTATGTACTATGAATGTTCCCCACTTGACCTGCCTTAGATAAGTGCTTCTATTTTATAAGTAAATGTTAAATGGAAAGTGTTAAGTATTTTAGGTATATGACTTTTCATTATTGGTTGTAAATGAATGTCTGGTTTCATGTTTGTAGGATCCCTTACATATAGATGCAAGGTATTAGAGTGTAACATAATTATTGAATATGGTTTAAATGGTTTAAATTAATTGTTTCATACTACTCGGCCTTGACACAATAATTAAATGAAAGGCTTGACCTAAATGGAATTATTGATTTATTAAGACTTGATTAAATGGTTGAAATCTCAATTTTCATTGTCACATTAAAGAAATCTAATGACTTGAACTATGTGAAATACTATATGAAACCATTATAAAATTGGGGAGTCCTATCATGAGTTCATCATTGATTCCATATGGAATTCCTTGATCATTGAGGAACCTCATTCAGATTTAGTGATAAAAATTTATTCGGTTGAGACCCACATAGAACCCAACTCTTTGGAATCCGTTCATGCCTAGTATGAAACCATAGGATCCTTCATCTTGTACTATAGTATGCCATGTATATGGATTTATTATCATGTGACCCACTTATAAGCTAATCGGTTTTTAACCTTTCATGCATGATATGACACCATAGGTTCTCTCATAAATTACTATAGGATGACTTGGTTACACTCCTTGGATCTAACATTCTAATTTTTGTTCCATGGTTAGAGTCCTATGGGAACAGTTATTACCTTGCCATGTTTTACATTTGCCTAAATCATTGGACTCAGTAGGAATCTCATTATGGAATTCCTTGGAGTATCCTCCATGGATTACAGTCTTACACCATATCCAAGCTACTTTCACTACTGAGTTGGAAACACTTATGGTCTATGTTTATTTGGTGTTTACCGTAGATCTTCATTACTAAATATCATTAGAGGTTTCCTTGTTACATCTTGGAACGTTCACTATTGTTAACATGTGACTTATTTATAAACTATTAACAATCAAGTAATAAAATTGATATACATTATGAAACCAGCTGAGGGATGAAGCAGGTACTTTTGTATTTAGTTTTACTACACTGGTTTACTTTAGATATGCATTCTTTCACACTGTTAAATTTCCATTACATAGGATGGATGTTATAGACATAGTTAGTGGTGGCCCCATGAGATTTATCTGACAACCTCTTCAAAAACCATTTGGTACCCATGGAATATCACATGAATGAATGTGTTGATAAAGGAAATCATTTGGATTTTAACACTAGATATCTTATTGTTTTTTATATAGATTGATAACCGATGACTGAGCCGGAGGTTGGGATACATGGGATAGTCTTCTAATTTTCTTTATAATTTTTTGGAACATGTTATGAATTTTGTATTGTATTCATGTTATCCATTTTTATAATGACATGACATATCATCTTCAGGGTTTGTATACTCGTATGTTATTCCAGTTATTTTTTTATTACTAATGTTATATCTATTTCACATTTTTCCTTCACATTACTTATATTTCCTCCTCTATTTAGCATTTTTCAAACTTATCCACTTCACTACACTTCTGTAGTGAGGTAATAGTATCCCCACAAACACACCCTATTCCATCGCTTCTAGTTGGTAGCCCTTGGAATTTGGGGAGATGCCCTTGAGGACATGTGGACCACTGGGCATGAGGCACCTATCAAGTGGAATCTAGCTCTATGATGTCACAAAGTGGAATCAAAGGAGGTTAAATTTATTCATTACAATTTAGAGATAATATATTGTATAATAGTAATTCGTAGAACTTTTTTGTAATCCCTTCTTGTTCATATCTAATGGAGGTCCGAGGTAAAATCCATGTTCCCCAAAACATAATTTGTAATCAATTTTTCATATTACTATTGATATTATTTCACTTTTGGGTGATGCACATGTGTGTGGTGATTTTTATGTTTATTATGATTGAGATTACATTTTATCCTTGAAAAGATGAGATGAGTTAAAGGATCATTGTTACATGCATCATATAGGTACCTAGAATTTTCATGTCATGTATATTACCATACGATATAGGTGAATTTCACTTCTAGAATTTCATGATATGCCTATGATTGTTGAATGGTTCTATGATAGATTACTTATTCTTGTTATATTTTTTGGTTGTGATTGGGTGATTGCCTGTTTCAATTTATGAGGTTTTATGGTCCATCGTGGGTTGGGATGAGTAATTTACTGAGTTTTTCTAGTAATCTATAAATACTTTGGTGTCTTTTTCACTGATAAGTTGAATGGAAACTGATTCAATGGGAATGTCTATCCATTGTAACGTAATACTTGACTTATAAAATGATATTTTGGTGCATAAATATACCTCTTTTTCATGTTTAGTAATGGTAAAGGAGTGAACCTCTTATTTTAATGTAAAATTAACTAAAACATATACTTTATCACTTACCAATACATAACCATCTAAGAGGGTTGTCGGGGTAGTATTCCTTGGATAGTGAGTTTTCATATGGTTATCATCCATTGGGGATTCTATCTTCGTGCTTCTATGATTGTTCTGATGTGTGTGATTGGTTTCAATGATTCACAATTGAACTTGGTAGGTCAGTTGGGTCTCGTTTCTTTTCAGATGACCCATTATGGGTATTCAAAACATTGATAAATAGAGAAACTAAAATAGGGTTTCTTTTCTAATGAACCAATGTTGTCTTAAAAATACCCTTAAATGTCTCATCATCTATTAAAAGGATTTTTTATAAATTTCTTTATTAGGTACGTATGTAAATAAATGGTTAGGGTTTTATAAGAAGTTTTATTTGAATTTCTTAATAGGTCTGGGACTATTAGTCAAATTTGATACAAAATGCCCATGTTTAAAAATTGGTGCCTAAGTTTCTGTTTGGTACTTTTAAATGATTAATTAATGAATGTGAATAACCATACGAATGGATCTTGTATGTGGTGTCCTTTGTTAAAATATATTTTGGATTTTCCTTGGAACATAAATGGGACCATTTTCCAGAGGCCTTATAATTCTTAGTAACAACATAATTAATTTTTTTTTGGTCTGGGTGACTTTTTTAGTCATGTCCTACTGGTAAGATCAATGATTGTGCTATATAAGGGTAAATGTGTGAAATGTATCACCCTTAAAGCAAGTTTTTTTTTCTAAATGTTGTTAGTTTCTACTTTTTGGATCAATTCCAGTGTCATTTTCCCATGTAGGAATCTTACTTCCAAAATGATACCCTTGTTCGGAAGGGTGGTCATGGAATCCTTTATTGTTGTTACAAGTGTTACCATCATATAATGCTCGGTTTCAATATGTTAGATATGTTGAGGGCATGTTTGTGAGTTTCGTAGGTCTAATGACCCTTTATTATTCCTCAATAATGGGAAACATGGTATGTCATCAAACAAGTTAATGTTCAAATGGAGAAGTTTATCTCTAGTTGAACACTCTTATATGAACCACATGATACTCAGATACATAGGATAGATAGACTATGAATAGTATCTAGGTGATGTCTTCTTTTTTGGAACCTCTACGTAGTATGCGTTAACATACATATTAACCAATGTTATAAAAACCCAGTTAGTCTAGGTAAAACTCATTGAGCCTCATGCGGTTGAGTATGATATCAGGTAATCATTGTTGTAGAGTGGAGAGGGAATTAAAGGAAACCGGTTCACCCCAATATTCTGAATGATTTTAAAGGGTCACTGATGATTTCACATGATGGTTAGATTGGTATTGGATTTCTTGGAAAATGAATTACGTATGTAACCATTACCCGATGGAGTGACTGTTGAGTCAATAAGGTTTTCCTTATGACATTTCCATTCCTTCTTGTTTTGAAAATCACAAACACCTTTTTCTTAAGAAAATATATATTTTACCTCCATAAGGAAAATTTTCTTCTTTAAGGAAATTTACCCTGACCTAGATTTTCTTATACATATCAATATTTTTTCTTATGTACAAAAAAACCTGGATTCATACTGAAAACCCTAGAATCATATAATGTCAAGAATTGGAGTATTCTATTTTTAAGATCCGAATTCTGGATGTGAACTGTAATAATGTTCCACTCCGAATTCTGGATGTGAACTGTAATAAAGTTCCACTCCAAATTCTTGATAAGAACTGTAATGAAGTTCCACTCTGAATTCTGGATACGAACATTAATGAGTTCGACTCCGAACTCTTATGATGTTCGACTCGGAACTTTTACTAGTTCGACTTAAACCTCTACAAGTTCAGATTCTGTACTCTGGTGAAACAAGACTCTGAATTTCCTTATAAATTTAGACTCCAAACTTCTACATATTTCAGGTACTGAATTATTATAAAACAGAATCCAAAAATTTTCTAACATAGACTCTGAATTCCATTTTGGTTAGGCTCTGAACTTTTGTTTACTTACATAACGAATTCTTGTTTTTCTAATTGTTACACTTGTTTCATTGTAAAACAATGGCGTGCTTTCAGTTACACATGTTTTATTATAAAACTATGTCGTCCATTATATTTCTAATTAACCATTGGATTAGTGACATGTGTATAGGTCCCTTTGATATTAAAGGAAAATATGATCGTTGGAGGAGGGAAAAGATCGTTCCAACTGAGCCTATAAATAGGAGATCATTTGAAAGAGCACAATAAGAAGTTGATCACTCTAGAGACTACACACTGTTAAGGTGATTTCTAGAGAGAGAATATTTTCATGCTTTGTGCGTACTGAACCGCACGTTCAGATGGCTTCGTGCAACTCTGAATGTTGGTGATTACATTCGAGGGCTTCCAGGGATATGAAGATAGAGGTGCCGACTACCTTGAAGTTCAAGGGATTCCTTTCTAAGGAAGACAGAAGTTGTAACTACCTTGAAGTTGAGGGCTTGCAGGGATAGCAAGACAGAGACTCCGACCTTCGTATCGAGGGCTTACCCTAGTGTGGGTAAGATAGAATTGATTGAAATTATAAATAAATGGACCTTTATCCAAGGTTGTTGGATACCCTTCACTTTGGGTTAAAGAGTTATTGTTTGTTTCTTTTAGTTGTACTACCTGTTTTTCTGTTGCATATTGTATTGTACGAAAAGTATAACATTCTTGTATTTCCTTACACTTGTACTCTAATTCATTGAGATTCTATACGCTTTAAGGTAGAATCTCATATTGCAAAATATAGTTATGTTTCAATTTTAGGATCCATATTTCTGGAACCTGTTTTTGGAATCACTTTCTAGATTAACTAAAGTGCGTAAAACTAGATGTTTGTAACTTCATACGCTATACCAATCCTAAAATTGGTGGTTAGAGGTTCTGTGAATTTTCTAAGTTTGACATTGTTAAACGTGGATCTTTCCTTGTTTAAGTAAATTTTTAATGTGTACAATTCACCCCCCCTCATGTATATTGAGCATCTATATCATTATTTCGATCCTACAATTGGTATCCGAGGAGGTCTCGGAAATACTTATACTGACATATAATTTTTTCTTGCTCACTTTTTCATTAATCTTCATCCTTGCATAAAAATAGTTCGTCATTCTGAATTTTCATTCCGAACTATCATTCCAAATTGTCATTCCAAATTTGTTCATTCCAAACATTGTGGTTACCAACATTTCCTACTAACATGTTTGGATGCAAAATATTTTCTTATAATGGAAGGAATCAATGTTGGTTCTATTGACAATCTAAACCCTACAAGACCACCAATTGTTCATGGTAATGATTATGAATACTGGAGAGATCGAATTGAGACTTTCATTACCAACACTAGGGTTGATAACTTTTTTATGCTTACTAGTGATTACAAAAATCCTGATAAGGAAGTAATAACATTCACTAACCAGGAAAAGTAGGAATATCAACTCAATTATAAGGTACGAAATACTTTACTATGTTCAATGACTAGAAATATATATAGCCAAATTTCTTCTTGTGAAGCAGCTAATTGTATCTGGAATAATTTAGATGTTACACACTTCGGAACTTCTAATGTGATTGAAACTAGGAGAGCTATGCTTAGAGCTGAATACCATGGATTCAACGTTCTGTATGGATAACTAATTTGTAATGTTCAACAGAGATTTATGACTATAGTGAACATTCTTCAGTATATGGGAGAGAATGTTCTGGATGATGAAGCTCTGGTGGATATGATAATTGATATTTCTCCTAATGAGTGGGAATCCAAAAGAACAGCTATTGATGAGAACAGGAAGGTTTCTTAAATTTCGTTAGATGAACTTTTTAGAAGTCTTCTCCAACATGAAACAAGAATGAAGATAGATGCTGACAACATCAAAAAGAAGAATGGAAATGGTATTGTTGCCATTACAAATACATCAAATCATTTGAAAGCTAAGAATCCTGAGAGAGTAACTAGATCAAAGTCTAAGAAAGTTATTATCCAATCTGAATCTAGTGAGAGTGAAGTCTCAAAGAATGAGTTTGCAAATCTTTGTCGAAGAATAAACAAGATACCTGGATAGAGAAATTTTGAATTCAAGTATAAGAAAAAGGAAAGGAACGATAGGAAAGATGGAGAGGATACTTGTTATGAATGCAAGAGATCCGGTCATATTAGATGAGATTTCCCTTTGCTGAAAAAGAAAGACAGAAAATAAAGGCATTCTGAAAGGAACATAAAGAAGTATTGTAAAGCCAAAGCTAAGAATGTTCTGAAAGCTAATGACACCTGGAGTGCCAGTGGTGGTGACTCTTCAGATAAATATTCTGATTATGAATCTTGATGACAAAAGAATCTTGGGCTTATATCTGGATTACCAATTAACGATCATTATTTCATGGCTAAGGTACACAATGCTGAATCATTGGCCAATGTTTCTATAAATTATAATGATAGAAAATATTATAACTCTTCAGATGAAGAATCATCTTCTAATGAAGAAAATACTTCACCTACCTATGAAGAAGTTTCTAGGTTTTATAAACTTATTGAGATTGAGAATTCCAATCTCAATAAAAAATGTGATAAGGCAAACTCTAGGAATATTATACTTACAAAAGAAATATCAGATATTTCTAAATATCTTGATAAGAAAAATGATGGTTTTATAAGTATTTCAAAAAATCTTGAGGAAGTAACTTCTGATAAGAACAAACTTTCTAATGACTTAGAAAACGTAATTTCTAAGAAAAGTGTCTTCGAGCCTAGATCTAGTTCTAAATTTATTGATTTTGAAGATAAAAACTTGATTATAAAACTCATGTTCAAAATTTTTTCCTCAATGAAGTGTTTATCAAATTTTACCCATGGTAAATATAATTTTTATAAAATGTTTTCATAAATACAAACTTTAAGAAACAAATCTAGATTTGGTTATACCCATACAAAACCATCTTTTGTTAACAACTACTTTGTTCCACAAAGTGCCCCATTTTGTACCAAGTGTCAATGTGGTGGTCACTGGGCAACGAATTTCTCTTTAAACAAAACCCAATCTCTAGGTTTTCATAAAGCTTACTTTTCAAAGAAGATGTGGGTGCCCAAAATATTTTTATCCAGAAATCATAGATCCAAACAATTTTGGATTCCGAATGTCTAATTCTATTCTTGTTTTCAGGAAGATAAATGATGTACCAACAACAATACATGTTACATGGATAGTGGATGTTCCTGGCACATGACTGGTAACAAAATCTATTTTGAAAAGATTATCAAGACGAAAGGAGGAAAGGTAACTTTTGGAGATAATGATCAGGGAGATATTGTTGGTATAGTTAATATTTTTCTTCTTGGTAAAACATTGATTTCAAATGTTTTATTTGTTAAGGGTCTTAAGCACAAACTCATTAGCATATGTCAATTATGTGATGAATGTTACCTTGTGAATTTTAGTAATTATAAGTGCTTAGTACACAATTACAATGAATAATTTATTCTCTCAGCCAATAGGTAAATGAATGTTTACAATATAAACTTAGATGAACATAGAAGCCAGGATTTACCATGTCTAAGTGCAATGGATGATCATTCTTGGTTATGGAATAGAAGTCTAGGTCATTGTAACCTTAGAATCTTATGTAAACCTTCTATGAAGAAATAATTTAAGGATCTACCAGATCTTGGATTTGATTTCTCCAATGTTTGTGATCCTTATCAATATGGAAAGAAACATAAATATAGTATTAAATCAATCATTGTAGTCTCAACAACTAATGCATTACAGTTATTGCACATGGATATTTTTGGTCCAACACAAACCGGAAGCATTAGAGGCAAATAATATGTGTTGGTTTTGTTGATGATTACACTATATTTACATGGGTCTATTTTCTAAAAAATAAGTCTGATGATTTTTCTTATTTCAAAAGTTTTAGATCCCAAGTTAAAAATGAGAAAAATATTCCACTGAAAACTATTCATACTGATAATGGAGGAGAATTTCAAAATTCTTATTTTGAAACGTTTTGTAGTAGAAAAGGTATTACTCAAAACTTTTCAGCACCTAGAACTCCTCAACAAAGCGGTGTAGTTGAAAGAAGAAATAGAATTCTTCAAGAGATAACTAGAACCATGTTGAGTGAATATTATATAGCTAGAAATTTTTGGTCTGAAGCTATAAGTACTGCTTGTTATACTATTAATTGAGTTTTGATTAGACCTTTTCATAATAAAACTCCTTATGAGTTATGGAATGGTAGAAAACATAGACATTCCTACTACAAGGATTTTCGATGAAATGTATTAATCTTGAATACTAAAGACAATCTACACAAATTTTCACCAAAATATGATGAAGGAGTTTTCTTAGGATACTCCACAACTTTTAAGGATTATAGAGTTTTCAAAAAAACATTTGTACTATTGGGGAAACAGTGCATGTAAAATTTTATGAATCTGATCCTTTTGTTTTTAAACCATACCAACCTATATCCTCGGAAGTGTTTTCAAAAACTGATTATCAACCTTTGATATAATATCCTTCTGGTAACGAAAATTATCAAGAAGATATTTCTGAATCATTTACCCCAGAAGACTCTCTACCCTATGTTGATGAACAGGTTATACAAAACCCAAAAAAGACGTTTCTTAAGAATCATCCCAGCGATAGTATCATTGGTGATGTAAATCAACCTCTAAGGACTTGATGTTTCTTGATAAATGAAGTAGAACATCTAGCATTCCTTTCCCAATTAGAACCAAAAAGCACTGATGAATCTTTAGGTGATGATGATTGGATCAAATCATTCAAGATGAACTAAATGAATTTGAAAGGAATAAAGTATAGACCTTGGTTGAAAGACCTAAGGAAACATCTGTTATTGGAGTAATGTGGGTCTTCAGAAACAAGTGTGATGAAATTGGAGTCATTGTAATAAATAAATCTAGACTAGTTGCTAAAGGCTATAAACAACAAGACGGAATAGATTATGAAGAAACTTATGCTCTAGTTGCTAGACTTGAATCTATTCGTATCTTACTTTCCTTTGAAGAATTCTTCAATTTTAAACTTTTTCAAATGGATGTGAAATGTGATTTCTTTAATGGTTATGTTCTAGAGGATGTTTTTGTTGAACAACCTCCTGGCTTTGAAGACACAAAACTTCCTGATCTTGTTTTTAAACATACCAAAGCTTTGTATGGCCTGAAACCAGCCCCACAAGCCTGATATGATATACTTACAGTGTTTTTTCTTCAAAATAACAATGTTAAGGGAAATGAAGATCCAACACTCGTTATAAAAAAGGATATGAAAAATGTTTTGATAGTTCAAATTTATGTTGATGACATTATCTTTGGTTCAACACAACAATATTTAACGGATTCCTTTGCAAGTCTAATGAAATCTGGGTTTGAAATGAGTATGATGGGTGAGTTAACATTTTTCCTTGGTTTTCAAATTTCTCAAAAACAAGAAGGAACAAATATATCTCAACATAATTATATTAAAGATATTATTAAGATGTATGTATATGACAACAATAAGAGTATAAGTACACCCATCAGTACCTGAAACTCTTTAGATCTTGATGATGCGGGAAAAACCAGTAGATCAAACATCATTTAGAGGTATGATAGGTAGTCTACTATACTTGATAGCTAGTCGACCAGACTTGATGTTTTCAGTATGCTTATGTGCGAGATATCAATCCAATCCTATGGAATCTCACATAAAGGCGGTAAAAAGAATTTTTTTCTATATAAAGGGAATCATGGATCAAAGATTAATTTATACTTCTGGAAATGATTTTATTTTAAAAAGCTTTTCGGATTCTGACATTGGTGGATGTAGAATGGATATAAAGTGTACATCTAGAACATGCAATTTCATTGAAGATTCGTTAGTTTCTTGTTCATGTAAGAAGCAAAACTCAGTAGTTCTCTCCACTGCTGAAGTAGAATATATAGTAGCTGGAAGTTGTTGTGCTCATGAGTTGTGGATGCAACACACACTCACAGACTATGGCTTGAGTTTTACAAAGACTCAAATTTTGAGTGATAAAACGAGTTCTATTGCCCTTAGTAAAATCCATGCACATTACTCACGTGAAAAGAACATATATATTAGGCATCACTTTCTTAGGGATCGCGCACCTAAAGAAGTCATCATTCTTTAGTTTATCAGAATAAAAGATCAACTTGGTGATATTTTCACAAAATCTCTACCCTCTGATAGATTTAATTACATTAAACATATGTTAGGAATGATAACCATAAGGTATTCCTTCTTCATTAACTTCCTGTTGAACAACTCTCTTTACTATAAAAACAACTTTTTCATAGGGGGCATTACATTTTTATGCTAGTTTAACCAAAATTTTTGTTCACAGTTTTTTTCCTCTTCTTTTGTTACCAAAATTTTTCATAACATGTTTTTGGAAATTCTCATAATGGAAATTTCTGGATATGGAAACTTTCGTAATGAGATTTTCGTAATGGAACATTTGTAATGAGATTTTCATACTGGAACTTTTGTAATGAGATTTTCGTACTAGATCATTCGTAATGATATTTTTGTACTAGAACTTCCGTATTGAGATGTTAGTACTGGAAGTTTCGTAATGAGAATTTCATAATGGAACTTTCGTAAAGAGATTTTCGTACTGGAAATTTCGTAATGAAGTTTTCGTACTGGAACTTTCGTAATGTGATTTTCATATAGGAACTTTCGTAATGATATATTCGTACTGGAACTTTCGTAATGAGAATTTTCATACTGAACATTCCGTAATGAGAATTTTCGTACTGGAACATTCGTAATGAGAATTTATGTACTGAACTTTCACTAATGAGAATTTTCATACTGGAACATTCGTAATGTGTTTTTTTTCGTTTTTAAATTCATTTCTTCAAGATGAATATTACCAATTACGGACAATCATTCTAGCCAATCCGAAAGTTTGATTTCCTTACTTAAATTTTCATAATCATATTTTTCATGCTTGTATTTTCCTGATTTTGAAAATAATTCGGATTCTAGTTTTCCTTAAATCTGAATGTTTTTATTAAAACCTCAAAAAATCGGAGTCAAGTTTTCCTTGCGGGAGTTTTCTCAACCGTCGGATCAGATAAAATGTTTTTTCAACCGTTAGATGGTTTTTGGAAGACCAAATGTCACATCCATCGCCTATTAAAGGGGACCCCAAGACTCGTCTCACATTAGTTTTTGAGAGCATTCAAATCTCGAAGCCCTTCTGCTCTTCTTATTACTCGTTCCTATCTTCGCAAAGCCATTCCAAATCCTTCAGAACTCTCCACTCTAAATGTCTGTCGAAGCTACATCTCAAGATATGTCAACTACAAAACCAATCTCTAAGTGGTTAGTCTTTAGGGAAAGGATATTTCATCCTTATTTCTACATGTTCTATTCTCTTATTACAAAAAATATCAGATTGAATGGTTGGGAAGATGTATGGTTGTACAAGTTAGAGAAACAGGATTCGATTTACACCGATTTTCTAGTCGAGTTCTATGAGTGTGTTTCCTTCTAGATAAAAGATGGAAGAGAGTGGTTTTTATTTAAGTCTTATAGGAAGACATACAAGTTATCTTTCACCAAGGCCACGAGCTTGGTTGGTTTAGCCTATGAAGGGGAAGTTGATTTTTGCTCGCATAAGCTTCCAGATGAGAAAGGATGTTTCAACAAGGTGAAGGATTTAAAATTTCTTGGACTTAAGGATGCTACAACAGCTAATATTTCTAATCTCACTCCGAACAATAAGATTCTACAACTATGGGTAGAAGGTTTTCTCGTACCAAGAAGAGGTGAAAAGGATAATCTGAAGAAATGTGATATCTATGTCTTAGATTTCTTGGTAAATCTAAGAAAAATAATTTGATGAGTAATTTCTTGATTATGATCATGAATATAAAAAATGGAACTTGAGAGCACAAATAATTATATACCCTACCTAACTATCTAAGCTGATAGTTTGATGATTAAAATCATTCAAGGTTGTATGCAAGTCAAAGTCTGGAATTGTAAGCTAATGTTGGTATGTGATGATACTTTGAAGAGGATGAAGATTGGTTTTTCTAGTGAATCTGGAGAATTCTACCCTCTATCTATGGAAGAAGTTGAGGCAGCTCAAAAAGATACACAAACTCTGGAACCATCCAAAAAGAAAATTAAGAAGAGAAATATTAAGGAAGTGGTTGCTAATAAACAAAATCCCAAGTCTAAGGAAACTCATTCTGCTCCCCCCAAGCCGGAGAAGCAGAAAACATATACAGATGAAGTGGCATCCAAGTGGACGAAAGATAAAGAGAAGAGGAAAGAAGGGGTTCCAAAGTTTGGATTGGACCCTGCAGAGGCTAAGGCCCTAAAAGAGAGAGCTTCAGATGAGATAGAAAAGTAGGAAAAAGAAAGGAAGTTGAAAAGGAAGTTGTTTGAAGCTGAACTAGTGAAATCTCTTTTGAGATATACTGAAATAGCTTCCAAGAAGATTCTGGTTCTAGAAATATTCTTTATAGAACCTTCTTTACCAGAAACTCCAACTAAGAACTATGTCACTCCGGAAAAGTCCAAGCGTAAAGAGGTAGTTGATGAAGTTGAAAAATAAGCTGCTGATGAAGTATAGGAAGAGGTTGGAGAAGAAGAAGAAGAAGAAGAGGGAAGTGATGATTTGGATGCCCTGATCAAGCAAGTAGAGGATTATCATGAAAAGAAAGAATCTGTAAATGTAGTTACTCCAAGAAAGGGAGTTGAGGAAGATAGTAAGGATGATGATAAGCAACAGAAAGAAGAATAAAATGTTTTGTATGATGTGGAAGAATCCTACGATAAAAATTTTCATGAAAAAGGAAAAGAAAAGGAGAAACCAGATGAGGACCAAATTATTCAGTTTTTTGAATCTGATGAAGTTTCTCCTGATGAGGAACCCATTCTGAAAGCTGACAAGGGGAAGCAAGTCCTGTTGGAGACACCAATAAAAGATATTATAAGGAATAAATTAGTTGGTGGTACCTCTAAAAGGATGTTTTTGAAGGATGAAGAAGATCAATATCCAAGCAATGTTTCTGATTCGAAGTCATCAGCACAATGTCATGATTTTATTGTTGAGTCATTGAAATAGTTGGTGGAAATAATTCTGATCTTTCCCACCATTGAAACTAGATGTAAAATGATTTAGCTAATCCAAAACCAAAAATCAGAGTCACTATCCATGCTAATGGATAAGTGTGTGAAGATCGAAGCTGAACCAAAAAGTTTCTTTATCGATTATGATGTGCATAGAAAGTCCTACAGTAAGGTAACAAAGTGGTCTAAGAGAATTGATGAAGACTTAGTGCAGTTTGAAAATTTTCACTCTAAAGTTCAAAATTCTTTTGACATGGAGGATAATAAGTTTATCGATATTCAGCAAAAGCTGACCCAAGAGAAACATTCTCGTAATAAACAGGTCATGTACCGGAATAGGAAGCTTAAATCAATAGCTCAAAATTGGAAAAGTGAAAAAGATTTCCGGATTGAGTTTAAGGAGAAGATGGAAAAGCAAGATGAATTAATAAAGATGCAGAAAGAAGCCATGGAGGCTCAGGATGATTCTTTAAAAGTCCAAGAAGAAAAGGTAAAATCCTTGGATATGAATGTTGAGGAAGACCAAAGAGACTTGAAGAAGCTCAAAACCTTGTTAAAGAAGTTGATCCCGAAGGAAAATGAAGACAAATGAACTCACTCTGATCTTTTGTTGTATTTGTCTTTCTTTGTAAATTTTCTCAACTCTAATGAAAATTTGGTTGGCTGTATCTTGTTATATACTAATGTTTTAGGTACCATATTTTCTTTTCCGTTCCCTTCAATTATTTTTGTAAATCACAAAATGGGAGAAGGTAAAAGAATTACCCCTAAGGGGGAGAAGGAAAAATAACTACTCCTAAGGGGGTGAATGAAAAATTTAAAATGAAGAGGAAAAATTTCTAAGTGATGATATCCTTAATGTAAGGGGGAGTTGCTCACTACGAAGTTTTTCATTTCCGTGATAATGAAAACTCCACTCCGGAAATTCAAAAGAAAATCCTTAAAGTTTCAATGCCTAAGGGGGAGTTAGTTGTATTCACTTTCATTCATGAACAAACAGATATAAGTTTTAATTTCAAAGTTTAATGAAATTTTTCAATTTCATTATATTCATTTTCATAAGGATGTTTGTGCATTCCAAAAGGGGGTGATTGTTGAGTCAATAAGATTTTCCTTATGAATTTTCCATTCCTTCTTGTTTTGAAAATCACGAACACCTTATACTTAAGCTAATAAATATTTTACCTCCATAAGGAAAATTTTGTTATTTAATGAAATTTACCCTATCCATGATTATCTTATACATATCTATATTTTTTCATATGTACAAAAAAACTGTATTCATACCCAAAACCCCAGAATCATATAATGTTAAGAATTGGAGTATTGTTTTTTTAGAATCTGAATTCTGGATGTGAACTTTAATAATGTTCCACTCCGAATTCTGGATGAGAACTGTAATAATGTTCCACTCTGAATTCTGGATGAGAACTGTAATGTAGTTCCACTCTGAATTCTGGATATGAACTTTCAGGAGTTTGACTCCGAACACTTATCAAGTTCTACTCCGATCATTCATGAGTTCGACTCAGAAATATTATGAAGTTCGACTCCAAACATTCAGGAGTTTGACTCTGAACTCTTATGGATTTCGACTCCGAACTCTTATGAAGTTAGACTCCAAAATTTTACAAGTTAGACTTAGAACTCTACATGTTCATATTGTGGACTCTGGTGAAACCAGACTCAGAATTTCCTAAGAAATTCAGACTCCTGACTTCTACAGATTTCAGGTTCCAAATTCGTATAAAATAGAATCCAAACATTTTTTAACATAGACTCCAAATTCCATTTTGGTTAGACTCCAAACTTTTATTTACTTATATTCTAAATTCTAGTTTTTCTTATGCTTACACTTGTTTCACTATAAAACTGTGTTGTGATTTTAGTTACAAATGTTTTGTTATAAAACGATGTCGTCCATTGTGTTTCTAATTAACCATTGGTTTAGTGACACGTGTATAGGTCCCTCCAATATTCAAGGAAAATATGACCATTGGAGGAGGGAGCTGATCGTTCTATCCGAGCCTATAAATAGGATCTCATTTGAAAGAGCACAACAATAAGTTGATCACTCTAGAGACTACAAATTGTTAAGGTGATTTATAGAGAGAGAATCTGTTCATGCTTTGTGCATACTGAAATGCTCGTTCAGATTTCATTGTGCGACTCTGAATGTTGGTGATTACAATCGAGGGCTTCCGAGGATAGGAAGACAGAGGTTCCGACTACCTTGAAGTTCGAAGGATTCCTTACTGAGGAAGACAGGGGTTCTAACTACCTTGAAGTTGAGAGCTTGCGGGGATAACAAGACAGAGACTCCGATCTTTGTATCGAGGGCTTACACTGGTGTGGGTAAGACAGACATTCTTGAAAGAATAAATAAGGGACCTTTATCCAAGGTTGTTGGATACCCTTCTCTTTGGAATGAAAGAGTTATTGTTTGTTACATGTAGTTGTACTACTTTTTTTTCGTTGCATATTGTAATGTAAGGAAAGTATAACATTATTGTATTTCCTTACACTTTTACTCTGATTCATTTAGATTCTATACGCTTTAAGGTATAGTCTCATATTGTAAACTTTAGTTAAGTTTCAATTTCCGGATCCATATTTCTGGAACCTGTTTTCGAAAGCACTTTCCAGTTTCAAGAAAGTGCATAGAACTATAAGTTTGTATCTTCATACCCTATACCAATCCTATAATTGGTGATTATAGGTGTTTTGAATTTTCTAAGTTTAACTTTGTTAAACATGTATCTTTCCTTTTTTAAGTAAAATTTTAATGTGTATAATTCACCCCTCCTCTTGTATATTGAGCATATACATCATTATTTCAATCCTATAGTGTCTTTTCTACGATTAATGGGAGTTTGATGAAGCGTGCTAATGATTGGTGGGCTTATCTCTTATTTAAATGACAAGGACACTCAAGAGTTGATAGAATCACATCATTTTTCATAAATACATGCCCTTCTGGGTAAAAGGATTACATCATAAGATGACCATTTGGAAATGGTTGGTTTTTTTGAATTCTCATTAGGCATGAAAGATGGATTCTTGTAATTTTTTTCTTGGTAGCGTGACTTAAAATGGTTGGATATGTATGAATACTTTGAGAAAAAACCATATTATTGGATGGACATTGGTATTATATATTGAGTGATCATGTGGTTCCATGGGTAGTGATGGCTTGTGATGGGGTTGTAACGGTGAATCAGTCATTGAAGTCAAGATTCTATCTCCAGATTTCCACTAGTGGTGGTTCTCACGATCATCTTGAATGTCCTACAATCTTCATTGTGTAATCATATTAATGAGATGAGCATGTGTATTATCTTGACGTCGTCCTTGGTACACTAACAGAGATTGTAAATATTATTCCACACTAATGATTAATTTTTTTGGGCTGGATAGTGACCTCTTTAAGAGTTGAGTACTGGATGGATGGTTTGTGATGTGTCTTGGTTAGTACTGAGTGATATGTGGGTTTCCGATTAGGAGCACCTTGGAAGGAATCGTAGAAACCAGATGCTTTCTACTGACATGAATACAGATGGAATGTTGCTTTGGGATTAGTTAATGTTCACACAAGGACATTTTTGATTGTACTAATAATTTACTAGTAACATGTGGTATGTAATACAAAGGTACATATCCTTGGAATACTTTTTATTTAAGTATTGGTTACCAATTCTTATTGTCAGGATAGAAGTGATGTAAAAAAGGTGTGATGATTCTAGTGGGATAGATGCGTGTTACACCTTTGATTGTGCCAAGGAACAAATTATTAAAGTGTCAGATGATGGTTGATTAAGGAATGTCACCGGAAGTGAGTTACAGGCTTCGGTGGACGTGGTTGGGGAAAATAAAATTCCTTGGAGGATTTCATTACATTTCTTTTTTGATCCACTATAATTATATTATGGAAACCATTGAGGATGGTCAGCCACATGAATTGTGAATATTAACCTTCTTATTTTAACATATAATGTAGGTGAAGGACCATTTTTTGGGACATCGTTAGGTGGACATGAGTGCCATTTGAATTTTTTGGGCCTTTTTATGGAAATCTGACCAGACATGGAAACAGTTTTTGGTGTGAATCAACTTTTTAAATATATTGAAAATAATGAAAGAAGAATTGCTAGAATTTACAGAGATGCACATTGTAATACTTTTCCAATAGTGGACATACCTCAGTTCATAATTAGATCATTTGTTTTTAAAATTTATTGTGGGGAGAACCTTCGACTAGATGTATAATGATACTGCATGGCCCTTGTAGGTTACATGATGTTGTTTTAGTTCCAAATATTATAAATAATGAGAGGCATGTCACTACTGCTCAGTCTAGAAAGAACTCATTTGATTGCCCCTATCGATGACCCATAGAGTTCGAGGTTTGGGATCATATTTTACATATCGTATCACCCATGATTAGGAATATGTAGTAATGGAAGAAAGGGAAGTTGTTTCTTCATTATGTAGGGAAATTTGAGGTTCTATAGTGATTCCAGCTAACAGCCAATATTTTTATACTACCTCAGAGATATTTTACCATGCGTGAAGTATTACATGTTTTAGAGATTCTTCAATATCATGTTGAACCATATCTTACCATTGATTCTGAGGAAGTTCAGTTAGATTTTGATGATACCTTTGTGGAGTATCCAATACAAATCACCAAATAGAGCACAACCACATACAGGATGAGACATGGGTGAGGGAGGCTGGAATACTTGCTTAATGCCTAGAGTGGTTCTCTTAAAGTGATTCCCCAACCTTGGATGGTGAACTGGATGATTTGTTCTTTTATGGGGTAAAGACTGTAAGATCCATGTTTTTCACATAGGTATGGATCCTTTAAATCTCAGTATAATTCTTTAGTTTGGACCTACCTTGGATTCCCAGTGAGTTAGAGATGTTACGAATAATGTATAAGGATTTTCTAAAGACTAAAAGCCATATTTTTGGAAAATAATTTCCTTATTGCACGAATAGAGCAAACTCTCCAGAAAGGGTGCACCGTTAGATCTAACTATACAGATGGTCTACATTTTTGGGCAGAGCCAAATCACACGGTTGGAATATGGTTTCCATAACTATGGGGCCTAGCCCTGAATGTTCCCCTCTTCTCCAGGTGCTCATGAATCATTTTCACACGGTTAGGAATGCAATGTAGACAAACTATGAAACATATATATATTTTGGTAATTTTACATTTTTCCCTCAATGAACTATTTAATCCAACCTTCTTCACTAATACGATTCCATAAGGATTTTCATCCATTCCTCTAATTTTTCATCCTTTTTGAAGTCTTGAGCTAGGGATCAAGATATCTCCTTCATACGACATCTGTTTGAGTATTCATTCATCATGTTTGATGCGAAAAGATAATTACTTGAGTTTGTTTTAGTCCTTATTCTTCTCTCTTGATCTTGACATTGTTATTGAGGTGTGATATTTTCCCCCTTTTTCTTAGAACTACTCTGATATGTTCCATGTTAGAGTCCAATACCAAAGGAGTAGAGTCATATAAGCCTAAGGTGGGGGTTCTAAAACTCATCCCTCATGTTCCCTGATTTTGGAATTGTCGTGTGGGCCCCATCAATTTTATCGGGTGCCGTTAAGGGAAATTATATGACTTTCATATAATCATTAGAACTATATGTTCCTGATATTTCTAATTATGTGGTTATTTTTAGTGGTTATGGACAGAACTCTACCAATCCCATGTAGGATGTTTTTCCATAATTTTCATTTATTATTTTGACATGTTTGAGTCAGCGTTTATGTTTTTCTGGGAGTGACCTTCCAATGGGCTTGATTTTCTATATTAAATGGATTGAGTCGAATTGAAAATTTCATAATGCATTTTACCATGTATTCTGACCACTTGACCCACCTAACATTAATGCAAAAATTTGAAAAATAAATGTTAAACAGAAACTGGAATGTATAATATGTATATGAATTTGACTTATTAGATGTAAATGAATGTTTGGGTGCATGTCAATAGCACCCCTTTCATGTTAATGGAAGTTATATGGGTACACCTTACTTATTGAATATTCCATAACTAGATTTATTGAGTGGTCACATACTACTCGACCTTGTAACACAAATTAATGGAAAGGCTTGAATCAAATGGAAATATTGATCTATTAAAACTTCATTAAATGGTTTCATGTTCAATTATCCATGTCACACAAATGAAAGGAAATTAAATGAACTGTGAGAAATATTATATGAAACCATTATTAAATAGTGGTGTCCTAAATCAAGTTCACATTGGATTCAATATGGAATTAATAGATCACATGGGGACCTCATTCTGAATCAAGGATACATCTTTCTTTGGTAGTGACCCACCGGGAATCTAATCATTTTTAACCTTGGATGACCTGTATGGCACCATAGGATCCCTCATGTAATACTACAACATTCTTTGGATATCTATTTCTTAGTGTGAGAACCACCTATAACCCAATGATTGTTTAACCTTCGATGCCCTGTATGACACTAGAGGATCCCTCATGTAGTACTACTAGAGGCCCTGGATGGACTCCTTAGATATAGAATTGAGATGTAGGTTTCATGGTTAATGCCCATTGGAACAAGTAATAACATACCCTTGTTTTACCTTGGTTGAACTCCATGGACAATGTAGGCGTCTCATTGTGGAATGACATAGACTATGCTCCTTGGACTATACTCAATCCCCTTATCCAGGATACATTTATTTCACCTTTGGAGACCCTTGAGGTCTATATTTCCTTGGTTATTACTTTTGAACTTCATTAATACATGTCATTACATGTTTCCTTGTTACATATCTGAACCTTCACTATTGTCAACAAGTGACATATTTAGAAAGTTGTAATAATCTATTAATGAACTAGTTATAAATTTAGACACAAACCAAGGGATAAATCCAATACTTGGGTATTTAGTTATATTGTAATTCTTTAAATTATATATTCAAGCCTTCACACTATTAAATTTTCATGACATGGGTTAAATGTTGTAGACACTATTGGTGGAGGCCAACTAAGATTTATCTCACACCCTCAATGGGCACCATTAGGTACCTAGAGTATATCAAATGAATGCAGGTGTTGATAAAGGGAAGCATATGGCTTCAACAACTAGATTTATTGTTTTTTAGAGGGATCATGTTATGTGATGACTAAGACATATCTCATGATTATTGGGATTGTCTCTTGATTTCATTTAATCATTTTTTAACATGATATTCCTACAATATTATATTCATGTTTTCCAGTTTTCTAGTGATATGGCATATCATCATCAGTTGTCGTATGCTTATATTTTTTTCTAGTTATTTTTATTATTACTATTGTTGTCTCTATTTTCCACTTTCCCTTCTTTTTATTGATATTGCTTCTTCTATTTACCTATGATCATACTTAACTACTATGTTACACTTTGTAAATGATTGAATATTCTCTCTAAAGACACACCCTAGGCCCTCAGAAATAGTCGGCTACCTCTATGCATTGGGGAGATGAACTTGAGGGAATTTAGCCCAACAATCACTGGGAACCTATTATGCGGAATCTAGGTCTGGGACATCGCAACTATCACTTGGAGAGATGTGATACATCTTAATAATTTTGGGGTTTCTTTCCACAAAAACCTTTTTCTATGGGTACATAAAGGAAATATACCCTTGTTTCTTTCTTGGGGTAAATGTTTCTTACATGAAGATACGTTAATAAATGATTCACAACCCCAAAAATAAAAAATTGAAAACATGTAGTTCCTTTAATACCAATGATCCTGTAAAACATCATTTGTCACATGAGTTGGAACTAGGTTTAGTATATGTGTTTCTATCTATAATTCAAATCTATAAAAGGATGTAGGAATACTTTTATGAAGAATCATTGATCTCCCCATATCTAACAATGTGTGATTTCTCCTTTAACTTTTATAATTCTATTGAGGTGTATAAGGTGAAGTGAGTTTGGATAGAATCTCAAAATCTCATAAATAATTAATTGAGTATTGGATAATATATTATCCTCCAATTTCTATGTAGAATTTCTTAATTTTCATGAAAATATTGTTCTCAAAATAATTCTTATTTTATATTGATTTTTCCAAATAATATGACTTCTACCTCATCAATTAACCATATCCATATCTACTAAAAGTGATTGTAAATGTTGTTAAGTATGATTACTGACCCTTAGAATAAATTAGAAATGGTCCACAAACATTTTTATGAACAAATTAAAAAACATCTTTACCCTTCAATGTTTTCCACTAAATTAGGATTTAGTCATTTTTCTTTGTAAACATAAAGTAAATAAACCATGTTTTTAGTTAAAATGAATCCAAATACACATATAGGTGTAATTTGGTAAAAATATTTTTATTTACATGACCATGTTGGTGATTAAAAATATGGTTGTTATATGATTCATGTGAAGAAGTTTCTCTATCGATTTAATTTTCGTGGTTTATTTAATATAACACATACTAATTTTCACTTAAATATATATCTACATAACATATTCATTATTTATAAAAAAAGAAGAATTTATTTCCAAATTCTAAAATAAATCTATATGTATAATGTATATATATAGATACATTTTTTGGTTATTGAATTCACATAATTAAAATCTTTTAAAACTAAAACCATTCCTATCTTCAATATGAGGTTGTAGTCCCCAATTACCATAGTATAAATTCTGGCTCAACTAGCTACACATAGTTCTACCTTAGCATCGGAAATAGTTCAGACTATACTTAGTTCAAATATTTGAATACATATGTGGGAAATATTTTTTATCAAATAAATAATTTATAGAAATTGATAAATTACACTTGACAGAAAAACACACCTGAAGCTTCCCCTTTATATTTTTACTAGGTGTAGTTTTTCTTCTACTCGCCCTTCTTGTAATTTGAAAATTTTCTAGAATCCTATTCTATTTCTTATCCCTTGATCATTACCATAATAGAATATATTTTTAAAAATTATTTTGATATATATCTATTCGTTAATACTTTCCTTTCACCCACCATATGGATAGATGGATTTTTCCATATCATATCCAAATTAACATGAAAAAGTTGTGTGAGAATATCTGGGAGATTATTTTCTATGATGTCTCTATCAAAATTGACAATAAATACGTATATTATTGTAGGGAGTGATAAAGTAATGAAATTAGTTAATAGTTCATTAAGAAGATTAAACCCTAGAAACTATAGGCACCAAATTTAGCCATTGAGTTTGACTAAATGGGGACCAACTGGTGATATTTATTTTAATTTACCATAAAAGAGATCATTGGATATCTGAAACCATTAATCTATTTCTCTCTCATGATAATGACCTTTGAGATGATGGAGCATGCAATAAACACCCCTTTATTCATGTGACTTCATGTGTTTATTAAACATGTATGAAACAATTAAGCACTAAACAAAAACGGCATTGATAATGTGCATATTATTGATAGAAAACTAATCACCACTCACCTCCATATCATGAGGATTATAAAATGTGGATTCTAGAATTTGATACATATGTTCATGGAACAACATTACTCTTTTGTATTTGAACCATTACTATAACGTCATGGCCCGGATTACCATCAAACTGTTGACTGGACCGGTCGCCACATGGCCTCAAGCGTGTCTCCCCGTACGCCAGAGGCTTCCGACTAGCAGTGAGGGTCTCGAGAGGTGATAATGGGGAGACTATACCCTCTATTTAGAGTTGAACAACTATATTATCAGAGTAAATAACATTCAATATCGGAAGTAGTAATAGATAAACAATAAACGAACAAAAGCGGAAGACAAATAGTGATCATTTTCATAAAAGGTGCCCAAAGCCAGTTTACACAATACAGGGATGATGAATGATACAATGTGAAAACAAGAAACAATTCAGCATGCTTACAATACAATGTAAACGAATAAATAAAAGATATCAAGGCCTGACGGGAAATCTCCTGAGCATCCCATTCTCCCTCTTGGTCCTTTCATCCAAACTCTATAGGTACAAACAACACATCACACAATCTAGGTCATGCAAGAAAGAAGGTCTACTCGGGTACCCCAGTGAAATGGAGGCCTGAGTATGGTGTGAGATATAAATCTTAGTAGGCTGGCCCCACCAGTGTCTAACCCAAACCACACAGTATAATATTAAATAAAGTAGTATTCAGGTGTAGTAGGATTCAATAATCCGAACAAAATGGAATAACAACACCCGTCCAGGTTTCCCAAGGAAACCTGACGGCTTTACCAGCTTCGTCTCGTGGCCGAGATATCAGTCTGATCATGCCACTACAGTTACATATGTAAATATTTATAAAAGATGACGCGGGGTAAGCATGCCTCACATCCATCAGTTGATGATATCGAGAACGAGTTATGAATGCCTCTCGTCCCTATAGGTCAACTGGAAAGGGGTATGAATGCCTCCCTTCCATCAATCGTGATTAGTGGGCACGAGGTAAGAATGCCTCTCTTCCCTATCGGTCAACTAGTAAGGGGTATGATTGCCTCCCTTCCATCATTCATGATTTGTGGGCATGAGGTAAGAATGACTCTCATCCCTATCAGTCAACTGGCAAGGGGTGTGAATGCATCCCTTCCATAAATGTATAGAGAATAGCGAGCATGAGGTAAGAATTCCTCTTGTCCCTATAAGTCAACTATCAAGGGGTATGAACGCCTCCCTTCCATAAATGTATAAAGAACGCATCTGGCATGGGATAGACACGCCTCCCACACATACTCAAGTTAGCTGGAATGGGGTATCATGCCTCCCATCAATAACAGGTCAAAGTTGATGGCATGGGGTATGAATGCCTCCCATCGAGAATCATACAAATTCATTATCAGCATGAAATTACCATGCATAAGGCAATACCTCTTATGCATTTCAAGTAGTCATTCCACATTCACAATCAATCATTCATTATGTGGCATCACCATGTGCGCACTCACAATATGACCATGATTATAGTATACTACTTATGGAATTAACTCATAAGCATTCAAAGAATCATACCACATACACATAAGCGAAACACGTTCACATTCCTACTTAGGGAAACCCATATTGAGTATCTAAACCAAAATTTTCACATATTCATCTTACTAACATAATCAGTGCTCATTAAATTATTCCATGGTGTGGTCATACCACCCTAGTCCGCTCATTTCTAGTTTAACCATTTCATCTTAAAGGTTATGTTTACCATTCTTTAACCCCTTGATACCTTATAGAGGTAACAAGTCATTTAGTCCCGAGTCATCCCACTATGGTGATCATCTTACTCAATTTGCCTAACATGGAAAATTGACCCAAACACAAGTATAATCTCCATATCATTTTATTTACCTCAACATGGAATGTTCACAAACAAAGCATCAAAGAGGCACCCCAACAATCCATATGCAATCATAAAAAGTCTATCACTACTTTTTATCATGAAGACAGTGCACCTCTCATTGAGGGGTTTTATTATTAAATTGTGAGTTTAGTTACCAAGCAACGATTTTTATCTTGTCCCTGCAATTCACACTCTTTGCACAGAAGCCTTTAATTGAAACTAAACATGCATAATTAACATACTAAAATAGTACAGAAATAACACATTAATACTTCACTATAAATTAAAGGAAAGGAGAGGGACGCTACCTCAAGGTGGATCCATCCGTCCACTTTGGCTCTTGACGCTTTCTAACTAAGAGCTTCCTATGCTCTGGCAATGTGAAACCAACTCCAAAGTTCCAACGCACTAAGGGAAACAAACAAAGAACCTCTAAAACAACTTAATACATTAATTGGAAGCTACAAAACAACCAACGATAGAAAACCCTTACCTCGAAAACAACTCAGCGGTTCGAAACAACCACAATCCACCTCGCCTTCGGCGGCGGATGTCGTACGCACACCAACAAGGCCTTGAGGGACCTTTCGCACCCCTTTACAACAATATAATCAAGAATGAAAAGGAATTATACAAAACCCTTAAACATGGGGGTTCGGCCGAAATAGATTAGGGTAGAAGGGAGGCCGAAAATCACCTAAGAAAGGGGAAGGAAGGAGGGGAGTGATATTCCATGAAGATTCGGAAGATGAATCACCAAGAAATGGAGGAGAGGAGGTCCGACCAAGGGAGGGCTTGCGCGAGGTTGAGGCACAATGGGAGTAGGGGTTCATGTGGGTTTTGAGAGGAAAATGCAAGGGGTTCTTCATTAGATTAGGTTTTTATTTTAAATTTATTTTAAATATTTTCAAAACCAAAAACAGGGAACAGTCCACGGTTTATCCCGAATGTTTTTCAAAACTGTGTGCAAACCGTGCGGCACCCCAAAGGACACCCAAGACACCCCACACGGGCAGGCCGCATGGTTTGGGGAAACTGTGCGTAGGCCTTGAGGACTCCTATGTCTCCCTATTTTAAGTCGTACAGTTTGGGCCGCACGGTTTGAGAAACTTTGCGCCTTCTGTTGTTGTTTAAAATCCATCCATCTTCAGGTACGACGCAACTGAAACACCCCGATACACTCGATAAACTTCTCAGGCCCTCACCCAACACCAAAAACATTAAAAAGAAGGGTTAGAACCTTCATAATCTCATTCCGAAGCCTGATCATAAATTTGACCGGTTCAGTAATTGAAAAGTTCAAATTCCTCCACTTTTTAACTCCGTTCAAAACGCAGGTCATTACACCCTTCCCACCTTAGAACTTCTCATCCCCGAGAAGCCCTCAGGAATAATGCACACTTCATTCTACCTACAAGAGTTATGAATCATTGTTCAACGATCATGTTACATTTCTAAACGTTCAACGATCCACGATCATCCACTTAAGCACACAACACTTATTTAATCACACCCGAGCCAACGCTCGTTTAAGAATAGAAACACCCAGACGACTCTTACCCAAGCCCATCATACCAGAGACATTATCTCACTATCATCTTGTCAAGAAACTAAAAAAACGTAGTTTCCACCTTATACTTTTCACGTTAAACGGCCAAGAATCAAACCACAACTCCACCACCTTCTGGACTTCCTTTCAAGATCACACACCAAGAATTCCAACAACACACCTAGCATGATTTTGAAATGATCAAACAGTTGATTTCCCATTGACCTCAACACCCAAGTTGAAAAGAATCAAGCCACTCCGGCTGACTATTCAAGAAGATTCCCGGCATAGAGGGATGATTCATTATAAGCTGAACAAAGATGCCTTCTCCAAAGTAATCTCACATATACCATGAGAACGTTCACTGAAGCTCATACTCGACTCCCGATGACGTCTCCAAGATCAAACCATGAGAGAAACCACGCATCCTGCGTGCAACGCCGAAAGAGAATAACCAAAAGGGCCCAACCACTTTTAAACATTAGCATGGTGTATGACCAACACTCTCTTAGTGCTTCCAAGACAATGTCAAGATATGGGATATTATCGTCACATAACAGAGTACACTAAGAGGATTTAAAAAGGATTCCAGTTATTTATATCAGAAAAACTTGAATGGAGAACGGTCGAACCACCCCTGGTCGACTGTAAAGAAAAAACTCGGCTTCACCTGCCAGCACATCGATATTTCTTAAACTGATCACAATGCATTTTCCCCGCACAACGCATTCTATGATCGTTCATGATTTACCACCAAAGTCCTCCATGACCAATTCCATTTCTTAAAAGGGGTTTCACACATCGCCAACCAGATCAAAGTCCTTCTTGACGTGTTCATTTTACACAAAAGAACACACATCACTACACCAACACAATGCTTCGTACCTTAGAAGATTTGGCGTCACCAAAAGAAGAAAATACCAGCTTCCCATAAGAAAAATAGTTCATCAAAAACTAAAAGGACATATGTCGCTCCTCCTAGCCATGATCACCACGTTGAGAAATACAAGGAACCCAAAGCAATAAGACTGGCATGTCACCCACCCGAGTCTCCCGAAAATTCATCCCGAGCATTGGGACAACTTGACTCTCAATCACTCAGGTCACCCTACCAAGGATATGGCCCAAGACCCTATACAGTAACATAAGATATTTAATCGAAAGTCATATCACCTTATACAACTCTTCACATGGACGATGACATACCAAACGTCCATTACATAAGGAGTCAAACAACCAACACACAACCAAACATGCCCGAGGCATGTCTAACCAGCTGATACAGAACATTACCTGATTCTCAAGCCCATAACAATATAAAATGAAGAATGACCACCTGTCAGAACAAGGGTGTCATTGGAAATTAGAAGTCCGAGAAGGGACAACGGCACCCGAACGGTACCAAACCTCAGAAAACTCCTTGTACAAACAAGGCACAAAAGTTCTAAGGGTGCTACCTACCCAGGCTAGCCCCTTACAAAAAACAAACATCAACCCAGGCATTTGGTCACACCCAAAAAAAGCCATCGGGCTCAGGCCTAACATTCAATTCATTTTCCTAAAGAAAATGAATACCCACAGAAAACACATACTATTCCGTCTCAAGGAACTCGCAAGAAAGAATTAACATACCCTTACACGAGGTCTCAATAGAGGACACTAATACAGGTTCCTTTTCTATTCCCTTTATATTTAATCACGTCTATTATTTTAATCACTTAAAAAGATTCAATTCAAAACATCAAGTAACCTTTCAAAACCAAAAATCACTAGGCACTTGATCATTTTTTAACAAACAGCTCAAAGCAAAACATGAAAGTCTCAAAAAACTCCCTTTTATCCATTAAACCTTTATCAGTCATCCCATCTTATTTTGGAAATTTATCATAATAAAATCCTGTTAAACAATTAAGGTGACCTACGAGGGTCCCAACAAGCCAATTCACATCAGATCCAAACAAAACATCATCTACACAAATAAGCATTTATAAAAAAATGTCGCCCTCACATTCATTATGGGTTTCTAGTTCCCAACTCAAGAAGTACCCAAACACTCCATGGGTTGAGAATTAGCTCCCAAAAGACAAAACCAAACACATTTTAGAACTTAACATGCTCAAAACAATCATCCAGTCATAAGGGTGGCCACCTACCAACCTGTAATGCGCCCATACACATTATAGTTTATCATTTGGCTCCGTTTAATTAAAACCAATCTCATTTTACCATTTGACATTAGCAGCACTTTTTCATAAATCTGATTACACAGGTTACCCTTTCCCAGTCATAAGGCGCCCATACACATTTCAAAGGAAAATTGGCTCCCGTCATAATTGCAATCATTTAATTTGGTCAAAGTTACCAATTCCATATAAACTGAATCTAGCATGCTATCAAAAGCAGTAACACATAAACACGTAGGTCAAAGAAACCAATTCCTTATTAACTGAATCTAGCATGTTATTAGTAACACAGAAACATGTTATACCATAGAAGCATGAAATAACTACCACGAAACCTATCTCCATTGCAGGGATCAACTAATGCATCCTAGATGGCATCAAATAATGCATGGAATGTGATCTCTAACAAGGTGCCTATATGATATAGGAAATGGAATACCCTCGTATCATCAGGTTGCAACTGAAATAGAACCCACAATTGCATCAACAGTATCAACAGAAACCATGTGCGTCACCCAATGGTGAAATATAATCAACGGTACTAATAAAAATCATTAAAATAACAATTTCATTCAAGGCAATTTGGCTTTTCCCTGTACATGGGTTAGCTACTCCCGAGCACAACTAATTACCAAATTCAATCTCCTTCCTATCTCTATCTTTTATCACCAATTAGTAAAACTATCTAGAAGAAGAATCTCATCTGATACCAATTTTTAACGTCTTGTAGCATCTCACCATCAAACCAGTGGCCGGACCGGTCGCCACATTGCCTCAAGCGCGTCTCCCCGTATGCCAGAGGCTGCCGACTAGCAGCGAGGGTCTCGAGAGATGATAGTGGGGAGAATATACCCTCTTATCGGAGTTGAACAATGTTATTATCATAGTAAATAACATTCAATAGTTGATGTAGTAATAGATAAACAATGAACGAACAACAGCGGAAGAAAAATAGTGATCATTTTCGTAAAAGGTGGACCAAGCCAGTTTACATGATATAGGTATGATGAATGATACAATGTGAAAATACCAAACAATACAACATGCTTACAATACAATGTAAAAGAATAAAGAAAAGATAGAAAGGCCCAACGGGTGATCTCCTAAGCATCCCAAGATCCCACTTGGTCCTTTTCTCCTAACTCCTTAGGTACAAATGGCACAACACACAATCTTGGTCCTATAAGCAAGAAGGTCTACTCGGGTACCCTAGTGCAATGGCGGCCTGAGTAGGGTGTGAGATATAAATCTTTGTAGGCTTGCACCACCGATGTCTAAACCAGACCAGACAATGTAATATTAATTAATGAAGTAAGAAGGTGTATCAAGATTCAATATGTAGAAAAAAATGGAATAACAACACCCGTCCAGGTTTTCGAAGGAATCATGATGGCTATACAATCTTCATCTCGTAGCCGGGATATCAGTATGATCATGCCACTACAATTACATATGTAAATATTTATAAAAGATGGTGTGCGATATGCATGCCACACACCCATCATCTGAAGATAGTGGGAACGAGGTATGAATGCTTTTCCTCCCTATAGGTCAACTAGCAAGCAGTATGAATGCCTCCCTACCATCAACCGTGATTAGTGGGCATGAGGTAATAATGCCTCTCATCCCTATTAGTCAACTAAAAAGGGGTATGAATGCCTTCCTTCCATCATTCATGATTAGTGGTTATGAGGTAAGAATGTCTCTCATCCATATCGGTCAACTGGAAAGGGGTATGAATTCCTCCCTTCTATAAATGTATAGAGAATAGCGGGCATGATGTAAGAGTGCCTCTCGTCCCTATAAGTCAAATGGAAAGGGGAATGAATGACTCCCTTCAATAAACGTATAAAGATCACATTTGGTGTTGGGTAGACATGCCTCCCACCCATACTCAAGTAAGCTGGCATGGGGTATGCTTGCCTTCCATCCATAACCAGTCAAAGTAGATGGCATGGGGTATGAATGCCTCACATCCATAATCATAAAAATTCATTATCAGCATTAAATGACAATACATAAGGCAGTACCTCTTATGCATTTCAAGTAGTCATTCCACATTCACAATCAATAATTCATTCTCTGGCATCAGCATGTGGGCACTCATAATACAACCATGTTTATAGTATACTACATATGGCATTATGTCATAAGCATTCAAAGAGTCATACCACATACACATAAGTGAAACACATTCACATTCATACATAGGAAAACCCATCTTGAGTATCTAAACCAAGATTTTCACATATTCATCTTACTAACATAAGTTGTGCTTATTAAATTATTCCAAGGCGTGGTTGTACCACCCTAGTCCACTCATTTCTAGTTTAAAAATTTCATCTTAAATGGTATGTTTACAATTCGTTAACCCCTAGATCCATTCTAGTGGTAACAAGTCATTTAGTCCTAATTCATCCCACTGTGGTGATCATCTTACTCAATTTTCCTAACATGGAAAATTGACCCAATCACAAGTATCATCGCCATATCATTCTATTTACCTCAATAAGGAACGTTCAAAAATAAATCATCAATGAGGCACCCCAATAATCCATAGGCAAGAATAAAATGTCTATCTCTACTTTTTGTCTTGAAGAAAATGCACCTCTGATTGAGGGCTTATATTATTAAATCGCGAGTTTAGTTACAAAGTAACCATTTTTATCTTGTCCCTGTAATTCAAACTCTTTGAATAGAAGCATTTAATTGAAACAAAACTTTCATAATTAACACACTAAAATAGTACAGAAATAACTCATTAATACTTCACTTTAAATTAAAGGCAAGGAGAGGGACCCTAACTCAAGGTGGATCCATCATTCCACTCCGGCTCTTGACGCTTTCTAACTAAGAGCCGCCTAAGCTCCGGTAAAGTGAAACCAACATCAAAGGTCCAATGCACCGAGGGAAACAAAGCAGGAACCTCTAAAACAACTAAATACATTAATTGGATGCTACGAAACAACCATCGGTATAAAACCCTTACATCGAAAACAACCCGGCAGTTCAACTCAAATGCAATCCACCTAACCTTCAGAGGTGGATGTCGTACGCACACCAACAAGGTCTCGAAGGACCTTTCATACCCCTTTACAATAAGAGAAAAAAGAACAAATAAGGATTAAACAAAACCCCTAAACATGGGGGTTTGTCAGTAATAGATTAGGATAGACGGGGGCCAAAAATCAGCCATGGAAGGAGAGAGAGGGAGGGGAGTGACCTACCATGAAGATTTGCAAGAAGGATCACCAAGAAACAGAGGAGAAGAGGTCCGGCAGAGGGAGAGGTCATTCGAGGCCGATGATCCATGGGAGGAGGTGTTCATGTGGGTTTTTAGAGGAAGAGGGGAGAGGTCCTATTTAGTGTAGGTTTTTGTTTTAAATTTATTTTAAATATTTTAAAAACCCAAAATTGGGCATGGTTCACGGTTTATCCCACACGGTCTGCCAAACCATGTGAAAACCATGCGGCGCCCCACTGCACACCCAAGACATCCCACACAGGCTAGCCTCACGGTTTGGGGAAACCGTGTGCAGGCCATGCAGACTCCTCTGCCTCCCTATTTTAAGACGTACGGTTTGGGCCGCACGGTTTGGGAAATCGTACTCAAACCTTGCTCCTTATGTTGTTGCTTAAAAACCATCCATATTCAGGTACGACACACTCGAAACTCCCCGAGACACTCAAGAAACTTCTCAGGCCCTCGCCAAACCCCAAAAACATTAAAATGAAGGGTTTAAAACTTTGGAATCTCATTCCAACGCCCGATCGAGAATTAGACAAGTTCAATTATTGAAAATTTCAAATTCCTCCACTTTTTAACCCGGTTCAAAACACGGGTCATTAAAATTACTGTATGTTATGGATAGATAGGATATTGTCTCTCTATGAAATATTTTTCCGAGATAATGTAGTTGAGGATATTTTTATTATTATGAATTATAAAATGTGTCTATAATTAGATATTCGCATGATTATAAATTATGTGGCAAAGAAATTATATTATAATTCTATTATGTCTATCAATATTTTATCATCATCATTCAATTATTGTCTCGGGTTTATCAACACCAAATCAAAGGAACATAGAACAAAAATTCTAGAATATGGGAAAAATGAAAAAATTTCAACCATTAATGGGAGTTGTGGTTTTCATACGATATTACATGAATTTATTGGGATATTTCACCTCATCCACTACATCCTTTGTTTTATTGGGAGAAAACACTGGATTGATGTTGGGAATAACAACTCAATGATCAATTTTACCTTCAACAAGAAGCATTCCAAGATCCTCATCATTTATAATATCCAGAATATGATGTCTCTAGATAAACCTAACCATTTTTTATCGCGATATGTATTACCTCCACTTTCTAGAACCTCAACACTGAGATACTCAATTATTTAGGTCATGTAAACTAAAGTACCACCTCTAACACTTCATGTGTAACACAACCTATTCAGGAAATGAGAGATCACTTTGATAGAAAATTGAATACCTTCATCGATGGATCATGTAACAAACTTCTTCCTGGAACCACCATCCTTCCATTCAATGACCCCCTTCATATCCTATCAGAAAAATTCCAGGGAAAAACATTCATTGATTCCAATAATTGATATAATTTGATAATCTGATGATGGGTCGCCTCATGATATATTATCAAGCCCCTCCATCCCTCACTATTTGAAATTGAATTTAATTTTTCTCATATATTTTAGTGGTAGGTATCCATATTCTCTTCTCATAGCCTAATAAGTGGATTTTTCAATTAGTCAAAGGTATTTTTGTAGTAAGTGTTTTTTTTTCAAATTTGGTATTGTATCTCTTTGATCCTTTAGATGGACTCCCCAATCCAAAAACTCTTCCATGAATTTCATCTAAACCTACCACCAAGTTACATAATGTCTACAAGGGGATACCCATATTGATGTAAAAGTTTTATGTCAATTGAAAACATTTTTAGGAACTCCAAGATAAATGTATGTTTCCCAATTATGGTTGTTAAAAATTAGTTCTACGGTTTAATTCCAAATCAAGTAATGAAAGGAACACTTTGGATTAATATTATGTTGAAATTTTTATTATTATTTATAATGATTTATTTTTTATCATTTATAAGTCTTATTAATGTAATGTTTATATTACATAGGGGTCAACCATGTTTTAGTGAAAAAAAATTTCATGACCCATTTCTTTTAATTACATCTTTGTATATTAGTCTGTTAAATTATGTGATTGCAGTCTTGCATCCCTAAAATAAATCACAGAAAACATATAAACAAAATAATGAATAAATAATGTCATCATGATCTTATATAATGATAGATTTATTGTGTAGATAATAAATCAACCTACGCCTGAAGGGAAAAATTATTATTGATGGGCTTAGAAGGAGTTACACCATTCCACATAACAACCATTGTATCACTAATGTTTGTTTCATCTCAGTTTCTTCTTGGTAAACCTCCCCCTAGGCTCTTCTTTAAACTGAATATGTACATTCTCTTGTGATACTTTTATAAAATATGTTATATAACTCACATGTACGTGGTGGTAACCAATGGATTTATTAAAGGAAATTACATAACTAAACCCTATAAATTCATTTCCAACATAATAAAGAATGGATAAATTGTTGTTCATCATATTTTATTTAATTATATATAATTTTAAAATCATGAGACTAAATTAAATTAAATTAAACCAACACATACAATCATCTAGTACTAAATCACTATTAGTCATATACATGACAATTCTATACATTTAAAATTACATTATATAATTCATTTCAATTAATTATTCAATAAAATAAAATGGGCATGAATTAATTAAATTAATTATCTTATAAATAAATAAATTCATTTTTTCTTATTCCATGAAATTATACTGTAGGTTTCAATCTGCACTGATTTTTAATATAATCAGTAATTTTATTTTATTCATGATTTAGTAAAATTAGTGCATAGAATTTTACATGGAAGAAACAGAGTGAGTACCTATCTGAACTATTCAATATTGTCTTTATTTTATAGAATGAATCAATATGACATATTTTATATACAACATGTTTCAGAATTTCATACAGTGTACTATCTAATTAATGATACAAAAAAACACCAGAATATTTTGTTTCATGAATCATTTAATGAATTATGTCATAAATAAGAAATGATTTAATCATATATGTAGTATCAAATATTACATTAAATTAATTGGGCATTTAATATTATATAAAATAACTAATAATTGGTGTGTAAATTTAAAATAATGACACATTAAACTTGGTTCAATGAGGTTCAATAGAGTAATTAATTAAATTTAATATTTTTTTAAACATGTAAATTACATGGAATGTCAATTATGGTCATGTGAAATGTACTTCACTTTAAAGGATATGTATAGTACACACCTAGTGACTCGGCATGCATTTCATACCGAAATTAATGAAGCACATTCCATGTAGAAAGGATATGTGGAATGTAAATCATGTTACATGGTTTTCATCTTGTGCACATCACATATTAAATAGATGGGGTGTTATAATTAAATGACACATGGTGAACCCATGATTTTCATCAGGACAACACATGCACTACATGAAATGTAGTAAATTTACATATATTTTATTCTAAGAAATGTGTGTGCCACATTGGATGGTCAATTAAAGATGTGTTATATGAATACAACATATATTCATTACTTGATGAACCAATGCCCTTGGAGGTGTCGTAGTGTAATGAATAAGGATACAGGGTGTGTGGCCAAGGAGTGAATTCCACATTTCCTTGTGTTATTAGGATAGAATTCTTGACACCCCCACATTGGTTAATTATATTTGATCTTCATTAATTATTAATCAACCATGGTTATGTATTTGAGAAACAAAGAACACATGGATTATATCTAAATAATTATATAAACGATGAAAATAAATTTAAATGAAATTTAAATTTTAAATTTGTAACAATCAAATATCAAATAAATGGTTATAAATTTGAATGTTACACTCTTTGATACAAATTCATGGTTCTGGGCACAACAGAAGCTCTAATATATTATGATATTAATTCACCAATTTTCATATTTGATGGATAATTCATATATTTTTTAAAAATAAATGTCATGGCCAATGAATTTTTTTCACATAATATGGAGATCAATAATTGGAACTAAGAGAATATGTTTTCATGTTAAATTTATAATTAATTTTAATAGATTAGAAGAAACATAACATAATTATAGATATCTTTATAGATGAATCTATTGATCATGAAAAACTTTTATTTAGACAACCTACACTTATAATGTAGGATCTAAGCGTATAATACCTCATGCAGTGATCCAAAAAGTTTCCTATGATCTATAAAACTCATCAATGAATTTTCATGTGTTAGCACAGTTGGTCGATTCTATTGTATTTTTCATCATGATCACCATGATGGTTCATTCAATATTAAAAAATAACTGTTGTACTCTCATTATTGATATGATGATGGATGAAGGAGAATATATAGATAAATTTTCATCCTTGAAAAATTGTTGAAGATGTCGTTATGAAAAAAAATCAATTTCAATAAATCCCTACACAATAGATATAATCATATATTTATAGGAATGAGGTTAGGGTTAAAATAAAAGTTAATTATAAAATGACCATAAAATAATATATCAAACCTTATATGACCCCCTTCCATGTAATAATATTATTATTATTTTATCTTCTTGGCATTCGCTAAGTGAAACAATGATATATTTTATTTTTCCATCTTGAAAATTTATATTTATCATTAGACACAAGATTTAATAGCTAATCCTCCGTGATATTAATCAAATACACAAATTAATATTTATACATCTAATGAATAAATAAATATTATATATTGTTGTAATTAAATAATTTCCATGTGAATAAATATTTATTTAATTGAATAATTTGGTAAATACTGAATAGAAATTATTCCTTATCCTTTTGAATAATATAGTTTAAAAAATTAAATTCAACTTACTTTTAATTTGAATCGATTGAAACACATATTGTGTGACACACATGGATTCTCTATTGTTTCCATTAGGTAGGATTTCATAAAGACCACGATTACTATCTACAAATCAATCAAGTCACCCATGAGAAAGAAGTTGATGTTGTAACATTGACAACCACACATGAATGCTCACATTAAAATATAATACATTTATCATGGTATCTCATCATGAAGGATTCACACCAATATCATCAACCGGTATGCTTGATACATCTTTCATTGACTATCTGAAATAAACATGCCATTACACCATGGACATGGAATTTAATGTTGATCTTCTATTTCAACCAAAGCGTCGAGATATCATCCTCCAAAAATATGGAATGGAGAAGTCCATTATCGATTTATTTATCAATAACAAGTCATAACTGACACAAACAACATAACATACATCCTGTGAACATATAGAATCAATGTTTTTGTAGCCTCCTAAACATACCATACAAAAATATTACTTATTAATAGATAAATATTCATTACATGACATAAAAATCCATATATGAATTGACAAGGTCTAGTGCCTTGGGAATATTATAAAAATAAACAACTGGTTCTTAATTGATCTATTCCATCACCCACAATATTCTTTATAACTATAACCCTTCTTATAAATATCATACATAATATATTTCATCATATATTGGGGAATGAAAACATAAGATATGGTTAAATCGGATTCTCATTAAGGGTAAACAAGCGAAATATTAACATATTATTGGTATAAGGGTATGAAAACATGATAACAACATTTAAAATCCTTTCCCTGCAAATAATTGATCATAAGAATGTGTCATGGTATAAATAATGGCCGTTCATAAGACATGATTCATAATGAAATCAAACAACATGATCCCTGAGAGCATAACATTAACATAGAAGATAGAATTGTGGAATGAACCTAAATATTGTAAATCATTTCCTTCAATACCACAATATAGGGATACTGAAGCATAGACTTTTAGCAGCACTAAGTAGAAATCACTAATAATAGGGTGGGCCTTTATCCACGCTGGCTAAAATCATTGAAAAAAGTATTTAATAAAAACTATTAATAATTTATAAAAAACTATTATATTTGTATTCAAAAAACAATGATTTTTTTTCTAAATTAAATAAAAAACAAATGATTATAAATAATATATATTTTTATTAATTCCAAAATATATCTATATAAATTTTCAAATGAAAAATGTATTTCTAATATTATAATTATATATATATATATATATATATTATTGTATTATTATAATAAATTACATTAGTTAATAAATATAATAAGTATATTAATTACATTTTTATATTTACTTAAATTATAATTTTTATAAGTATAATAAATATATATATTTTTTAGTTGTAATTATTAATAAATAAATATATATCTATCCTATATATCATTTTAAATAAATATATTATAATATAAATAATTTCATAAAATTATAAATATATCAGTGCTTTGTTAGCACTTATAAAGGTTCCAGTGAGTTTTATAAAAGAACCCTAACAGGCTTCTCCTCCCTCACACCCTTCCAAGACATCATGGAAGCTAACACATACACGATCAATCCCTCCTCCACAATCACGTCCTTCGTCATTGTTGAGCCCTCCTCTGTCATTGATCCCTCCTCTAATGTGACCCCTCCTCCCCCTCCTCCTTTTCCACCTTGTCCCCCTCCTACTTCTGCATCCCCCTTATCCACATCACAAGCTCGTGCATGCCCTCCTCATCCAACGACCATCTCAACAACCTCCCCTAAAGAACACGGATTCCCCCTAGTGAGTCTCTATAGTGATTTACATGGATTCCATAGGGTGTTTATGGTTTGGCTGAACCCTTACATCAGTTGATATAGGTAATTATATTTCATTCCATTAAATTGAGACATCCTTTGAATCTAGATGTTCAAAACATGATTTTTAATTAGATAAATGAAGTATATGTCATCTAAATTTAACTTTTCAATTATTTTCCACGATAAATTTTATGTTTACTTTGACATAATGGTCGTATTTTAATAATTGAATGATAATTTAATTAAAATATTTTTTCCATTTATTCTAATTGCTTAATAAAATGGAAATATTGGCTTTGTTGAAGATAAATTATTTTTTCATGGTTTATTGGAACAATGAAAATTTATAATGTCGAGTGATTCTTTGTTTATGAGTTTTCAATATTATTAAAGGGGAATGTTTTTTATTTATGTAATTATATAATTACTTTCAAGGATTGATTGTGATTGTTGTTTGGTGTTATTGTTTTATTCCCTTAGATTATCACTTTTTCAAATGGTTTTAAATAGGTATTTTTAAATGTATGAATACTAGATATTTATAGTGCTGGATTGTTTGGAACTTAAAAATGTGTATTTATTTTGTTACATTCCTCTGCTTGATGATACCTATGTTAGGGATTGGAGTGATAATATGTTTCTTGGTCAAGCTTCAAAGATCAGGAAGATCATTCTTTGAAAATTACCTTTAGAGATCTTGGATAAAGTGTAGTTCACTAGAACCATTGAATTATGAGATTAGGAAGCTTAATTTAGTTCAATGTATTTTTAGATGTTGTATCAACTAGTTCACCTATAGTAGAAATTTCAATTTAATTAATTTTCATTGAATCATTAAATTGTTAGCTCACTGGATGCAGGTAGATAGATGGTTCCTTCTCTGAATGTTCAGGAAGAATACTCCTACTAGAAGATTAGAATGATTAGTTGTATGAATGAGTTCAGTTGATAGAGTAAAGTGGAGTCTGAGTATGGACATCTCATAGTGGAACATTATATGCAAGTACCCAGGACATAGATTATAGATCCAAATAAATGCAGTGAGGTGAATGGTATGGGGAGCTACTAGTATTTGAATGAATATCCAGAAAAGGAGATGGATGTGTAGAATTCCATGAGTTTCATAAACTCTAATGGTTATTCATGGGATTATCTTCTATAAAATGAAAAAGGAATAGTTCATCAATTTATATAGAGTGACGATTATATTTCATGCGCCATTAACTATTCATTATAGTAATAAATGAAGTTTATACTAGGAATCATCAATTACTCTACGCAATGGAAGGATTCCTAAAATTCAAGGAGAGATGTTGTGAATGAATGATTATTTTAGGACCTCTACAATGAGTTGTATGTACTACATGTGTATGATTATATTCTTGTAAAAATAAATGTAACATATGATTTGACCAAAACTAATGAGGCCTATTTACCGAAAGAAGGTGGCTATAGTAAGAGGATCACACTTAATCACATCTAGATTCCAATATGTTTAAATTAAAAATGCACTGTTCATAGAACTAGAAGGAGCATAATGTAAATGAATTGATAAAAAGTTGTTATTTGTGATTCTGCTTCTAGAGAACTAGGTATGGTTTTCAAATTTTGAGTTTCACTTGTATCACATGTTCACTTTTTTTTAATGAAATAAATATGTAATGATATTGTTCTTCCATACACATTATATTAATGTATGAATCAAATAGTCCTTATTTCAAATGATCTCTGTATATTGTCCTTACAGGTTTATATATTCTATGTATTCTTGTTCACATGTATGATCATTTAAATAAGTATACTGAGATGACTAAAACAAGGGGAATCCATGTTGGAGGAAAAATAGGTGTGATGGTCGGGGTGTGTGGTCATACCAGTATTGGTTTTTGAAGTCCCGAGTGATACAAGTATCAGTGGATAATTTGTGACATTTTGATGAAGTTCCACAATATTAGAGAATTAGTATTATAAACTACCGGGGATTTTAAAATTTCAATAGTCCCAAATAAGTGGTATCAAAGCTTATATTACATTTTCATGTCTCAAAAATCGGTTGTAGTGATCGATTATAGAGCATGAATGTAGTGTTTTGGTGGATTAGTTTTTTAAAAAATTGAAAAGTGTTTGTCTAGAATACTATTGGTTCTAATGATTAGATTGTTTTTTAGGGTTTCATAAGAAATTACCTATAAAATGGTGGTAATACCATGGGTTTCACAAGATATCAAAAGTCTTTCTGGCCATAGGTTTTGTGCAACATTTTCTGTCCATCGAGTGGCATTCTAGAGATTTTAGGGAGATTGAGGAAGTTCTTATAGTAGTGGATTAATGACATCATTATGGAAGCATCAAATATTAGAGTTCTTTGGAAAACTACTCTTATATGATCTCAGTATTCCATTAGAGGGTAAAATCATCTTAATTTAGAAAAAAATTATCTTCAAGGATATTAGATAAATCACATTTATTATCTGTGGAACATGAAAGGATTTATTTCACAGATGATCTAATTTTAGAGGTTCATATAACCTGCATTCATATGGGTTGACTGAATTTGTTTCCAAGTGATTTTATAATACCACGAATTGCTTCTGGACTTTGGATTATGGGTTCAAATAAATGAACTCCCATGAAGTGTGAGTTAGTGTAATGTTTTTCAGAATTTTTTCTATGTGATGGATCAATATGGAAAGAGGATCAGAAGGTGTTTGGGAAATTATATAGAAGAATATTTTTTGGATGTATAGGGGTTTGTGGATGGGTTTGGGAGATTCACATGGCGTCTTTAGGGTTATGGAAAATGTGGATAGTTTCAAGCTCCAATAGTATGATTATTGGAATATAAGGGATCAGATTGCTAGAAGAATGGATCTGATGCCTTTGTGTCATGAGTGAACTGTAGTGATAGGGAAAGAAAGATGTGAAATATTGTTTATATGAATTATTTCTAAAACAAGGTTACAGATGGTGCAATATTCAGTGGTCACAATTGAATTTACAGTTTCTATGGATTATCTCCTGAAGGCCATTGTTTTTCAAAGTAAAATTCACATTGACTTGGGATGCTTATAAAATTATTTATACTTTGTTTTTTCAATATAAAAAATTGTAAATAAACTGGTTAGCTTGTTAAAAAAAAATTTATAAACTAGTTGAGTTTTTTATATAATTCTTTATAATTGTTTTGGTTTGATTGTACATTTTTTGATAATTTGTTTGGTTTGTTTTATAATGGTGTCAAAATTTTAGAGTTTTGAAGGACTTTTATGAAAATGAGTTTGTGTGTGCGTGGAAAGGATAAGGTCCCTTTTGGAAATTGTGAAATATTTTGGTGTGTGTGTGTGTCTAAATCTATAGGACCCATTATGAACTTTCATAGGCATTGTGTGTTAACATTCCTAGACTCTCGTTTTAGTCTATGATGTATATCATTGGATGCTTGAAGTAAATATTCTAATTGAATATCATGATTGAAAAACACAACCTGCATAAATATAATTACTTAAACCAACATCATTATTAATGAAAACTATACAACTAATATTTAAAAACAATATCACGTCATCATTTCCATCAACATATCTACATCATTCATATCCCCGGTCTTTTAATTTACACATTCCAAATCACTTGTAACTATATGATGAACGAAGCCAATCCTATTAAGATTCAATGTGGTTTGTAAGATACTTCTATATATATTTTTCCATTGGCTATAAAGTCATCACATTAGCATAAATCACCTATTATTTTCTGGTATCTACTTCACACACTAGGTTCAACGAACATTACTACCATATAAATGAGTAAATCTATAATAGTTACTACTATAATGTTGAATCTATAAAATATTTATCAAAAATAATACTAGCTGGACCCACCGACAAAGGAACTCTAGTGGAGTTGGGAATATATTAGTGTTTGAGCCACCTATTATATTTAAGTGAACAAGGGTCAGTTACAATTAGAAATGTAATGATACGACCCATGTTGTCATCATAACCATCAAATGACCTTACTTTCCACAATCCTAAGAGGTGTTTACGATTCCTACGGGATAGAAATGATCCCCTGAGAGAAGGATACAATTAATGTGGAATATTTTACCCCTAAATTAGAGTAAATTAAAAATTATTGTTCTTTGGAAAACACAGCATGTCCCACTCATAAGATGAACATCCAGGGAAATAGTATATATGAAAAAAAATAAACAGGAAGTAGATATCATATATGGAAGATAAAATCACACTATTTACCAATAACACTATTTATCCAGAAATTCCCCATTCCTAAATCTCATTGGACCTATTTTTTATAGGAAAAAAATATGAGTTCTAATTTGATGTTTTCTTTTCTGTTGGAAATATCCTCTGTTACCGGCCTCTCCTCTGCTGCAAACGCACCTCCACCGCACACTGAATGACAGCTTCACGGTGAGTTTTATCCTCTAAATCATCGGTATCATTTTGTTCACATGATTTTACTATTTGATATTGATGGTTATGTTGTGAATTGTATGAGCTAGATGGCCCAAATAAAATTGTTGGTGGTGGTGGTCCTTATTTGCACACTAAATTAATTGCAGGTTGGTTGGTTCCTATTGAAAAATTTAATATAGAAATTGGTAATTATATGTAGACATGGGAAACAAATGAATGTCCCATGATGAAAAAACATCGGTGATAACCCCTGAATTAACAAGAGGAATTGAATGTGGGATGCTTTGTTAAATATGAAATTGTGTTTTCTTAGTTTGTATGGTGTTTCAATTGTGAGTAGGATTGTCTGTTTGTATGGTGTTGTTGTTGTTGTTAGGATTTGAAGGCCATTTATTTGGAATATTGTAGTTCCTACACTATTTAATATCAATCCAAACCTCGCCCATTTCAATGTCACCACCACATTTTTACTAGTACAATTCCCTTGAATCATAGAAAACCAGTTCACTAGAGGACTCTATGAGACACTTTATAGATACCTTAGTCAAATAACCATAACAACACATGTAATGAATCCTTCCACCCACAAGAACCCTGTGAAAAATTATTCCATATATTATTTTAGTACCATAGTTCATGACTTGAGACATTATGTTTTTAGAGAAACACTAAATAACTATTTTATAAAAATTGTTATAGATCACATGTGGTGTATTAAACTATTCTAGTGCAAGTGCTTCTCATAGATAGTTCCATTGATCAGTTGGTGGGAAATATGGGTGTAGAGACCCGAAACTTGACGTACATGGACATTACATTACTTTTGCGGAATACTTAGTACATAACAAAAACACACACACAAGGATCATAATAGTTTAGTGTCTTTGGAAACTCGGAACGTAATCTTCTAATCGTGGTGAAAGATCTTCAATATCTCCCATAAAGATCTTCCCTTTTTTTGCCTAAAACCTTTCTTTATATCCTGGGGAAAAGAAAACATAAAAGGGTGAGCTCAAATGCTCAGTAAGGGTATACAAAATAAAAATCAATCACATCATATTCATAAGAACATAACTTTTGGAAATCTTAACCTGCAAAAGAGATCATAATTTCATAACATGGGATAAATCATAGTAGTGAAATGAAATCACAATAATCATAACTTAAAACATGAAACTTTGTGGCATTCACACATAATCATAGAGAATCATTTCTTGTTAGTCAAGACTCATTGCCAAGACTATCTTAGTGGACAAAGTCCCTTTCTGAATCGAGTAACCCTCGTTTCAGTCCTGTTTCACTGAACCGGTATAAACTACCATTTCAGCCATTTTTATCTCATGAGATATAAAATCTTTACCCAATGCATTGGAGGGAGATATAGGTCCCACCCATATTATAATGAATCCTTTCTTATGTGTGCCACATAATCATAAATCATACATCATCACATAACCCATGTAATAAAAATGGAATTCTTAAACAACATGACATCATAAAACAATTAATATAAGATAAAGGAATTCATAAAAATGTTTCCATAACAACATAATCAAATCCATTTAATAATAGGGATAGAAACAGAACAATTTTATTATCTTAGATGGAAAATAATTTTGATAAAATACTTGAACTTCAATCTTGAGGAAAATATCATTTCTTCTTCAAAAACACTTTTACTTTCTTAACATGTCATACAATTTTAAACTAAAAGAAGTTGATTAAAAATAAACTTGAATACTTGTAAAGGAAGCTTCTTTGAAATAATGTTTTAAAAATACATTCATGCCGTATAAGTTAAAAAAACCATTCTTCGTACTTTTGTCAGAAAAGTCAAAAAGTACCTCGTACGACAAAAGATTCCTTTCATAGATATTACTAAAATCTCACCGAAGGGTAAAAATGGATTTAAACAATTGTAGGTGGATGGAAATAATATTACATATTGATGAAACATGGATGTGGATGATAAAATACACCCCAGTAAATACTTACGAATAAACAATCTCGGATAAAAATGAGATTGTGATATTTCCCTTACCTTATGTCCGACTTGCTTTGTAAGTGTCCAAACCTCCTGTATAATGATTTAAATCGTGTTATTGACTTATTCCAGAATCATATTCATTGTTATGATATCATAAATGGTTCAATTATGACATTATATTACCCGTTCTTTTGTAAATTCCATGTTAAAGAAGCGTTTTGGGTAAAATCGTTTCATTTATCTTAGGTGTTTTGACTTGTTGTTCTTGACATCATTATTACTTATATCATGATTTACTTACTTCCAGAATATAAAATATGATTTATATATCATATATATTCAGTATATATATATATATAATAGATAGATAAATAAAATGAAAAACACCGTTCATGGAGACGGTAGTCCGTACGTACGCATGAACGCTGTTTTACTTTCCTTATTGTCTTGAAATGGAAGTAAGTAGATGACATACATATATATATACATAAATCCAGTAGCTTTATAATGTCATTTATTTCATTATTATTTCTTATATATACTTTATAATCATTCTTAAATGGTTAACATGGAGAATGAATCTCATCGCGTCGTGGAGACGGTAGTCCGTACATACGCACGAGCGATGATATCATTTCCATAAATATTGAACTGAATTGGAGTGGATTATACAATATATCAGAATCAATATGATGTTTTAATAACTATATATAGTTATTCTTTACACCATTATACCCATCCATGTAAGGTGGTGGTGGAAAATAGATTACACCACGGCGTGGAGACGGTATTCCGTACGTACGCACGCGCGGTGATTTCTTTTTCCGTAGGATGGATATATGGTGAAATAGGGTTGTTTCATACTTATAATAACATATCAGTATATGAGTGATATTGATGTTATTACTTCATAATGAAACAACCTAAGAATAAGAAGTGGAAGAAGAAATAAAGATGAAAGAATTGGTAACGGTAATTACCTCTTCTTTGAAGCGCCTATTTGAGACCTCCTCTTAGGGCACTAAAATTGGTCTTTGAGGAAGACCAGAACCTCTAGGATGTTTCTAGGGAAGTGGAGAAGAGATTTTTTCAGGGTTTGGCCGAGCTTGAGTTCTCAAATTGGTGTGAGGAGGGGGGGGAGGAGGTGTCCTTTAATAAGGGAGGAGAGGGCCACCATAGGAATACCTCAAAATATTATTTTATATTAATGTCAAAATCGGTTTATAATGGTTCAAAATGGTCTTATTTCGAAGCTAAAGTGGGGATGGGTCGAAATCCTATCAACCAATAAGATTTAGGCAAGTTTAGGGTATTATTTTAACCTTATCAATTAGATTCAACTCTAAGTTAAATAATTTAACTTTTACCGTGTCTTTTTGTTTTCTTTCACTATATGGTTAATACACTTACTATAACATGCCAAACAAACCCCAAATTGTTTATTATTAATATATATATCCTTATCTAAGTCATTTGGTCGAACCTTAGATTTTTAGGAATAAAATAACAATTAATAATATAATATTTGATTTAAAAACTATTTTGTGTCAATTTTGACACTATTTGATATATGATTTTTGTGAAAGTCATAACAGAATTATATGTTCGAACCAAGTTGCTTAAATCAACACTAATATATTATAGTAACCTAGAAAATTAGTTTAATTCATAAAAAGTCTTAAATTACATTCATTTGAGCATTTATAACATCAATTATGTTAATATTTCTTTAAAAGGGTAATTACTGCATCATCATTGTGTCAAAAATAAATTAATTTATTTAAAGTCTAAAAATTATAAATAAAATATAATTATGTAGGAAATCTTTTTAGCTTTCTAATGAATATTTATAGTCGAATTTATCTTATGGATAACCCCATATTAAAAATGTTTTAGTAAATAAACTTTGATTTTAACTCTTTTAACTCTTCTTTGAATTAAATAATAATAAATGTCCTAATCTAATCCAAGTGGGCCTAAATGGTCATATTATATTCATAAGGTTGTTTTTGGCCGAATTACACTTATCCAATAGAATTAGGACATGTGTTAGGGTAATAGTAATATCATATTTACCCTTAGTTACCCTATTTACTATTAACCGTGGTAAAAAAAAGTAAAAAGTTACTATTCACCAAAAAAAATTTCATCTCATTGAACCACATTTTAGTCCTTGATATTAACTGTGTCTGTCGGATTTTCGAAATTCCATTCACAGAAGTGGTAAAATTAAGTTTTATGCAAAATTTAGTTTTTAACCTACCACTTAGTAGTTTCACTATTCATCAAAAATTGATGTTTTTCAG